>CM026071.1:38746448-39208948 GCA_014839685.1 Anableps anableps | reverse complement strand
TTCCGTCTAAAATCTTCATTCCTGATAATGAACTTCAGCTCAGGTACCAGAGACCAGCGAATCTAACAGTCATGTTTCTGGAGTACCCGGGGAGAACCCACACATGTACGGGGAGAACATGCTATCTGCCCCAGCGTGCAGCCAACCCCCCCCATCACAACATTAATATTTATCAATATGAACCTGAAATAAACCAGCTCCAGCTGTTTGCTGCAGTTTCACTGTAAATATGTCGTCACTGAGTTTTATGATCATACAGAAATCCTGTCACACCTTCCGTCCCGGCTGCGTCCAACACACGGCACGGAGCAGGAAGCAGCTTAGGACTTTCACAATAAGAGTCCAGATGGCTTCGTCCTGCAGAAAGGTTATTAATGAGAAGAACGCGTGAAACGCACCTGTTACTGGAACCAGCAGACCTGTTACTGGAACCAGGAACCAGCAGACCTGTTACACTGCCAGGACAGGTGACCTGTTGCTAGGTGACCTGTTGCCAGGACAGGTGACCTGTTGCTAGGTGACCGGTTGCCAGGTGACCGGTTGCCAGGTGACCGGTTGCCAGGTCAGCTGTGCTCAGCAAACATTGAGTAAACCCTGTATTGAACAGTCGTGTGATCTTATTACTTTGTCCTAAACAGGAACGCCTGACAGGACGTTCGGACCAAGTTCTACCTGGTGCTGCAGTGTGACATCATCACGATGATGTCATAAGTTGGAGGTGCTGTTGCCGGTGATGCAGGAGTTCACATTGCTGCTCCAGGTCTACCATATTTGGGATTTTACTCTTGGAAGACGGAACCTGATTGGTTCATTTCTGAAACTTGCTGCCCTCTGATTGGTCGGTAGCTGCTGTGATTCATTATTGCATCATCTGTAAACAAGTTTTCTTCACATTCCAGAAAGCTTTAGTGTCTTTGTTTTTACATCAGTAGTCTCAACTCCTTCAAAGTAAAATGTCACTTCCTGTGGTCAGTTCCCTTTCAGATGACTCCGCCTCCTTCAGGTGTCAGAAGAGCAGGCTCCGCCTCCTTGTTGGACTGGTAGCTGACAAAAGAAAACGTTTCAGCATCAGAACCTTGAACCTCACCTGGAACCCATGACTGCTGGTTACCTGCTTTACCTTTGACCCTCACTCAGGTCCCTCAGAGCTTCTTATCACCTGGACCAGTCCGTACTCTGGATCTGTGTTTCAGGTTCTCCAGGTGAAAGATGTTCTGCTCTACTGCAAGGTCCTGGTCTAACAGTCACTGTTAGACCAGGACAAAGTTCTGGATCTGGACTTGGACTGGACCATATCTCACCCTGACCTTAACTTCCTGATTCTGCGTCAGAGTTCAACTGTATTTAAAAACTAAATCCAGTTTGGATCGTTTCTGAGTGAACAGAACCAAAGTTCTGAGGAACTGGATTTGAGGCTCCACCAGAACCATGTTTCTCTCAGGGAACCTCAGGTTACCTGGTGAACAGTGGAGAGCACCGCTAACTAGCAGCGCTAACCCTAAAGCGCTAATAATAAACATTCCGCTAACACTAAAGTGCAACACCAACATAGTATCTAGCAGAAGCTAATGCTAAAGCGCTAACTTCAACCATATTGCTACCCACCACGAGTCAATGACACAACATGTGCTGCAACATAGCATAGCGCCCTCAACAGGTCAAGTTTGTCATTACACACCTACCTGCATGGTTTGCGCTTCAGGAAGTGATTCTTTGGTTTCAGTTTTATAGCTGCTGAGTTTTGCTAACTCTGCTGCTGATTTAGCCTAGCTAACCACAGCAGGGCTTCTGTCAGAAAGCACGCAGGACGTCGGTAGATTTTAAACTGTTAACTGTGGTTCTGCAGCAATGCATTCTGGGTACAGAATAAACATCATTTGCTGCACCCCATCATGGGTGGAGAATGGGAGGATCTGTTTTGAGATTGTTGTTATGCAAGAACTTTCTGGAAGGATATGACAAACTTTTTTTCATAGAAAAAATACAAAAATTAACAAATATGGCTGTTTTATTTGGAAAGGAAAAATGTGACCTCAGTGATACAGAACTTTTATTAAATAAATATCATTTACACATCTCCAAACATCTGCAACAAAACCTAATTTCCAGATTCTACTATATTTATGATCTATATATAGTCCTTAAAATCCAGTTTAAATGCTAAAGCCATTCGTTTTATATCTGCCCTTGAAAGACTACCACCCTCAAATTTAGTTTTGACATAATTTACATGCCATAAGATATTGTATTTACGTTTATATGTTGTTCTCTACTGCCCATGTTTTTGTTGTTTTTGTATGTTTCTTGTTTTAAATAAAGTTACTGGAGCAAAAAAAGGAAATTAGCGCTTTAGAATTTGTCCAGAAAAATTAATTTTGGGGAAGCTAAGTGTGCTAAACTTTTTCAAAGTTAGCAAAAGCTCTAAGCTAAAAATTAGCTCTGCTAGTAGCTCATTAGTGGATTTGTGGGAGTGTGGCCACCCCTGCAGGTGACTGGTTCTGACTGGTTCAGCAAGCGTCAGGTCCAGATCGGTTACCTGGATCAGGAGCTGCCGGCGGCCTCACGCTCTCCTTCTCCAGCTGAATCTCTGACAGACTGAAGATGGACGCCGCTGAAACAGAACCACATGACGTTAGTGACATCACTGACAGGAAAGGTCGTGTTAAAGGTTACACTTACTGTCAGGAAGTGACGTCACTCTGTTTCCAAGGTTACGGAAGTAACAATGTTTCATGGACTCGTCTGCAGAGATCCTCTTCTTCCCTTCGAACTAAAGTTTAAACACGTCTCATCAGCGCTGCGTTCAGAGTCGCTCCCAGAGAAACACTGTGAGGCGTTCACTGACCTGCAGGAACTTTGACAGCAGCTCCACTCCTTCACTACTGAGCCTGAAAACAGAGGAGGATGTTCAGACTGTTGAGAAAAACCGTCACTTGTTCTTATGTCTGTTATTGCAGTCAGAGCTCCCCCTGGTGTCGGTGTATAGACACTGCAGCTCCCCTGCCAGCTCACTAGAAACTCAACGATTCTTCAAAAAAAAAAAAAAAAAAAAAAAAAGAGCAAATTCAGTGAAAATTCATAAAACACAACTGGTTCTAATCCTCAGAGTCCAAAAGAACTGACAAGGATTTGATGCTTCCTATCAGATTTTGATTACTTCAGCAGGAGGCCACGGTGCGAACCGTCGGGAGGCGCCGTCTTACCCCTGAGATGATTGATGAGTTTCTTAAAGGTTTCATTCAAACCTTTGTTATTTTAACTGCTTCCTGTGATTCAACGGTTAATCTGTTGTTCAAAAAACTGAAAACAAGCCTGGACTCTGGAGCTCCGTTACTAACTTAAAAAAGGTTTTATTAAACAAGTATGAAACGTGGAAAAATGACGACTAAGAAAACCCAAAAGAAATTTCAGGAAGGCAGAGAAGAAATGGAGGAAAAAATGACAATCCATTATCAAATACTGAGTGAACATCTTAATATCTGAAAATCTACTAATAAAGGTATTCTTATTCTTCTTATCTGCAAATGTGCAGTCAGAAAAAGTCTATTTTGACAAAATGAAGGCGTGACTTGATACGCTCCAATAAATACTGTCTCATTTCAGAAACTTCTGGGCAGATATAAACTCTAAACAAGATGGACCAGACCTGATTCCATCTCTGAATGAGTACCTGGGGGTGCTTTAGCATACCTTGCGGTACTTCTGGCAATATTTCAGCATACCTGGGGGTATTTCCTGGTACCTGGGGGTGTTTTAAGGTACCTGGGAGTGTTTCTGGGGGTATTTCAGCGTACCTGGGAGTGTTTTAGGGTACCTAGAGGTATTTCAGCGTACCTGGGGGTATTTCTGCATCCCTGCAGGTATTTTAGCGTACCTGGGGGTATTTCTGGGGGTATTTCAGCGTACCTGGGGGTATTTCAGCGTACCTGGGGGTATTTCTGCATCCCTGCAGGTATTTCAGCGTACCTGGGGGTATTTCTGCATCCCTGCAGGTATTTCAGCGTACCTGGGGGTATTTCTGCATCCCTGCAGGTATTTCAGCGTACCTGGGGGTATTTCTGGGGGTATTTCTGCATACCTGGGGGTGTGGTTGCTCAGTCTCTCTGCTCTGTACTGAGGAAAGTTAAAAGCCAGAAAGTCTTCGTTGGAACTGATTCCAGGCCAGCTCCGCTCTCGAGGAGTACCTGCAGACGAAGCAAACGCCACTTTCTGTTAGCAACAACCCAAGAAGCTGATTGGCTCCCAGTGATCAAAGCTGATTGGTTAATACCCAGCAGTTTGAAGATAAAGTGCAGCTCCTCCTCAACCGTAGAGCCAGGAAAGAGAGGACGACCCGTCACCATCTCATAAAAGATACACCCAACACCCCTGCAGACAGACAGCGGTGAAAACAGGATGAAGGTCTTCCTGAGTCCACCACACCAGTCACACCACTCCTGAACCAGTTTAGATAGACCAAGAAACCCAGCAGACATGGTCCTGGACTGTGGGAGGAAGCTGGAGTACCCAGAGAGAACCCAGGCATGCACTGGGAGAACATGCTAACTCCATGCAGAAAGACCTCCTGACTGAACCCTGGACCTTCTTGCTCTAAGCAGTCCAATCTGAGGACTGGAACCAGTACCAACCCAGTGCAACCCATGCTGGCTGTTGGGGCTGTACTACAGAACCGTACCACATGTCGATGTGGGTGGAGTAGTCGGTGCTGCCCAGCAGGATGTCCGGCGGTCGGTACCACAGCGTCACCACTTCATTGGAGTAGGTCTTGGTTGGGATGGACTTGGCCCGGGCCAAACCTGAAGGACACCAAGAGGTCCTGTCAGACATCAACGTCCAAACTGGGTCTGATCGGACCAGAACCTCAGGACCTGGATCGGACAGCAGCGATCCAGGTTCTCCACCAGAACCGGAGGAGAACTCACCAAAGTCTGCCAGCTTGAGCTCCCCTCGCTCGTTGATCAGCAGGTTCTGGGGTTTCAGGTCTCGGTGCAGAACTTTCCTCCGATGACAGTAAGACAGGCCCCGGAGCAACTGGAAGAGAAACAGCTGAGACAGAAAGACCAGACGGGTCAGCTGGACCAACTGGTTCTACTGGACCAACTGGTTCCAATGGACCTACTGGACCAACTGATTCTACTGGACCAACTGGTTCCAATGGACCTACTGGTTCTACTGGACCTACTGGTTCTACGAGACCATCATCCAACCACACGTACAACTATCCAACCAACCATCCATCCATCCATCCAACCAACCAACCATCCATCCATCCATTTAAACCCCCCCCCCCCCCCCCCCCGCCACCTTGACGTTGTGAACATGGATGACGTTTCCACAGTCGTCCAGGTACTGCTTCAGATCTTTGTCCTGAAATTGAAAGAATCCAGATAACGCAGGTTAAACCAGACAACAGAGGCAACCCACTGATCCGGGCGTGTCCCGGTAACGAGGACATGCCTCACCAGGTACTCGAACACCAGCGTGAGGGATTTCTGCGTGTGAATGATGTCATGAAGCGTGACGATGTTGGCGTGTTTCAGGTCCTTCAGCAGAGACACTGTGGGAGGAAACACACATGAACCCCGGAACACGTATGTAGCAGTCCGGCTGCAGCAGGTGGCGCTGCGGTACCTTCTCTGATGGCCGTGCAGGGAGCACCTTCTTCGTGTTCCAGACGGATCTCCTTCAGAGCAACAAGGTTCTCCGTCAGTTTACTGCGACCCTTATACACTGTGGCGTAGGTCCCCTGCAGACAGACAGGTCAGGACAGGTACCGCTCTAAGGACTCGGACTTGTCAGTTCATAAACAAACATTTCCACTTTAACTCGGCTCCTCTTCCCCACTCTGACAGACATCACCAGACCAGCGGCTGTGAACTCACCTCTCCCAGTTTGTCCAGTTTGATGTACGTCTCCAGTTTCCCGAAGCCGATCTCCGACTGCACACAGAGAGAAACGACCCTGAGCTTCATGGACAACCGGACTCAACGTCCTCAGAGCAGCAGGAGGAAGACGTACCAGAGAGACTCTGCGGAGCCGCCTGCTGATTGGCTGCTCAAACAGAGCCGGACCAATCACGCTGAACTTCTCCAGGTAGTCGTCAGGAAGACGGATGTCCGCCGGCAACGACAGACGCTTGTTGATGTCCTGAAAGACGAGCGGCGAAGAGTTAGGATTCATCCAGGCCGGTCCTACGTTTGAGTTGAGGGGTCATGAGGGGTCACCAGGGGTCATGAGGGGTCACCAGGGGTCATGAGGGGTCACCAGGGGTCATGAGGGGTCACCAGGGGTCATGAGGGGTCACCTTTCTGATTAAAAAAACATCTAAGGAGGAAATTAAAGCTGCTAATGTCTGAAGGGTGGACAGGCTCTGCTCAGGTTTTACAAGTTAGTTACAGGAGTGCTACAGGTCGGTTACAGGTCGGTTACAGGTTACTTACAAGTCAGTTACAAGTTAGTTACAGGTCTCTTACAGATCAGTTACCGGTAAATTACTGGTCAGTTACAGGATAGTTACAGGTTGGGTTACAGGTTAGTTTCAGGTCGGTTACAGGTTTGTTACAGGTCAATTACAAGTGAGTTACAGGTTGGTTACAAATTAGTTGCAGGTCGGTTACAGGTCAGTTACAGATGTGTTTCAAGTCTTTTAAAGTTGTTTGCTACAGGTAAGTTACAGGTGTTTTTTTCTGTTAGTTACAGGTCTGTTACAAGTTTGTTACAGGCGAATTACAGGTGTTTATTCAGTTAGTTACAGGTCGGTTACAGGTTTGTTACAGGTCAATTACAAGTGAGTTACAGGTTGGTTACAGGTCAGTTATAGGAGTTTTTCAGGTTAGGTTTACAGGTTAGTTACAGTCCAGTTACAGGTCGAATAAAAGTGTGCTACATGTCAGTTATAGGTGTGTTACATTAGGTCCAGGTTAGTTACAGGTGTGCTACAGGTCCGTTACAGGTCGACTAAAAGTATGCTACAGGTCAGTTACGGGTGTTTTTTCGGTTAGTTACAGGTCGGTTACAGGATAGTTACAGGTCTGCTACAGGTTAGTTACAGGTGTGTTGCATTAGTTACAGGTCGGTTACAGACCAGTTACAGGTCGACTACAGGTCAGTTTCAGGTGTTTTACAGGTCAGTCACAGGTTAGTTAAAGATGTGTTTCAGGTGTTTTATGCCTTTGGTTCTGGTTCAGGTGTATTACCTCAGTTGAGATCTTCTTGTTCCTCAGTCGGACTCGAACTGGACTCTGAACATCATCTGAAGATGAGGGTGGATCACTTTCTCCACCAGAGTTCATCTTGACGTCCTCATGGACAATTTCTGAAAGAACCCACAGATGTTTTCAGCTTCAGCAACACACCCAGGTTGATGGTTTTCTCCTGGTTCAGCACCAGAACTGTGAGCATTCTGGTCAGAACTTCTACAGAACATCAGAGCTTGTGTTTGTATTATTAGTACCCAGTCTGGTGGCCCGGTTCAGGTAGGAACTCAGACTGCGACCGAGACCGCGAGGTCTCCTCATGGAGCCGCCGTAGGACTGCAGCAACGAGTGGACCGAAGAGGACGAAGCTCGGACCTTCAGAGCTGCTGAGGAACGAAGGGACGGGATCTCTGGGGAGGCGATGGAGGGGTGAAGATGACGGAGGAAGAGGAGAGGAGGTGTTAAAAGCAGAGACCAAGTGCAGCGAAAATCAGATCAAGACGTCAGACATCAAGAATCATGAAGCTTTAGCTACTTCAGCTTCCCTTCATCGGCTCCCTGTTAAATCCTGAATGGAATCGAATATAAACCCCATAATAATCAGCTCCATCACGCACCAGAGATCTGACTGGTCCAGATGTTCCGAACAGAACCCTTCGGTACCAGACTGCCGGTTTACTGCCGGTTCTAACAGCAGAACAGGAACTTACCTGAGTCACTGTGTGACGTCACTTCCTGAGTATTGGTGTCGTTCAGCGTCCTGTCTCCGCCCCCGGCCCCGCCCCTCCCCAGAGTGACAGACAGCTGCCGTTTGAGCTTCCTGATCCTCTCCATAAGGGGGGGTCTAGGCGGCAGGGGGGGGCGTGACACCGACGGGGGCGGAGCCGTCAGCCTCGAGACAACACCTGGAAAGGTAAACACACCGTCAAATAACAACCGAAGGGTATCAAACCCCAGCATGCACCCAGAACCCCCACGACTCAGCCGGGAAGAATCTACCAGAACCAACCCGACCTGGTGGGGAAAAGTAATCACTCCCCTCTGTTAAATCAGGAATTAACCCTGTTTTTAACTCAATAACAGGAGCAACACCCAGGACGGATACTGTCGGGCCTGTAGAACCAACCACTGAAACAGAACCTGTCTGACAACATGAAGTAGGCAACAAGATGTCAAACAGAAACACGACAGGCTCCAAAAGCACTTCCAGAACACCTGAGAAACAAAGTCTGCATCAGTCTGGAAATGGTTCCAGAACCGTCTCTAAGGTTCTGGACTCCAGAGAACCTCAGTAGAACCATGAGCCACACCTGGACCAGAACCTTCCAGGAGAGACCGACCCTCCAGAACTACTCCAGAAGCTCATCAACGACTCATCCAGGAGGTCCAGAAGAACCCAGAACAACATCTGAAGCTCTGTCGGCCTCACTGCCTCAGCTAAGGTCAGAGGTCATGATTCAACAATCAGGAAGAGAGTTCCAAGACCAGAACCACTGCTGACCCAAAAGAACAGAAAGGCCCGTTTCACATCTACCAGAAAATCATGGATGAGCCTCAAGAAAATGTTCTGAGGACTGAAGAGACAACAGTGGAGCCTTCTGGAAGGTTCTGGACCTGTCTGCCATGAGATGCAGCCCTGAAACAGACTCAACAGGAAGTGAACTGATATCACTTCCTGCTCCTCATGGCGGGTTCATTGCTTTAAGCTTTCAGCCTCAGGTAGTTCACCGAACGGTTTAACCAATCCTGTTCCAGTGTCAGTTACCATGGCGATTTGTTCTGTGAGGTAACTCCTTCCTGTCCAATCAGGAGTCTCCCTGGTCAGTGTGGATCCAAGTTTCCATGGTTACGGTCCATGAAGCTCCATCAGCAGCATCATCTCTGCTCAGGCACGGTGGTGGACCTGTCATGCTGCGGCTCATCTCCTGAGGTCATCATCTGTGACCTCACATCTCAGCCAACCAATCAGCAGCTTTCAGGATGACATCACAGATCACTGGGTCCCTCAGAAGATCCGGAACCAGGCTGGACCTGAGTGGACCGAGCCTGGTACCGGAACCTTCGACAGCTGATCCAGTTTCGCTGAGAAATTATCGGAAAATTAATATTTTTAATTATAAATGAATTCTAAATATATTTATTGAACTCATTAATTATTGATGATCTCGTTGGTTTTAAAAAGCTGCAGGTTAAACCTCTTCAACTGTGATCCCAGAACCGAACCGAACCGAACCCTGCTTCCGCTCCTCACAGCTAGCCTGCTAGCGCGGCTCCGTCTACCTCCTGAACACTGCGGCTCCGTGTTCTTCCTGTGCTCCGGCGGGGCTCGGTAACGGCTACCGGGCCGGAGGGTCAGGGAAGCCGGTCGGCTGCCCTCACCGGAAGCCGGTACCTACCGTCAGAGGCGGACCCGGTCCGGCCCGGGTTCTCCGTGGTTCGGTTCAGTCTGAAGGAGGTTCGGGTCGCTCCGTCTCCCAGTAATCCGCTGCCATTTTCCTACTCCGTTGCGTCATGACGTCACATAACCCCGCCCATCCTGCGTGTTAAACAAACTGAACATTTTTGATGGAGACGATCTTCAGATGAAGGATTCAGAGAAACTGGGGCCATGTTCAGATGGAGATCTTCATCTAACCCAGGTTCTGAAGAACCGGAGGTTCTGATGGATCTGATCTGATCCAGGCACAGACCCACCTGATTGTTCTCTCAGATGTTCCTCCAGAACCTCCAGCCCTCGATTAGCTCTCTGACATGAACTCTCCAGATCTCCTGGAGTGGTCCATTTGTGAAACCTTCAGACCTTCTCATCCAGTGACGTGTCCAGCCTGCAACCCTTCCTGAGCTCTGCTCCCTCTCTCTCCTCCGCAGCTCAGCCGAGGAGAGAGCTTTGTGGGGGCCCCAAGCGAGATGCTGTTTGGGGCCCCCAGTTAATCAAACTACAAAATTACACATCTCGAGGTGAATTAAACTGATAGAAAACTACAATACAAAAGCAGCAATCAATACGTCAATGAAAAGTACAGATTTTGAGTGTTTATAATCCCTGCTAAAATGTGAATAAACAGGTCTGGAGTCAGTCGTTCCCATGGCAGCACATGGCAGTGTTTGCTTCATTCACATGTGACATATTCATGAAGCAAACACTAAACTCTAGCTAGCTAAACAATAACTATCCAGAACTAGTTAGCAGGACAAAAAAAACTTGCTAAGAAAATAAAAAAGACGTTACACGTCCACATTTCCAGCCCACATCACCAACAAATGTGTCACCGTTATCCTTTGATCATTTTTCTTCCTCAGTTTTCTTTTTCTTCAGTTTTTCCAGGCCACTAAACTTCTTTTGGATGCTATTTTGTCTGGTTTACATTTCTGGCTAACCTGCTACCTGTCAGTGGCCGCAATGCCACTCCATGTGTGACGGTGCGGTCCAGCAAATATGACCTAATGATAGCAAAAAAGCACACCAAAGTTATTCTTTGGAGTTTAGTTTATTTATATCCTACCTTTATTTCTTAAGCATATAAAAGATGTAATAAATATATGACGGATCAAGATAAGACATTTTAATTTTCCTGACATGAGGCTGAACATGCAGCTTTGGGGCCCCCTGGTGGCTTGGAGGCCCGAAGCAGTTGCCTTGGTTGCCTATAGCAAGAAAAGGCCCTGATCTCAGCAACATCTCATGAAGATCTCATTTTATTCCATAACTCAAGCGGTTCCTTCACCTCTCCTAGACCTCCTGCTTCTCAGAGACGTTGTCCTGATCCAGGTAAAGGAACCCACCCAGAGCAGAACAGAGCCCTCCTACTCGACAGGTTCTGACCGATTTGGACCCGTTCTGAAATGGGTCAACTCGGATCTCGGCAACAGAAAGTTATGTTCATCAAAACATGACGATATAGACCAATGTTTTTCAAAATGCGGTTCCACAGCCCCTTGTGGGGCCACCAGGCCTCAGAAACCTGGAAGGAAAATGAGAAAAAACAACGAAAAAGTTGAATCTCATACACTTTTTAATCAAAATTTTAAAATTTAAGTTTAAAAAAGTCTTCCTAGTCAGCTGCAGATCTCTTGGATGGGAGTATAGTTCTATTTCTAATGACAGCACAGTCTTTTTCTGTTATAATCTGATCAGTGATTATTATTACTCTAGTTTTTTTATATATATTTTTAACCCTTTTTGGTTTTTGGTGTGAACCTACATACAACGATGCTGCTGTAACAGAATTTTTCCATTGTGGGGCCGAAAATAATGCTTCTAATCTAAAATAACTTATTGAAATGTTATTTGCTATTCTCATCTTTCTGATTGGCTGATTGTTAAATTCATCAAGGTGCTTTGCTGCTCAAGCTAGCGCAGCAAATGCAAAACGGAGAAGTTTCTGTACAGAAAAAGACTAAAGGTACCGTCCTGCTCCAAAAACTCCTGGTCGACTAAAATCAGAAGGTGTGATGCAGCATTTATGCTAAACGAATCCAAGAATTATTCAATAGGGAATAAAAGTGAGAAACAACATTCTAACAGTTGATGTTTCTTTACATATTTTGAAGTATCGTCTGTGGGTTTGCAAAGGGGGTCCCCACCCAGAAGCTAATACTGCTTGGGGGGCTATGGCATGGAAAGGTTTTGGGAACCCCTGATCTAAACTACCACAAGGTGTTCCACAAGGCTCAGTTTCAGGACCTAAAATACTCATTGCTACGCTGACGATACACAGCTCTATGTCACCAAGTCTCCTGATGACCTTTGACCCAAGGATGGACTTTTTTTCCCTACCTGGCAGAGAACATCCTTCTGCTTTTAGTTTTAGTTCAGATCCTGGTTCTGAATCCTTCGGATCAGGTCCGAAACCTGAGAGTCATCTTTGAGTCCAGCTACATTAAAAACATGAGAAAAACTTTATTTAATTATGTGAAGAACATCACCAGAGTGGGACCAGTTCTGTCTTGGTCCAATGTACAGTTCAGGCTTTCAGAACCTGCAGAACCAATTACTGGGATGTTCTGCTTTCGGGTCCTCCTAACAGAACTTCAGCTCCAGGTACTCCAGGTACTCCAGAACCGAGTTGCAGACGCTGATGAGGACCAGAAGCTCATTGGCTCCCGGGCCATTTTAGGACTGGGTTTAAGGTTCTGGTAATGGTCTTGGCCCAGCCTGTTTATCAGAGGTCTCAGTGAAAGTCCTGCAGCATCCAGATCCAGTTCTGGTCCAGGAGTTCTGCAGACCCAACAGTGACCAGAGGCCCAGATGGTTCCAGACCAGAGCTCTGGTTCAGTACCAGCACTGAATCTGCTCAAGCTACTGATGGGGTGGGGGGCTGCAGGCAGGTCGGTGTATAAAGTAGATGTGTCCCAGGTTGGGTCCAGCTGTAAACCGGACCGGACCAACACCACTGGACCTTCAGTCCAGTAGATTTCTGGCTCCAAATTTTAGCAGACAAAATCAAAGTTCGACAAACTTTATTTACAACAATTAACAAAAAATCTAAGCATGTTGAGGAGCAGTGGGAGGAGCCACCTACAGGCCCCGCCCCTTCCTGTTCTGACACCATGTGGGGTTAGATAACAGGAAGTGTTCAAGTCCATTTCTGTTTATTGTTCCCATGGAAACAAGTTCATGAGCTTCATTCTGATTGGTTGGAGTTAAAAATCTTAGCCAGTAATGAGACGTTTGATTGGCTCTCCAGTTGCAGGAGGCGGGCTTTGTTCAGGCGCTTCTGGGTAATGGAGTCCTTTTTCTTCTTCTTTTTCTGCTGGATCTCCTCCTCTGTCCGGCGTTGAGTGAAGTCCCACGTCTTCTCCTCCACCTGAGGACGACACAACAGTTGTTTACCTGTCTCTCTCTCAGATGTTTAGCTCTCTCTTTCTCACATGTTTAGCTGTCTGTAAGAAGTTTACCTGACCTGCCTTTCTCCAACCAGTCTCCAAGGTCTTTATACCTGTCTGTCACTCAGACCTGTCTCTCAGATGTTTTTTCTGTCTCTCAGGTGTATTTACCTGTCTTGCTCTCGGGACTTTACCTGTCTGTCTCTTCAACCAGTCTCGCAGGTGCATTCACCTGTCTCTCAGACCTTTCTCTTAGGAGTTTACCTGTCTGTCTCCCAGACCCGTCTGTCTACTTGCTCTCCGTCTCTCTGCCCCGTCTGTCTCCAGACCCCGTCTATCTACCCACTCTCCGTCTCTCTGCCCTGTCTGTCTCCAGACCCATCTGTCTACCTGCTCTCCGTCTCTCTGCCCCGTCTGTCTCCAGACCCCGTCTATCTACCCACTCTCCGTCTCTCTGCCCTGTCTGTCTCCAGACCCATCTGTCTACCTGCTCTCCGTCTCTCTGCCCTGTCTGTCTCCAGACCTGTCTGTCTACTTGCTCTCCGTCTTTCTGCCCTGTCTGTCTCCAGACTCATCTGTCTACCTGCTCTCCGTCTCTCTGCCCCATCTGTCTCCAGACCCGTCTGTCTACCTGCTCTCCGTCTCTCTGCCCCATCTGTCTCCAGACCTGTCTGTCTACCTGCTCCCCGTCTCTCTGCCCCATCTGTCTCCAGACCTGTCTGTCTATTTGCTCTCCGTCTCTCTGCCCTGTCTGTCTCCAGACTCGTCTGTCTCCAGACCCATCTGTCTACCTGCTCCCCGTCTCTCTGCCTCCTCCTCCGCAGCTGCTCCAGGCGGCAGCTCTTCTCCACGTTGTCCAGGTAGAAGCTGCTCTCCTTCTTGGCCTGGGACACCTCCGCCCGCAGCCGCTGCTGCAGCACCGTCTGCTCGTAGGCCAGCCGCTCGCTCAGGTGAGTCCAGTGGAACCTGTGCAGGTACTTCAGAGACACACAGACGCCATCAGCTCAGGCTCCGCTTCGGACGGATCGTCGATCCAGTTACAGATAGACGAGGGCACCAGGCGGTACCTTGATGTTCCAGAGGTCGGAGAAGAACCTCTGGCGCTTCTTGGTGCCCATCGGCGTGTTGTGGAGCGACAGCGCCACCCGCTTCGCCACCCGCTTGTCTCTGAACTCCACCCACCCTTCGGTGAAGTCACACCTTCTGGAGCCGGACTTCTTCTTCTTCCTCCTCACCTGGCGGTCTGCAGGATCAATGCGGGCAGGTTAGAAACCTCCAGGAACCACAGCCTTCTGCAGCAACAAGATGTTTTCACATCAGAGGAACAAACATGGACTGATCTTCATCTGCGGTCTACTGGACCAAAGGCCAGGTAGGTAGTCAGACCTACAGGACCTCAGGTCTCTGGTCAGACCCACTGGACCACAGGTCTCCGATCTATGTCTACGGGACCTCAGGTCTCTGGTCAAGTCTACGGGACCACAGGTCTCCGATCTATGTCTACGGGACCTCAGGTCTCTGGTCAAGTCTACGGGACCTCAGGTCTATGAGTCTACTGGACCGCAGGTACTGGGAACTGGGCGTTACCAACATTAAAGGAGAAACTGTGAGGTTTGGTTAAAGTGGAGGCCGAGTCAACGAATAAAACTTCTGTTTTCTGACAGTTAAGCTTGAGACAATTAGAACCGTGATCTGATCTCCATTAGACCGTCTGACAGGGAGGAAATGTAGAGCTGGGTCTCATCAGTGCAACAATGAAAGCTGCTGTTATATTTGCAGAACATGGGGCCAAGCGGGAGCAGGTAGATATGAATAAAAGGGCCCCTAATAGTACTTAAATGGAGGATAACCCACATTTAAATACTAAAATACATCTTCTGACTTCAGTAAAATGCCATCTGTGTATTACCTAGTACCTGGTTGTAGTACCCGTGTGTAGTATGCGTGTCGTACCTTCAGGCTGCAGGAAAATCCGTCCGATCTCTCCGTACGCTGACAGAAGGTTCCTCAGGTGTTTGGGGCGGAGCCTCGGAGGAATGTGGCCCAGGTACACGATACCTGGGACGCACTTCCTGTCCTTCTTCTTCGGCTCACCATCATCACCAGCAGCAGCAGCTCTCTGCTCCTCCTCTTCGCTCTGAGCGCTCATCTTCTTCTGCTCATCTTCCTCTTCTTTGTCCTCCTCCTCTTCCTCCTCTGGTTGCTGGCTGGTTGCCTTCCTTTGCTTCTCCTCTTCCTCTTGTCTCTTCATCGCTGTGAGCTACAAGCAGAGAAACATGTGACCTCATGTGTCCAATCAAATCAATGGGTCACCATCTCAGTAGCTCCCCCTGGTGGAAACACCGAGGAAACAGAAAAATGAGACGTTTTTACGTCCTCGAGAAAACAATAACAAACCTTCTGACTGATTCTGGATTCAGCTTCCAGAAAACAAAAATAAACCCCCAGTAGGACCTGAGCCAGGTTCTGGTTCTGCTGGAGGTTTCTTCTTATTAAGGGGGAGTTTCCTCTCTACTGTCGCCCCCTGAGGAGTGATGACTGGATGCTCTGCTGAGCAGATTCTGTCAGGAAGTAAACCAGACAACCAGGAGGAACATCTGCTCCTTCCAGAGGAGGATCTGATCCTGAGAGTTCTCCTGGTTTCAGGAATATTCCAGCTGCTGGTCCAACCAGAGGAACCTTCAACCCTCCAATAAACCTCCAGAGAACTTCAGATCAGAGCGGCTCCTCCAACCTGCTCCAAACTAAACTTCCTGTTGGATCCCCAGACAACTTCCGGTTTCCTGTAATAATAGTAATAATAATTAATAACTGATGAACTGACCTGATCAATCAGCCGCAGATCGATTCTTCATCAACAAACCACTGCGGATTCACGTGGAGCTGTCGTCGCGTCCGACTGACGTAACTAAAGCTGCTGTGGAGCTTCCCGTTGTCTTTTCAAAATAAGACGAAGCTAAAAGTAAATAAATAAATCGTTTTAAAGACAGGATAAAATAACTAATTGTCTGTTTGCAGTTATTTTTATTTTTGTGTTTTTATGAAATATGAAAAAACTGAAACTTAATTAATTTTCTGAGAATTTTTACTGTTTATTTCGAGCCAGGCAGAAAAAACGCTTAATTCAAACTGTCAGCCATGATTAAATACAGAGGAGAGCAGTAATTATATTTACTTGAGAAAAAGTATACTTTTAGGAGTCGTTTTACTGCGCTGTACTTTTTACTTCTACTTGAGTAATATTACTAGTTAGATATGGTCCTGATATACATATCAGGACCATAATAATTCTAAAGATACCTATTTAAATGTTTCACAAACATTAATCATGTTTTAATACTTTAGATCCTGTTTCTTGTTGGATGTCAAACTGATTATTTCAGAAATTAAACAGATTCAAAATCAAACATTTGAATTCAGCAGCAAAGCAGAAACACGTGGACTTTTACTTTGAAAAGTGGAAGCGGAAGTGCTGAGAGGAAGCGGGCTGCTCTGAGTGCAGCGAGGATGAGGAGGCCAGTCTCCAGTTTGAGTTTGGGCTCCAGTTTGAAGGTGAAACTGGTGAGAGCTGGTTTCCAGTTCACCACCGACCTGCAGGACCTGGCCCCGGAGCACCTGAGCGCAGGTAGAGCCCCTCTAGCGGCGGAAACACGTCAGCTTATAATGACGTCATGATGTTTTCATCCGCTCCGTTTCCATCATATTAATAAAGTTTCATATTGAGGCTAAAACTGTCTTTAAAACCGCTCAAAATGGACATTCATCCCTAAGTTGTCTTCAGACAGCAGAGCCGCCATCTTTGTTAATGTTAAAATAGAAACTAAATAAAGTTCCGGTTAAATTTGTTTAGTTTGGTCTTTATTAATAAATACAGCTTCTGGAATAATGAGGAGGTTTTATAGAAAAAAATAACAATATTTCTCTAGATTTGCTGTAAATCTAATGAATGAGTCCAGATGAAGTTTTTCAACCGAGCTGAGGAGGTTCTGGTTCTGGTTCTGCTCCTTGCATTGTTGACACTTTTTTATAACTGAGTTTTTCTTCATCCAATCAGAGACGGAATTAAGCGTCATGTGATCAGTGGTCGGACTCAGTTCACTTTCAGAACCAGTTTAAACGGGAGAAACCGGATCAAATGTGACCCAAACATCTGTTTGATTTATTATTGACAGAGTTTCTGAATATTTTTCTCTGACACTGAACATGTCATGTAAAATATTTTTTTAAAAAAAAGAAAGCAAGGAGAATGCATTTATTGTTGATTTATTGCTCATCATGATGGTAATTTTTTCCCTTTATTGTCTTTCACACAGGATATAACTAAGTTCTAATATAAATCAAACATAAAACCAGTAAACTGGGTGTAAGACATGATTATTTCAACTGGAGGTTCTGGGTTCTGTTCAACATATTGGAGTTTCATAGTTTTATATGATTAAATGTTAAAGGTTTATAGAAAAAGGAACCAAAGAGTTTTTCTTGCTTTTAATTTTTTTAAATTAAATATTAAAGAAGTTTTTTTTTCCCTCTAAAGTTTAATCTTTAATTTTTAATAAAACCAGTTTGTGCCTCAGCAGAAGTTATAAGAAATGTGTTTCTGTCTTTATTTCCTAGTCATTTATTGTTATTTCATGTATATTAAAACATAACCATGTTGTCCTGGAGATGTTGATGAAAGATTTCCTAATAAAAATCTGAAACGTTCCTCTGATCTACCTATCTTCTATGTTCCTGCTGCAGAGGCCTGTATTTCCCAGCAGGAGGCGCTGGAAGCGTTGCAGGCTGCCAGGGCAAGAGAAGGCGGAGCCTCCTTGACTGCTCTGGAGCTCCTGCAGGAGGAGGAGGAGTTCAGGAGCATCGTGACGTTCTCCTCCCGGCTGGACGAGGCTCTCGGAGGAGGAGTTCCTGTCGGGAAGGTGACGGAAATCTGTGGAGCTCCAGGAGTCGGAAAAACACAGCTGTGGTCAGGAAAACTCACGTGATCAAACACACGCACTCTACACACACAGGCGGTCTGCAGGTTGTGCACAGGTGCTTCCCCCCATGGCTGGAAGTAACCGCCGTATAAGCTCTGGTCAGAGCAATCAGGGGCACTGACAGGGTGGGTCAGGACGCTAATAGGGTAGTCAGGGTTGCTAACGAGGCCGTTAAGCAAGGTTTGGGTTATTAAAATCGTTAATTTGCATATTTTTGCAGAATGTATTATCGAGTAAAGGGGTGGAGAGCGGGAATACAGCTGAATGTTTGGGTCATTGCTGCCCCGGGCGATGTCATGTTTTGGCCGCATGTCCCAAGGTGTGGTGGGCTGATTACCAGCAGAGCTGCAGAGTAGGTGTTAGAAAGATGAAACCTGGAGCCACCTCCTCTGTTTAGCGTTGGTTTTCATGTTTCTTACAGACGGCTTCTTTCACTCCCCACTCACACCAGCCGTCCTTCCCGTCCATAATGTGGACATCCAACCGGCGGGCCCAACCAGACCAGGAACCGGGTTCCTGCCTGAAGAAACGGGTTCATTTTACATCTTGAAATTGTTTGATTACATTTTCAAACAGTTTAAGCTGCTGGTTCTGGTTCTGGATGGTCTCAGGTGGTTCTGGGTTCAGTTAGCTTGGTTCTTCTGTGAGGAACCCTCACTCCAAACCGAGTGTGTTCAGATCGCTGCCTGTCCTGGTGATAAAAACGGACCGGTCCTTTAAGGTACCAGCCGTTACTGTAGAGAAACACTGAAGGAGTTCTGCTGTCCGGTTCTGATTGGTCCTGACTGGTTCTGGTTCTGTGTGGTTCTGCTAAGCCTGCAGCTGGCCGTGGACGTCCAGGTGCCGCAGAGCTTCGGGGGCCTCGGAGGTCAGGTGATCTTTGTGGACACGGAGGGCGGCTTCCGGCTCCAGAGACTCGTGGACCTCGCCGCCGCCGCCGTCAGACACTGCTCGCTGCTGGCGGAGGATGAGGAGCAGCGGGTCGCCATGACGACCTTCACGGTGGAGACCATCCTCTCAAACATCTTCCTGGTACTGCAGAAGGGTTTCCAGTGTCTCTGAGTCTATGATGCTGGTTCTGATGGTTCTGGTGGTCCAGTTCCTTCCTTTAATCAGCTCCTTCGTTAGTTGAATGTCTTACTAACTAACGTTGCCATGGTAACCCTAAGGCAGCCGGGCTCTGATTGGTCGTCTGTGTGCTCAGGTGCGTTGCTGTGACTACGTCGAGCTGCTGGCTGAGCTACACCTGCTGCCCGACTTCCTGCGGGACCGGCCGAAGCTCCGCCTCCTCGTTGTCGACAGCGTGGCGTTCCCGTTCCTGCGTCTCCATGACGATCTCTCCCAGAGGACGCGCCTCCTCCAAGGCCTCGGCCTGCAGCTGATCGCCGCGGCAACCGGTCACAACATCGCCGTGGTAACCACCAACCACATGACCACGCGGCTGCAGGGCGGCCAGTCGCAGCTGGTGCCCGCCCTGGGGGACATCTGGGGCCACGCCCCCTCCATCAGGCTCCTCCTTCAGTGGGAGGAGTCACGGCGGCTGGCCTCCATTGTTAAATCCCCAGGTCACATGGAGGCTGCCGTCCAATACCAGATCACCTGCGACGGCTTCAGAGACGCTGACCAATCAGAGCAGCTGCAGAGCAAAAGGCCTCGAATTCAGACCGACCAATGAGCTTCCAGCATGACAAACACTGGCAGATGATTGGTCGGGGACTTTCAGCCTGTCAAAGTTCAGGCTTCAGTCCTGCAGGGGGAGACAGAGAAGATCTCTGAGACTCACCTGTCCTGGTCTGCACTGCTGGCTCCTCACAGGTGTTCTGATTCAGGTGCGTTTGCTGCATTTACCTGCTCTGGTCCAGCTCAGCCCCACCTCCTGCGTGATGTCACTCAGGTGGAACTGCAGCAGGTCTGGACAAAGAAGCTCTTCAAACTGATCCTCCACCTGCTGGTGTCCAGGTGTGTTACAGGTGCGTCCAGGTGTCTGGACCCAGAACTCTCCGGCTGCTCCTCATGGCCTCCATCACCACAACAACAGTTCTGGTTCTGAGGTGAAAACACCTGAAACTCACCTGTCCGTCACCATGGTAACCGAGGGTCTCTGGCTGATCATTGATTATTGATCAGTAATTAATAAATGATTCAGTTTTTTCCTGCAGGATGTAGAAATGACTTTGTTCACATGATTCATATTTTAATTGTTTATTAATAAAAAGCTACAGAGACTGGAGGAGATGAACTGATTCATAATGAAATGATGAATAATTTCTATGATGTTTGTCTTTGATGTTGAAATCAGCTTTTATTTTGAAAGCGACCAGGCGGTGTTCTGTTCTGCGCTCTGATTGGTTGGTTCTGTCAGCCTCGGGTTCTGCAGGAACCAGGAAGTTCTCAGGTCCACGAGGTTTCTGAGGAATCGGACTTGCGGTCCAGAAACGTCTGAAACTGAACGTGAACATCTGAGTATTTGACTCCTGAGGTCAAAGGTCAAGGGTTCTAGCTTTCGTCGGTCATTTAAATAATAAAATTAAAAAGTTTATGGGCTGAAAACAATCAGTTTTATTGAATTTAATGAGATTTCTTCCTGTTTGATCTGCTGAACACGGATCAGAACCAGTCAAAGCAAACTCAGCACCAGATTGGGTCACCCATAGAGGGCGGGACTTCCTGGAGCAAAGCTCTTTGCTGAGTGGACGATGACATGGAGGCGGGACAGGAAGGGTCCTCCAGCCTGGTCCTCCTCAGTCTCCCTCCCAGCAGACTGTGAGCCAGTCGGCTTCTGTAGAACCTTGTCAGATCCTCCGTTCTCGCTGTTTCCAGGCGGTTCCTCAGGTCTCTGGTTCCAGATCCTCGGTTCTGAAGAAACCTCCACCATCAGCATAATGCTGCTGTTTTCCTGCCTGCGCCTGGTTCGTCTGTGAGGAACCGGAGAGAAGAACCAGACTGAGCGGGTCGAGGCCCTGCACCGGTGTCTGGTGAACGAAGACGGACGGAGGGGACACCAGGAGACACTCAGGGACAGTTTGGACGCATTTCAATAATGAGATCATTCAAAAGCAGAGAGTAGAGCGTGGAGGCCTCGACAGGAAACAAACATTCCTACTTTAAAATGTCCTCTTCTCTTCCTCACTGGTGATAATAATCCATTAATCATTTTATATCAGGTATCTGTTTTATATTCATAAACAATAGATATTAATATGATTTATATAAACTAATAAATATTACAGATTTTTAATAATAAATACCTTTCAGCAGCCAAAAATCTGAGGAGTCATTCGGCAGCCCAAAGAGCCGGTTCTGTTCATTGAGCCGAGCCAGGAGATCCGGTTCTCTTGAAGGAGTTCCCATGAACAGCCCGTAATTTCAGCTGTTCTGTTGGACCTGCTGGTTCGGAACATTTCAGCTTGCCTCCCCCCCTCCATCATTTCCATAATTAATGAACAATGATTCCCGCGTGACGTCACCAGTCCTCAGTGGCGGAAAGCCTGCTGCTCCTCAGACCGAGCTGGTCCTCACAAGGATACACATCAGCAGACACACAGAGACGGACAGGTGGACAGGGACAGGTGGACAGGGACAGGTGGACAGGGACAGGTGGACAGGCGGCTGGACGCTTCCTCTGCGGATCCACCGCAGACTGCTCGGCGCTGCTGTGTGCGGGTCTCTGCGGGTCTCTGCGGACCGAACGGAGCGGCTCAGTTCGCAGGTATCTCACTTCATTTATCTCACCTGTTCGCCAGTAAAGGTGGAAATAAACGCAGGTTGTTTCCAGCGGCATCAGAACTTCATGAAGTTTTGAGTCGTTTTCTCTGATTTCCGGAAGTTTTCTGATCAAAAATACTTTGATTCATGGAGAAAAGTTTAATTTTTCTTTCTCTGTTTTAAAATCAGCTGATAAATCTTGAAAAGTCTCTGAAATGTTCCTTTTTATGGCCCCCATCGCTTCTTAAACTGACCAATCAGCATCCAGCAGCCGCAGAGAGGGATTCCTGGGGGGCATGAATCTCCCCCCTGCTCCTTTGAGCTCAGCTGGTTGAACAACGTTATTAATCGTAATAATAGCAGTTATGGTTCCGTGTTAGTCCATATTCTACCTGTGAGCAACCAGCAGTATCAGCTGGAAGGTGGCAGTGAGCAGGAAGTATTGGCACCCTGCTGGCCATCAAAGTAGCTTCACTGGAAGCTGAAGCTCAGAGTTCCAGAATAATCCAGCAGCATCAAACTCATCTTTAATAGTAATAATAAAACAATTCAAAAAGCACACAATGTCCAAAGTTTTTCAAAACTGACTGTAAGTTTTTGACTTTGAAGTCAGAAATCTGTCGAACCGAACATCGAAGTCATGTGATACCAGCCCACACAAAATAATCTGAACTCTGACCTCAAACTAAACCCTGGATCTCCCCGGAAATAGTTTTTATTTCAAATATGAATGAGGCTGATGTCTGCCGTTAACATCCTGACAGATGTTTCTGCAGCATCTGTCCTCTCGGCTTCCTCTCCTCTTTTCTCTCGTCCGTTTCTCTCTCTGTCCTCCCCTGTCTCCCCCAGGATTTCTGCCTGTGGCAGGTTCTGATCCAAACAGAGTCTGATTTAAACAGACCTGACCCGGAACCTTAGAACTGGTTCTGAAACCAGCCCAGACTTCTGTGATGTTCTCCTGGGCTTTAATCAGGTCCAACTGAACGGTTCCGTCTCTCAGAGGAGATCAGAGAAAACGGTTCTGGGAGAACTCCTCGTCCAGATCAGAACCGGTTCTGACCCGTGCCATGCTCTGAGATCCAAAACAAGATTTCACATCTAAAACACAGATGGATGACTGTTGTCAAGGTTGCCATGGAAACTGCCCCACCCTGAGGCGGAAGTGGGCGGGGCCTAAAAGTGACCCTTGATGGACTCCATCTTTGATCTGCAGAACTTTCAGAACCAACTGTAAGAATCCTGGACCAATAAACGTCATGTCGGGTCATGTGACTCCTGTCGGGTCATGTGACTCCTGTCGGGTCGTGAGTCCTGTCGGGTCCTGACTCCTGTCGGGTCGTGAATCCTGTCGGGTCATGTGACTCCTGTCGGGTCATGTGACTCCTGTCGGGTCCTGACTCCTGTCGGGTCATGTGACTCCTGTCGGGTCCTGACTCCTGTCGGGTCATGTGACTCCTGTCGGGTCATGTGACTCCTGTTGGGTCATGTGACTCCTGTCGGGTCGTGAATCCTGTCGGGTCCTGAATCCTGTTGGGTCATGTGACTCCTGTCGGGTCCTGACTCCTGTCGGGTCATGTGACTCCTGTTGGGTCATGTGACTCCTGTCGGGTCATGTGACTCCTGTCGGGTCCTGACTCCTGTCGGGTCATGTGACTCCTGTCGGGTCCTGACTCCTGTCGGGTCATGTGACTCCTGTCGGGTCCTGACTCCTGTCGGGTCATGTGACTCCTGTCATGACTCGTCGTTTGTGTTTCAGTATAAATAAGTGAAACCGGGATTGTTGTTAGATTCTGCTCCAGCTGTTTGATTGGCTGATGTCTCCTCAGGTCTCCATCGCAGGATGAGCGCTCCACGCTGAACATCACCTCAGAATGACATCATCAGGCCCCGCCCCTTGCTCCCTCTATCCAGATGTGGTTCACGCTGGCCGCCACGGCGCTCTGTGGCCCCGCCTCCTGCTGCCTCTCTGGATCTGGATCGGTGAACCGGCGGTCCAGGTGAGGGCCTCCCACCAGCACTTCCACCCCCACTCCATAAAGTTACCCGGTGACATCACCCTGGGGGGGCTGTTCCCCATCCACGCCCGCGGCCCCCACGGCGTGAACTGTGGCGAGCTGAAGAAGGAGAAGGGCATTCATCGCATGGAGGCCATGTTGTACGCTCTGGACCAGATCAACAGCGACCCCGAGCTGCTGCCCAACATCACGCTGGGGGCCCGCATCCTGGACACCTGCTCCAGAGACACCTACGCCCTGGAGCAGTCCCTCACCTTCGTCCAGGCGCTGATCCAGAAGGACACGTCCGACATCCGCTGCTCCAACGGCGAGCCGCCCCTCATCCGCAAACCGGAGAGGGTGGTGGGCGTGATCGGAGCGTCGGCCAGCTCCGTGTCCATCATGGTGGCCAACATCCTGCGGCTGTTCGAGGTGAGAGACAGACGGGTGGGACAGAGAGACGGGTTAGAGAGAGGGAGAGAGAGACAAAAAAGCAGAGAGACAGACAGGTGTGTGAGAAACAGGTAGTTGAAAGAAAACTAGATGAGCGGGGAGAGAAAGTTGGATGAGGGACAGACAGGTGAGGGACAGACAGGTGAAGGCTATGGTGTAAAATCCCTTTGAAGCATCAGAAGACAGCTGGTTCCATCTGGAGCTCGGCATCATGAAGATGTCAGAGATGAACCTGAAGCTCATCAGGAGAGGAGAAAACTGTTGGACAGAATGACTTCCTGCATGAAATGAATAATAAAGACCCAGTGGAACCCAGTGGAGTACAGTAGAACCCAGCAGAACCCAGTCAAACCCAGTAGAACCCAGTGGAGTACAGTAGAACCCAGCAGAACCCAGTCAAACTCAGTCGAACCCAGTGGAGTACAGTAGAACCCATTAGATAAAGGTAGGGTTTTTTTCTTGATGTGATGCTCTGAACTGCAGCTCATGCTTCCTCCTCTTCCTCACATGAAGATGATGATGATGAGGTGGCTGTCATAACGAGGTCCGCTCGTTAACGAGGTCTCTGTTAATCTCTCTGTGTTAATGTGATTGAAGCTCCGACCCACTTTCAGCTGAGCTGTTACACAACATTAATCTGTCTGAGTGGTTCTGGTCTCTGTGGCTCCGCCACTGGTTCCACTATCACCCCTGAACTGGGTTCTGGTTCCTTCTGGTCTCTGCGGTTCTGCCACTGGTTCCTCTGTCACCCCTGAACTGGGTTCTGGTTCTGTGTGTCAGATCCCTCAGGTGAGCTACGCGTCTACGGCTCCAGAGCTCAGCGACAACAACCGCTACGACTTCTTCTCCCGGGTGGTTCCTCCGGACTCCTACCAGGCCCAGGCCATGCTGGACATCGTCAAGGCTCTGGGCTGGAACTACGTCTCCACGCTGGCGTCCGAGGGCAACTACGGAGAGAGCGGCGTCGAGGCCTTCATGCAGATCTCCAGAGAGGCCGGTAGGGACGCCCATGTCTCTAACCTGTCTGTCCATCACCTGTCTCTGACCCGCCTGTCTCTCCACCAGGTGGCGTGTGCATCGCCCAGTCGGTGAAGATCCCTCGGGAGCCGACCGAGGGGGAGTTCGATAAGATCATCAAACGTCTGATGGAGACGAGTAATGCCAGAGGAGTCATCATCTTCGCCAACGAGGACGACATCAAGTAAAACACCAGAGGCAGTCACCTCTGCCTATTGCATCTGGTTGGACAGGTGTGGTCACATGACCTTACTCTGACGTCTCCCTCTCTCTGGTAGGCGTGTTCTTGAAGCGGCGAGGCAGGCTAACCTGACGGGTCACTTCCTGTTTGTTGGGTCGGACAGTTGGGGGGCCAAGAGCTCACCAATTGCAGAGCTGGAAGACGTTGCAGAGGGCGCCGTCACCATCCTCCCCAAGCGGGCCTCGATCGACGGTAGAACTGGACGGACCTTGTCAAGGATCACCTGGTTCTAGAAGGTTCTGACCTGTTCTGTCTGTTCTACAGGCTTTGATCAGTACTTCATGTCTCGCTCTCTGGAGAACAACCGCAGGAACATCTGGTTTGCTGAGTTCTGGGAGGACGACTTCAGGTGCAAACTGACCCGTCCCGGAATCAAACTGGACCCGGACAAGAAGAAGTGTACAGGTACTCACAGCCGCAAGGAGAGACGTGGGAAGATCTCAGGTGTTCACCCAGCGTAGCGTTACGGTCCATCTGTCTGCAGGAGGGGAGCGGATTGGTCAGGACTCGTCCTACGAGCAGGAAGGGAAGGTCCAGTTTGTGATCGATGCCGTCTACGCCGTCGCTTACGCTCTGCACAACATGCACCAGGACCTTTGTCACAACAGCCACGGCGTCTGCAGCAGCATGGATCCGGTGGAGGGACGCCTGCTGCTGGACTACATCAGAGCCGTCAACTTCAACGGTAAGAAAAACCTGAAACTTTAGCCTGGTGAACGTCCTCTGGGCAGAAAGACAAAAAGTTCAGTCGAGCTAATATATATAATTATATACACCTGACGGCTATACTGTAGATAGAACCTCTCTGTCTCTGCTGTTTTTCTAAGACTGCAGTAGCTCCCTCAGTTCCTTTATTAAACACAAAAACACAAATTCATCATCTGTAGAGAGAGAACATGGAGTTAAAGGCACCAATAACTGCTGATGACGCATAATTGGAGAGTAGTAGAAGAAAGTAGCAGAGTGAGAAGTGGTCAGTTTGTCCTCCGGCAGTCTGTAGCAACATAACTACAGAGATAGTTCAGATAACCTCAGCCAGTCTATCAGCTTTATCAAAAAGGAAAGTTTTCTGCCTCATGGACTAAAGCAGACGGGGCGTCTTCCATCCCAGAAGCACACAGAGACTCTTCTACTCCTAAAGTGAACTAGTTAACCCGGTGAACCAGAGACCTTCCTGTTGTAAGGAATTCATCCCAGCCTGAATTAAATCCAGTAAATTGTTGTTTTTAAGCTAAGTCCTAAATCCTGAGCTCTGTTTGAGTACTGTGGCCTCATGGGTACTCCCAGTAAGACCACCATCCGTTTCTCTGTCTGACAGGAAGTGCCGGAACCAGCGTACTGTTCAACGAGAACGGAGACGCTCCGGGACGCTACGACATCTTTCAGTTTCAGATGACCAATCACAGCCACCCTGGCTACCACGTCATCGGCCAGTGGACCAACAACTTGAGGCTTAACGTAAGACGATGCTTGTGTGATTAAAGTCAGACGGATGGACGATTCCCTCCCTGACTCGGTGTGTGTTTCTGCAGCTGGAGGAGATGCAGTGGTCCGGAGGAGACAAGTCCGTTCCAGAGTCCATCTGTAGCTTCCCCTGCAAGCCAGGAGAGAGGAAGAAGATGGTGAAAGGGGTCCCCTGCTGCTGGCACTGTGAGGTACCTGAAGCCTGTCCTGATGCTGTCACAGCTGGGAGAGGGTTACAGGAAGTGAGGTAAAAGGAATGAAACATCTGTCTCACCTGCCTGCAGCTCTGTGACGGGTACCAGTACCAGCTGGATGAGTTCAACTGTGAGATGTGTCCAACGGACATGCGGCCCGTCCCCAACAGAACGGCCTGCTGTCCGACGCCCATCATCAAGCTGGAGTGGAACTCTCCCTGGGCCTTAGTGCCCGCCTCCCTCGCCATGCTCGGTATCCTAGCAACCAGTGCTGTGGTGGTAACCTTCATTCGCTTTAACGACACCCCCATCGTCAGGGCATCAGGAAGAGAGCTGAGCTACGTCCTCCTGATGGGTGAGTCCGCTGAACAGTCCCTCCAGGATTTCACGACTGTTTTCGTGATTTTTCATTTGCAATAAATCATTTTAGAAATACTTGCAAAGAATTTTGCGATATTTGCGCTTATGTATGACGGTAAATGTGACGTTTTGTTACTCGCCACATTGATTATGGCCTATAACTGGACATCAAGTCAGACTGAGGCAGCAGAGTAGCAAAAGTAAGAAATACTGCCACCCGCAGGTGGGAGTTAGCATCACTTAAACCCGATGTTTTCGACTGTTTTTGCGGAAAATTAACAGTAAACTGTGGGGATCAGTTGATTTTGCGTAACTTTTGCGTGACTGACTAAATCACACGTGACATCAGCAGCAGCAAGGATGATGTCATACATGTAAGCATGAAATCATGAGGCACATCAGTGACATCATCATCAACATGAGTGACATCGTTAGTCTTGAGGACGACATCATCAGTATGTATGACATAATCACACGTTAGTGTGAAATCATAAGGAAGATAAATGACATCATCAGTGAGAGACATCATCATCTGGATGGATGACATCTTTAGTCTTGAAGATGACATCGGCAGAAGCATGAATGACATCGTTAATGTTGTGGATGACATCATCATCATCAGTGAGACATCATCGTCAGTGTGAGTGACATCATTGTCAGTGTGTGACATCATCCTCAGCATGGATGGTATCATGCGAAATCATCAGAAGTATAGATGACATCGTTATCTAGATGATGACATCATAATCAGTATGAGTGAAATAATCATAGGATAGCGTGTGACATCATTATCAGCATGGATGACATCATTG
Organism: Anableps anableps; assembly: GCA_014839685.1. NCBI lineage: Eukaryota > Metazoa > Chordata > Actinopteri > Cyprinodontiformes > Anablepidae > Anableps > Anableps anableps. Next base: position 39,180,710 of record CM026071.1, on the reverse strand, counting down.
GTCTTGAGGATGACATCATCGTCAGTGTGACATCATCAGCATGGATAACATCAGTGTGAGTGACATCATCATCATCAGTATGGATGACATCATTAGTTTTGATGATGATGTCATCAGCAGTGGGATTGACCTCACCTGTCTCTCTCTCTCCCCCCAGGTATCTTTCTGATCTACCTGATCACCTTCCTGATGATCGCGGAGCCAGGTGTGGTGGTGTGTGCGTTCCGGCGCCTCCTGCTGGGCCTCGGCATGGCCATCACCTACTCCGCCATGTTGACCAAAACCAACCGTATTTACAGAATCTTCGAGCAGGGCAAGAAGTCGGTGACTCCGCCCAAATTCATAAGCCCCACCTCCCAGCTCATCATCACTTTCGTCCTCATTTCTGTCCAGGTAAGTGGACACAGGTCACATGACCTGCAGGTACCGACCGCAGCAGCTGTTTGGGTGACTTCTGGGTCTCCATCAGGTTCTGGGCGTGTTTGTGTGGTTCGCCGTGGTTCCTCCTCACACCATCATCGACTACGAGGAGCTCCGCCCACCAAACCCGGACCTGGCTCGAGGCATCCTGAAGTGCGACATGTCGGACCTGTCCATCATCTGCTGCCTCAGCTACAGCATCGTTCTCATGGTGATGCTGTTTCCCAGATCCCAGCCATAAAAAAAAAAACTACTTTCCCTCAGCATGATGGCTCCACCACCATGCTCCACAGTGTTAAAGATGGTCTCACTGTGTTTTCCTTTAAAGCCAGAGCATCAAACCAGAACAAACACCTGAGCTGCACATGTTCTTTACTTCTCAGTTGCATCTGTTGTTTGTTGGGAGGAAACCTGAATATTTTTGTTGCTAAGGAACCATGTTGCCTCCTCCGTTGCTAGGTAACGTGTACGGTTTACGCGGTGAAGAGCCGAGGCGTCCCAGAGACATTCAATGAAGCAAAGCCCATCGGCTTCACCATGTACACGACCTGCATCGTCTGGCTGGCCTTCGTGCCCATCTTCTTCGGTACCGCTCAGTCCACTGAGAAGGTAAGAACCGGGCAGAACCATAGTGAATCAGCTAGAACCAGCAGAACCAGTGGTAGCCCACAAGAACCAGGAAGAACCAGGGGGAGTTCAGTCAGAGGTACCAGCTGACCAGCTCTGTTCTTTTATACAAGCCGACTGAGGGTCCGTATTGCTCTGGTTCGGTTCTGGTTGATGTTTACCAGAACACCTCAACAGTCAGAACCGGAGCAGATCAGAGGAACCCAGCTTCATCATGTGACTGCAGACAGAAACCAGGTGGAAGCTGGTTGACGGTGTTTGGGTCAGCCGGCGCCGGGGGGGGCGGGGGGCCTGTTATGCTGCAGATAAACCGCACTGTCACTTTCAGGCCGGATTATACAGATTAGAACCAACACGTAATGAGGCCCAAACCGCTCCGACTAAAGAGACAAAAACACCAAAATATCAGGGAGGAGGAAAGAGGCTTTCAGAACCGCTGATCCGACAAAATAAAAGCTTCTCTGCAGGATTAAAGATGGAGGCTGCAGCAGAACCCAGAGGCTCCCCAGGATGTTTCAGCAGCTGCTCAGAAAGTTTCAAAGAGAATAATTCATGAAAACATCAATGAGAGAAGCTGCAAACAACAACAGGTCACACTCCGGATCTCCTTCTGTGGTTCTCTGATAGCAGCCGGACCTCCTCCTCCTCCTCGGCTCTGGGTGCTTCACGAAGAAGGATTTAAGAGAAGCTTTTTATCTGAGAACAACAGAACCAACAGGAGCTGGGAGAGGATTACTGCTGCAGGAGCCTTTAGCATCACACACACTCCTGTTTCACTGCACCTGAGTGGACTTGCCTTGACCTCCACTACCTTCTGCAGTCTAACCTTTCCCCTAACCCGAACCACCCGCGAGTATACGCCTAACCCCAAACCACCAATTATGTTTTCATACTGAGTGGACCTGACGAAATGTCCTCACAATGACAGGTGTCCTCACAGTGTTGGTTGTTTGTCACGAGGTAGTCCCCACAGCGATAGCTAAACAAGAACACACACACACAGGAGAACCTGGCTTGGTTCTCTGTTAACTCTTCCTACCTGAGCAGGTGCAGCTCTGCTGCCTGACGGTGCTGCTGTGAACCTGAACTCACCTGAAGGAGGTTTGAAGGTCCACCTCAGGTAAATATCAGAGCTCTTCACCTCTGAAGAAATACACATAACCTGAAATATTTATGGGCCTCGATTACAACTTTTAATCTGTAATTAATTAATCGCATTTTAGTCAAAAACCATATATCGACAAAATCAGCAACATTTTCAATCCAAACCCCGTTTAGCTGCTAAATGATTGAATCAACAGCATCTGAGCTGAGCAGCAGAGATGTTTCTAGATTTAATCTGTTCTTCAGGTTCTTCCAGCATCAGGTTGGAGCAAAGCTCATCTCTCCAGAGTTCCAGGAACCCTGATCATTCATGGAGCTTCTTTAGAAACGTGGACTGTGGACGCTGACGTTAGCGCTGCTGCTACGTGGTTAGCATTGAGATGCTAGTCTAGGCTAGCATAGCTTCTCTGATAGGCCGACTGCTTTTAGCACAACTTGAACACAACTGGAGTCTTTTCCAGTGTCCATCAGATCGGCTCTGGAAGCAGAAATTAACCCCCAGAGGAGCCGCTTCCATCGCTGCTGTTAGCGGATGTCGCTGGTGCGTCACATTTATGGGTCTACCAGAAACACTCGAATACAAAGGTTCTGGCTGGAACCTTTGTATGTTAAAAAAAAAAAAAAAAGTGATTAATTGCATTAATATTTTTAACATATTAAAATCGATGTAATTAATTTAACTGAACACGTTAAAGTCCAGGTCCTTTTATGAACACATGAAGCTACAAGATGAAATGAATGAATGAATGAAATCTGTGCTTTAACTTGATGCAAAGGAGATCAGTCAGGATGATCACCTCAGATCTGGGAACGGTTTCCGTTAGAAGAACACCAGACCGACTGGCTGAGGTTTTATTTCTCCCACATGGACCAGATGACCCCAGTTGGTGTCTGCAGAACCTGTGTGGACCTGACTGGAAGCGGCGGTCGGTGAGGACCTGGTGGTTCCTGATGGAGCCTCGGTCCTCCAGCGCTCCTGGTTCTGAGCTCACTGGTTGCTGCACTTCGATGGACCTTCTGATGCACAGGCAACGCTCTGCTGTGGAGCAGGACCACAGCTGAGCTGAGAAGATCCTGGCTGCACTTGAATAATTTCAAAATAAAAGCCCTGCTGCAGAAAACTGCTGATGGAGAACATGAAAACTTATAACGAACCAAGATGTTTACGAAGCGCATGTTAAACATTCATCTGCAAACATCTGACTGAGCTTCTCATGACTGAAACATCAAAGATAAATCTGTGGATCATAAAACCCAGAGGGTTCTGATGAAGAAATCATGAACGTCAGTTTCTCCCTGTGGAGGAGAAGGAAGCAGTTTTCTCCTCCTGAGAGAAACGCATTTCTGGTCGAGTTGTGGTGAAGGACAGAAGGTCCCAGCCAGATCAGAGCAGCAGAGAGGAGGGAAGCAGATGTTCCAGATGTTCCAGGTTGAGCTTTATGGAGGTGAAGACTTCAGCCTGATGCAAAAGAGGAACAGTTTCTGGATGACTCCTCCTACCTGCTGGTGCTGAAGGTCTGAACATCAACACAGATGAAGTTTCCAGCAGGTTCTGCTCCGTTCTCCAGGATATTCTTGGATTGTTTTAATGGTTTCTGCAGAAATGAAGATGGTTCCCTTCAGTCTGGGTCTCTGTCTCCACAGTTGTTCATCCAGACCGCCACCCTGACCGTCTCCATGTCCCTGAGTGCTTCTGTCTCTCTGGGCATGCTCTACATGCCCAAAGTTTACGTCATCATCTTCCATCCAGAGCAGAACGTTCAGAAGAGGAAGAGAAGCTTCAAGGTGAGAACTCGGGTGTTCTGCTCCAGTTCTTCTTGAGGTTCCTCGTTGTTCTAACCGTCATGTTGCTGCGCTGCAGGGTGTTGTCCAGGCGGCCACGCTGTCCCAGAAGACAGACAAACCAAACGGAGACACCAAGATCGAACCCGACAGAAGTCAGTAGCTCCACCTACTGAAGGAACGTTTCAGGAACAGAGCAGGTCAGACATGAAACAACAGGAAACATTACATCACAGGAAAAATGATAAAAAGTTCTAATCCAGACCACAGCTCTCAACAGGTGGGTTTTCAGCCTTGATTTAAAGGAACTCACTATTTCAGCTGTTTTGCAGTTTTCTGGGAGTTTGTTCCAGATTAGAGGAGCAGAGAAGCTGAAAGCTGCTTCTCCGTGTTTTGTTCTGGTTCTGGAGATGCAGAGCAGACCAGAACCAGAAACAACAACAGGTCTTTAAGCCGTTCAGTGATTTATAAACTAACAGAAGTATTTTAAAGTCTGTTCTCTGAGCTCCAGGGAGCCAGTGGAAGGACTTTAGAACTGGGCTGATGTGCTCTATCTTCCTGGTCTTAGTGAGAACGCCAGCAGCAGCGTTCTGGATCAGCTGCAGCTGTCTGGTCGACTCTTTAGGCAGACCTGTGAAGACACTGTTGCAGTAATCAATGCGACTAAAGATAAACGCATGGATGAGTTTCTCTAGATCTTGTTGAGACATTAGTCCTTTAATCCTGGAAATGTTCTTCAGGTGATAGAAGGCTGACTTTGTAACTGTCTTTATGTGTCTCTGAAGGTTCAGGTCTGAGTCCATCACTGCACCCAGAGTTCGGGCCTGATCACTAGTTTCTAGCTGTAATAACTGAAGCTGTGTGCTGACTCTAGATCGTTCCTCTTCAGGTCCAAAGATAATAACTTCAGTTTTGTTTCTGTTCAGCTGGAGAAAGTTTTAGCACCTCTATGCATTGATTTGTTCTAAGCATCTGTTCAGTGCTTGGATGGGTTCAGAGTCACCTGGTGACATCATAATGTAAAGCTGTGTATCATCTGCGTAGTTATGGTATCTAATCTTATTACTTGTTATAACCTGAGCTAGTGGGAGCATTAAATAGGAGGGGTCCCAGGATTGAACCTTGGGGTACTCCACGTGTGACTTCTGTCCGCTCCGATGAGAAGTTGCCTGTTGACACAAAGAAATCCCTGTTCTTTAGGCAGGATTCGAACCAACTGAGTACTGTACCAGAGAGTCGGACCCAGCTCTCCAGTCGCTTCAATAATATCTCCTGGTCAACAGAGTTAAATGCTGCGCTGAGGTCCAACAGAACCAACACTGTGGTTCTTCCACAGTCTGTATTTGTGCGGATGTCATTGAACACTTTGACGAGGGCAGTCTCAGTGCTGTGGTAACCATGGAAACCGGACTGAAAGACGTCAAAGCGGTTTATCATTAAGAAGCTGTTTAACTGTTGAAATCCATCTTTTTCAATCATTTTGCTGATGAATGGAAGGTCAGAGGTCGGCCTGTGATTCTGCAGTAGTGATGTGTCCAGATTGTTCTTTTTTATCAGCGGTTTGATAACTGCTGCTTTTAGAGCCTGGAGGAAAAACACCTGATGAGAGAGATGAGTTTACTACTGGAATCAGGTCAGATGCAATGACAGGCAGAACTTTCTTGAGGAAGGTTGTAGGAAGGATATCAAGACAGCAGGAGGATGAGCTTAACTGTTTTCATGGTTGAGTTGGTGAAATTCAGCCATTTTCTCTGCATCTGTTATGTTTGGGCATAGCATCGTTATTGGATTTGGTGTTGATGTGCAGGTTAACCCTCTAATTTTTCAAAATTTTTCCAGTAAACCAGAACCTCTGGTCCATTTAGAGTTCTAACAGAACTGGAACTTAATCAGAGCAGCAGAAGGTTCTGTAGAACCTGCTCAGCTTTACCACAACCCTGAAGTCCAACTTCTAGTGGTAGTCGACCTCAGTCCAGAGTTAGACCTGAGCTGCTGATGATGAAACCTGTTTTCTTTCCTTCTCAGGTACCGGCCGACCAGAGCAGAGCCTGATGACATCATCATCATGAAGATCACGCATTCTGAGCTTTTATTGTGAAAACCTGGCTTTGGATCAGACAGGAAGAGTCCGTGGTGTGGAGCTCAGTGGCGTTGCCACGGCAACAGAGGCATTATTCTGCCAGCTCTAACCTGCCTAGAAGCAGCCAGGTGGGGTCTGTGACATCATAGGCAACACCTGAGCACTTCCTGTCTGAATCTGATTTTTCACAATAAAATTCTTACATTTAAAATTTTTTTTTTTAAAATGGGTGAACTGTGGGAGAATTTACCTTCGGAGCTCACCTGTTGCTCCAGGTGTTTCCATGGAACGGATGATGCTCAGAGCCAGGTTCTGGTTCTGCTGGCCGACAGGCTGATGAAACCAGAGGCATCAAAACTTCTGATCAATAATCAATAAAACAGACGAGGTGATCTAATAAACATTCAGAATAAAAAATAAATCAAAAAGTGAAGAAAAAGGAAAATGTCTACATGTTGTTCCTGTAGATCCACTGCTGATGATCTTTTACTCGACAGAACTTGGTCATGTGACGGTTCTATGGGGTGATGTTTGTGAAGCTACACAGTCAAAAATTAGCAGCAATAATTTGGGTTATTTAGCCTGTCATAAGAAAATAATGGGGGTTAATTATTTCAAAGTCATATTTTCATTATGTTCTCTTCATTCATTAATAAATGTCAAAATTTCAAGCTAAAAATGTAGCTTGAAGTTAAATATTTAGTGAGCAAGCTAATATTTATCTCCAAACGAAATATTTTACTCTGAGTTAGCTAAATATTTTGTTAGCTCTGAGTCAAATATTTAGTCTGGAGATAAATTTTTAGCTTTGACCTTTGAAGTCATAATTATTATATTCAAAGACATAATTTCGAGATTCAAAGTCATAAATATGAGATACTGTGTCATCATTTTGAGATTAAAAGTGATAATTTTGATTTTCTAAGTCATAGTTATGAGATACTGGAGCAAGCCTGCTTAAAGAAACATCGTGACTTTCCATCTCAGAATTATGGTTTTGACAGCTTTTATTTTTAATTTCATGGTGGAAAATGGCTCCATAGAAAACAGAAGAACAGAACTATTAAAAATGAAAAAGTTCTTCTGATGAATGTTGAAGATTATTTGTCTTTATTTGTTGAAAACTGGTTAGTAGAAAGAATCCAGGATGTTTTTTTGTCCCCCGCACCGGCTGGTGGCGGTATTGCACCAAGTTGTTGCTCACCAACCAGCATTAAAATCAAGAAGAAGGAGGTCCAAGATGGCGGCCTCCAAGGCGTCGCGTGAACTCTTCACAGATGGAGTTCGGGCGGTTCTTCAAACATGGCCGGTTCTACAGGTGAGCCCCGATCCGGGTCAACTACCAGGTCCGGAACCGGGGCTATGGGGAGAGGGAGGGTAATGAGCTGGTACCGCTGAAACACGTGATATGTGGGCTGAAACTAGCTGGCTAATGCTAGCAGCTGCTGTTTGGGTTAGTTCCGTCTCATCCCGAGCCACCCGAACCGGACCAGGTCTTGAGTTTAATTTAGTTCTCGAGTGACTGGACTCCAGATGGATCCGGTAAAAGTTTTAGTCTCAGAAGCAGCTGATCAGGATCCGGTTCTGACCCAGGTTTTGATCCCGGTACCGCCCACGGTCTGACTCGGTCGGTTCATTTTCTGAAGTCAGTCAGCAGCAGGTTCGGGTTTAACCATCCTCAGATTGGACCTTCTGATACACTCTGACACTTCAGAACCACTGTGACCCATCAGAACCGCGTCCAGCTGATTGGACCCTGACTAAACGGATCTTTGCTGTTTGGTTTGCTTTAACTGCGACTGCGGCTCAGTCTGGTTCCGGTTCTGACCCGGGGGACGGATGGCGGGACAGGCTGTCTGTCCTCCTGTCTCTGAACTGACCGTCTGTCCCTCAGATCGCTGTGGACAACGGGTTTGGAGGCGTTTACGGCCCGCAGAAAGCTGACTGGCTGGTGGATGTTGTGCAGCAGTATTTCCATGACAACGGTACGTCTCCATGGTAACAGCTGACAATAACTTCCTGTTGGAATCAGAACCGTTCAGTTAAAACATCAGAACTTCCTGTGGAACTTTTTAATGTTCTAACTGAACAACAGAACCTCACTTCCTGTCTGATGTCACAGCTTAACGTGTGTGTGTGTGTGTGTGTGTGTGTGTGTGTGTGTTTTGCGCAGCTGACCTGCAGCAGTATGAGGTGGAGGACTTCCTGTCGCAGCTGATGGACCAGGAGTTCGATACTGTGGTGGAAGATGGCAGCTTACCCCAGGTACACACACACACACACACACACACACACACACACACACACACACACACCTCAGAGCGTCTCTGAGGATCTGCCTCCTGATTGGCTGTCCTGACCAGGTGTTCTGGTGTCTGCAGGTGTCCCAGAGTCTGCTGCAGCTGTTCGCTCAGTGGCAGCAGGGGGCGCTGCAGCAGCTCCAAAGCGCCATTCAGGCGCTGACGCACAACAAGACGCAGAGGGCAAAGGTCGTGGCTCCGCCCACGCAGTCGGACGAGGAGAGCGATGGGGAAACGCAGGTAGGGGTTGGAGGGCTGGTTGCTAGGCGACGCAGCCACGCGAGGGCAGCCCATGTGACCAGTTTATTCATCATTGATCAGCTGATCAGCACTTCCTGTGTGTGTGTGTGTGTGTGTGTGTGTGTGTGTGTGTGTGTGTGTGTGTGCAGGTGATGGAGTGTGAGGAGTCCAGCCCGTCCATCAGCTCCGCTCCTCCTCCTCCTCCTCAGGATGAAGACGACGGCTGGACCGTGGTCCGGAAGAAGAAGTGACGAGCGGAACCAGAACTTTACAAACCGGACTTTAACTGGACTTTACTCTGAGCTGCTGCCGCCATGTTGGAGGCGGAGCCCCAGGAAGCCGCCGCCCACTCCAGACCAGCCGGTTCTAACGGACCCGCCGGCTAACTCGCTTCGTTTTTCCAGAACTTTTTATTCAGAACAAAGAAACGGGTCGAATCAAACGGAACCAATCAGTAAAAAGCAGTTCAAGAAACATCTCCTCAGTTCCTGGTAGGTTCTGGTGCTGCCCTTAAGTCCAGTAGAACCAGAACCACGGAGGAACTTTCACGATTAGAGATGGGTCAGAGCCAGTACCAGTACAGGACCAGATACTGACATGGTTCTGTGATATCAGACTGGACCCAGACTCTCTGGTTCTGTGTGGCTGCAGGTCAAGTTCTAACTGGTTCTGGAAGTTTTAGTTCCTTGAAGCTGAAAAATGATGATTAATAATAAATGCCATGTTCTGGACTGTTTCTAACTGCTTTTATTCCGAAAGGTCCCGGCCCCCCCCAGCTGAATTTAAATAAAAACATGAAAACATCCTGAAGCTTCCTGGATTATTATTGACTCAGGAAACACCAGCTGTGCTGACGGGTCAGATAAACCCGTCAGCAACGGAACACAATCACCTCGGCGTCGGCTGATGGCTGGTCCAGCCTCAGACCGATGATCGGTTCAGCTTCCTGGTCTCCCCACCGGTATTTGCTCCAACCTTAAAGCCTCCCCACCAATAACCGGTGGAGAGACCAGGACGCTGAACCGGTTCTCGGTCCAGAGACTAAGCTTGGACCAAATATCGGCAGAGAGACCGGGATCATAAGACCTTGTAGCTGAACTGATGATCAGCAGAAAGTCTTTGCGGTTGGACCGATAATCGGTTCAACTTCCCGGTCTCCCCACCAATTACTGGTCCAACCTGAAAGTCTCTGGACCAAAGATCCCAGTCTCCCGACCCATACTTGGTTGGGAGACTGGGATTTTAAGACTCTGTAGCTGCACCGATTATCGGTTTAAAGTCTTTGAGGTTGGACTTCCCAGTCTCTTTTTCAGTTTTTGGTCCAGCCTCAGTCTTTAGACCGATAATCGGTTGAACTTCCCGGTCTCCCTACCGATATTTGCTCCAACCTTAAAGTGAGAGACCAGGACGTTGAACCGATTCTCGGTTCAGAGACTTTAAGCTTGGACCAAATATCGGCAGAGAGACCGGGATTCTAAGACTGTAGCGGGACCGATTATCGGTAGAAAGCCTTTGAGGTCGGTCCAATAATCCGTCTCCTTTTCAGCTTCGAAGTCTCTCGACCCATAATCGGTTCAGCTTCCTGAACCAACCGTAGTGTCTCCCGACCCACCTCTGGCCCAACCTGAAGCATCTGAAGCTTCAGTCTTTGCACCCAGTCGCTTTTCTTTCGGCCCTTATTTTACCAGTTTGCACTTTTTCAAAGCTTTGCATGTTTTTGGCTTTAGAATAATATTTGTGACACTTTCAGCAGTTCCCTGGTTCTGAAGGGCAAGAATAAAGTGTGAGGTGGAAATAGCTGGAACACTGGCTTCAGGTTCCCAGCAGGGGGCGACGCGGCTCCAGCTCAACACGGCTTCCTGGGGAGGAGGTGAGGAGGACTGAGGCGGCGCGGATGGAAAGGTCTCTGACGGAGCCGATTATTCATGTGAGAATCTGAGACGATCATCTGGTTCAGCAGGGAGCCGATGAAGCCGGAGCAGGAGAGATCGGGTCTCTGGTTTTAACCTTCAGCAGAACGGCAGCCGTCCAGCCTTGAAGGAACGAATCCAGGCTACGACTTAAAGTATTGACACCCGGAAGATTAAATTAAGATGTTTTTATTTCAGCAGGAAGTTTCTCTCTGGGAGAAAACATCTGAAGATCATAAAACAACGGAAAAGGAGGAACAATTGTTAAAAAGCGAACCAGTTTTTACTGTTTTATTTACTTTATTTGCATTTTATTAGAAAATGGTGGGAAATTATTTATACTCTTCTCAATAATCAAAGGAAAAATAGTTTTTTTTTTGTTAATTATTGACATGAAGGCATCAAAACTTTGACACTTGAGCATCTTTTTGAAGCTTTCTGATGATTCATCTGTGGAGATGAGCCCTGAAGGCTCCACTGGACCAGTTTGCAACTGTGGTCGAGAACATCGTACGTTGGATCGTTCTTAGAGGAGAAGAAGAATCTTGAGGACGGACGCCAGACTCAGAGTCGTCGCTCTGGGCAGACATCGACCCCCAGCGGGAGTTCTGACGGAAACTAAAACCAGAGACCCGATCTGTCCTGGTCCAGCTTCATCGCCTCCCTGCTGAACCAGATGATCATCCAAGATTCTCAGATAAACCCTGAATAACCAGCTCCATCCTCCACCAGAACCCGACTGGTCCAGATGTTCCTACCAGAACCCGACTGGTCCAGATGTTCCCACCAGAACCCGACTGGTCCAGATGTTCCTACCAGAGCCCAGATGCGAACGTCTAGATGTGAACGTCCAGATGAAGATCCAGCTGGGATCGGATCACCACCGCTGTTGCCTGGCGATCAGAAACAACTACGATCGGTGATCGATTGGTCGGGTCTGCTCAGTTTGTTAAACCAGACAGGAAACCTTTAACCTTCCATTTACTCTCACTCCACAACAACCGAGGCTGATAAGAAAAAGTTTAATTAAAGCACAGAAACGTTAAATCACAACCAAATGGAGCCAGATTCGCTGCAGGCTTCACCTCCAGAACCCAGAGGACGCCTCGGACCGAGGAGTCGAGCGGGTTCCCAGCCCCCAGATCCAAACGGGAACCCAGAACTGGAACCCATTCTGCACTCAGACAGAGGGACACCTGCTCAGGTGAGCTTCATCCAGCTTCAGTTCACACAAACACACGTAGAAAAAACCCTCCTGACATCATCGGTGATGTCACTGCTGCAGAGGGGGCGGGGCTGTTTCAAGGCACTAGTGTCATCAGAACAGGTGAGCAGGTAGAAGCAGGTAGAAGCTCGTCGTCAAGGCGTCTGATCACTAATGAAGAAAAACGAACCAAACTGAACATGAAACAAAGACGTCAGCTGATCTCTGGGAGCTCAGCGCTGGAGACTCGCTCCGGTTGGTCGGCCGACCGACCGCCGGCCGACCGCCGGCCGACCGCCGGCCAACCGCCGGCCGACCGGGTGCTCGACGGTCAGCGGACGGAGCAACAGGCAGGACGGCGTCTCGTTGACGACCGGCTTCAAAAATCACATCCACTCAATCAGCCGATCAGAACTCCTCAGAGGGAAACGTTACAGAGGAACAGGAAGTCTGGCAGGAAGTGTAACAGGAAGTCTAAGAAAGACAGGAAGTCTAGCAGGAAGTCAGGCAGGAAGTGACCTACAGCAGCTTTTAGACACACTGATTTCTGAAGTCCTCGGTCAGCTCAGACAGGTTTATGAAGGAGGTCACCTGTCCAGGTGACCAAACGTCTGGATGGGTTCACCTGTCCAGGTCAAAGGTCGGCCCGTCGTCTCTGAGCAGCGATCAGACGGACCTCAGCTCAGTTCGGACAGGTGAGGTTTCCTCAGGTGTGTCTGGAGACGGCCGATCAGCTTCAGAGGGAAGGCGGAGCTAAACTGTTCATCGGCCACGCCCACCGACCAGTCCACCAATCAGCTGAGGCGTCTCCACACTAATCAGTCAGTGAGTCACAGTGAGGCAGGTGCACGTGTCTGTGCGTGCGCACGCTGGAGTTCATGTGTGCAGCCAGGCGTGCTGCAGGCACTGCGCCGCCGAGGCTCGGCGCTCCGGCTCCATCTCCAGCATGGTGAGCAGGAAGTCGCTGAACTGCGCCGCCTGGTCCAGCGGCCACTCGTACTTCTCCAGCAGGACCTCGAACAGCCCCCACGGCTTCAGGTTGGCGATGTGGCGCAGCTCACCTGGGACAGGCGCAGCGTGAGAAGCAGCCGACCACACCTGAACCTGGACAGACATGCAGACGGGCGCTCACCTCTCCTGTTGAAGTACTCTCTGGAGTACCTGCCAGACAGAGCGAAGGGCAAAGGCATGGGTCCCAGCAGCTCGATGATGTGAGCGATGTGATCTGGAAAGGTTTCACACCGACAGCAGGTTTAGAGGATCCGCGACGCAAGGCCCGGTTCTGAGTAAGAGCGGGACCCGGGCCGGCTCGGAACAGGAGCAGGACCCGGGCCGGTTCTGAGTAAGAGCAGAACCCGGGCTGGATCGGCGGCGATGCTTTACCTTCGTCCCGGGTGTAGTCTTCTCCTGAATGCGGCTCAAACAGGTAGTCTCCGGTGGCCAGCTCAAACGCCTGGAAGAGGAAAACACCAGTGAGTCCAGTCGGAACCGGGTTCTGGTTCCACCTCAGATGTCAGTAACTCGCTACTCTAATCCCACCCCTTTACTTCAGTAATCAGATTACTGTTACTTGTCCAAGGCTCTGCGCGCCACTACTCCTGTCGGTTTACGCGGAACAGTGCCTGACTCAGTCCCTGCAGGCAGCGCCGTCAAATATTAACGCAAACTCTCTCGTCTTTCGCACATTTTAATCAGACGTGACATTTTCAGCGGTCATCGCAGCTGTTCTGCAGCTCTGACCGACCAGTCCCCTCATCCTTTCTGTATTTCCTTCTTTTCTGACCAATCACTGCAACTCGGCTGAATTTCGACCAATCCCCTGAGCCGCCTTCTCATTCAACTTCCTGCTTCACGGCGTCTCTTGAAAGTCGAACCTGCAACATGAACCATGTGTGACACTGAATGTTTTTTTGGCAAAAGCCCTTTTGAGGTGTTGTGTCGGATCTGTTTGCACTGCTCATGCAGCTGATGTTTACTGGGATGACCATGTATGGAGTTCTTCTTCTGCAGCTCCTCAGGACATGATTTTATTTGTATTAAAGGCGCTACTTCAAGAAGGTACTTGAAATTATTTGTACTTTAAATATTAACTATGTTAAAATTTGGTTGTTTTTGGGAAGGTTCCATTTTGTAAGACCATATTGTGGCAAAAATAAAGCCTGAAAAAAAAAAAAAAAAAAAAATATATATATATATATATATATATATATATATATATATATATATTATTATTATTTTTATTTTTTATAATATTTATAAATTAAATATTTATATATTTTTTATATTTTTATATATATTTTATATATAAAATATATATATATATTATATATATTTTATATATATTTTTATATATTTTTATATATATATAATTTTTTTTTTTGTTTAGGAAACAAAAATATTGCCACAATATGGTGGCATATATATATATATATATATATATATATATATATATATATATATATATATATATATATATATATATACACACAGCATCTTGGAGGGACAGAATTTTCTTGCTTTCCTCTTGCGTCTCAGGGAGAGACGTCTGGTGTGCAACACCAGGCAGCGACGAAAACAATGGAGGGAGGAGAAAAATTTGCGTTTTCCAGCTGGAAATACAAGTAATATTTAGTTTGTGTTGCTAAAGACGACGATATCAAGGTTGGTTGCTCCCTCTGAGATGGAGACAAAGTGCTGCTGTTACAGCCTGAAAATTAGATGAGACAGAATCACAACAGTGCGGAAAAAAAAAAAAAAGCCCCCTAGTGGAGGATGGAGGCACTACCAGTCGATCCCAGAATAGGCTAACGAGCTGATTCCTGATGTATAGACCGCCATTTCCTTCAATAAAATAACCCAGATTTTAATGCAACATGAAAAATAATAACTTTTCTCTATTTACATTGTTTTCAGGCTTATATTAACTAATATGAAATGAACAAACTAATATTTATTGCAAATCTTTTTTATTGTCAACTCTTGTATGAAATCAACTTATAACGGCTGCATAGAGTCTCCCAATGCTGCACTGGGGGGATAATAATAATAATAATAGTCTTCCAACCTATCAAACTATCTCGCTTCAAAAATACTGCATCAATATTTGAAGAAACACTTGGAGTCGCAAACTGACAGAGCGAGTCCCACCAGGTGGTGGCAGCAGAGAGCTGCGAATAAAACAACTGATCAACAGAACCTTCGAGAACAGAAGCTCCAGTGAAACACTGATAATTTCTCCTCCGTACCACCAGGGGGAGCAGTTTGTGACGCCTCATCTCAGCTATTCTGAGGAGTTCCCAGAAATCCAACAAAGTTTTTGAAAACAACTGAATGGATGAAACCGGACTGAGAACAAGGAGTTCTGCAGAGAATCAGAACTAAGGAACTAGTTACAGATCAGGAACTGGATCAGTATTACTCCGCGTGTGTGTGTGTGTGTGTGTGTGTGTGTGTGTGTGTGTGTGTACCATGCAGGCGGTGCTCCAGATGTCTGCCGGCGGCCCGTATTCTGCTCCGATCAGAACCTCCAGAGCTCGGTACTGCCTCGTCTGGATGTCCTCTGTGAAGTGTTTGTGCTGGTCGAGAGACACACAGACAGGGAGAGAGGAAGCCGTCTGATTGGTCGGCTCTGAAGCTGAGCTGTAAAGGAGGAAGAGGGGAGGATGAAGATCTCTCACCACCCAGCAGGCGTTCCCCAGGTCAGCGATCTTCACGCGCAGCCGCTCGGCGTTCTGAGGGTCCAGAGGGTTGAGGACGAAGTCCGAGGAGCTGAATCCTGAAGACACAAGAACAGCTTCACTGTTCCTGGACACAAACTCAGCCGATCAGAAAGCTGTCGACACGGTGATGTGAGTCGGCATCATCGCCGCCTGATGCCGACACCGCACCGTCCAGTAAACTCTCTGCCTCTAATCCCTGTTCAGTACCCTCCATACAGTCAGTAGGATCAAGACCTCCAATACCATCAGCATAGTCCAAGTTCTGCTTCAGACTCCAGGTCCAAAATAAAAACACCTGACAAAGACGGCAGTGCTTTCTAAATACCATCCCTACTGTGGATAACGGACCCGCCGTTACACACACGGAGTATCATCAGAAATCCTTCGACAGTATTAGGGCCAGGCTGTTTTTTTCCATTTTGTGAATAATAATTATTAATAATATGTCATAACATTATGAGAAAGTCATATTGGAACAACAGCAAAGTCGAAACAATACGAGAATCAAGATGTAATTAGTCCTAATATTACCAGAATTAAGCTGTATATTAGGAAAATGAAGAAGTAGTTTTATGAAAATCCTCCACGAAAATTGATTTGAAAAATTTGTGGAGCATCTTATGAAGTAAGGAAATACTTCAGCTTTTGACCCATCAGCATCAAATTATTAGCAGTACTAGGGATCATGTCAGATCTTGATACACTGAAGCTTTGCTCTCGTTAAAAACTTTTTTCTCGTAATGGTACAACTTTATTCTGCTAATATTATGACTTTATTTCTATAAATAATAAAAAAATAAATAAAAAAATCTTAGTCTGGTCCTAAAACGCCGTCATAAAAACGGAACCAAAACATTTGCAGCAGGTTAAAGTCCAACAGTAATTCCTGCAACTACAAACAGCCGATGTTCCCAAAACAATGTTTTCTCACCGTCTCGTCCACTCGAGTATCCCGACTGGGTGGAGAGGGCTGACTCGGATGTTGCTGACATCACTGAGCTGGAGAACCCTGATAGGCCGGAGGCAGGGCTGGAGAACCGTCCAGGGGCGTGGTCATTCAACCTGTCATCCAACCAGGAGCTGCTGGAATCCGGGCTTGCTTTGTTATTGGCTGTGGAGTATAAAGTGTTGCCGTTGACGACCACAGAACCTGAGAACGAAGAAACATTTCTGCTGTGTTTCAGTTTAATGGGCATTTCTACAGAATGAGAGAACATTCTTGTTTCCATGGATCCCAGCATATAGGAGGACATTCTTTCTGCTCATCTCTACGGATGAGGGTCACCACAATTTACAAGACAACACAGTTTGTGATGCAACAATTGAGAAGCAATTCAGGGACTACAACTCACAAGTGACGAAAAAATCTGCTGGGGTCAAAACATTCACAGACCTACTCGGTCCTGTCTTCATACTCTGGATCAGAGTCAGAACAAATAAACTGTATTTCCTCATAACCCTGACATATCTGACCATTTCTGATAACATCTGAGTTTAATCTAACAGAAATTTTTGAAATTCTTATTTTAAAGCATAGCTGAACCTTACATAGTTGAGGTTTTAAGAACAAAGATCAAAGGGAACACTTCCTTTGATAATCTGGTTGGAATTGGGTCCAACATACAAGTTGAAGGTTTGGAAGAAGCTTATATTATTAATAACTCAGAAAGCTTAACTGGATCAGAACCGTCCAAACACACCACTTTCCACAGTTTCCTCCAATGTTGCCTCACTGAGGAAAAAGATTACAGGTTTGGGAGGATATTTCTAACAGAATCAATTTTACTTATGAACAGTCCCATAAAGTCATTACTGGTGAGAGCTGGGGGATTGATGGCTCAACAGAGCTATGACTCTGCGGAAGTTTGGCAATTGTACTAAAAAGAAACCTAGGATTATTCCTATTCTCCTCCATTAACGATGAAAATACAATGTTTAAGCTTGGTGAAAGGTCTTTTAATACAGCTGTAGACTATTTTTCCAGGTTAAGTAGGACCATTTTCTCTCAAATTTCCAAGTGTTGTGCTTCAAAGTACGCAGCTCTGAATTAATCCAAGGAGCCAACCTCCTATGGATAATTACCTTCTTTTTTTCAAAGAAGGTAATCATTGTGTAATCAATCCTCATTGCACGTGGCATTAGACACACGCAATGAGGAAATAACCCTATGAACAAGAACATCAATCTGTGAAAGGGTAGAGATCAAATTTCTGCCCTCTGCTGGTGATTCTGTGATACTGAGGAAATAAAAAATGGAACGGATTCTTTAAAAGTTGTTATAACATTGTCTTAGCCTGGCGATTGCCTTCCTGTGCTATTCCGCTCGATTCTAATCTAACTTCACAGCGCAGTCTGGGTTTTCTCCCATTGAGCTGGATTCCTCTGGTAGAAGTTCAACCGGGTAAATCAGCGAACAGAAGGAGGAATTGTGAACGATGCTATTGATTTTCTACGCTGTTTTGGAATTGTAGTCTGCCTGTAGTTTTAGCGATGGCAGTGGAGGAAGTGAACGAAGCCGTTCAGATCACGTTGGCCACACTTCCAAATACTGAGCAGGAACGCTAGCGATTCTTAAATTTGCCTTGCAAAGCCTGCAGCACTCATTTACAGCCATCTCGTTTGGCTCAGTGCTTCTCTCTTCCCAGTAGGGGAAGGTTGTTTACAGCAATCGTAATTTCCAGTGAGCTTCTTAGCGTAGCTTCCTTCATGGTCGAGCTAGCGCACTACATACGTCACGGTCAAACGTTAGCAATTAGGTAAAATCATATTCAACTGTTTACAACCTCAACAGAGTCCACGCCTCTGGGACGAAGCAAAACGTAGAACAACGGGCTGGTTTTTACCAGGCTAGCATTGTCTGATAAAGATCTACAATAATGAAATTTTCTCTCAGGGGCGGAGTACTCAGGTAAATTAAACTAAAAAGTTATTAAAAAAAAGAGAGAGAGAAAAGACTGATAGATAGACCAAGCCATGCTAGCGCTAGAGCTTATGCTAAGCTAGCGACCTTTAAGCACACCTAGACAAACCGTGTACAAAAAGAAGGGTTCCCAAGCCTGACACCCTGATCCACATTAATGTAGAAATTAAACCTGGAACACACCGATGAACCACCCACTGACTGAACATCATGGACATCTCCTGATTTAAAACAAAAACGACTTCACTTTTAAACAGCCCTGCTGGAATCAGACTAGTCTAAAGTCCAACAGTCAGTTTTTACTCACAGGTCGGGTCGGCGTCATCAGGCTGCTGTAGACCCTCCTCCTCATCCATCCTCTGGAAACAAAGAAAAGCACTCATGTTCCTCTGACTGGCTGCTGTATACATCACTGTAGTATTACAGTAGTATGTTTGTACTGTTACTCCAGTATGTATGTAGTATGACAGTTGTACCTGTATATCCATGAGCCTTTCCTCTAAGAGCTTCTGTTGACGCTTTGCCTTCCTTTTCAACTTTTTCTTCTTGTTTTTCGACAACTTCCCCATCTACACACACACACACACACACACACACACACACACACACACACACACACACACACACACACCACGGGTGAGGCAAGGTAGCAGCACAGTGATGTTCAGCATAACTGGACCAAACAGATCTAATTTATCACATAAACAAACTGTGTGTTGATAACGTCCTCCCTCAGGAGGCGTGTTCGGGGTGCAGGGCTAAGACATGACTGTGACATCTGGATCTTAAGGTGAAGTTTGTAAACATGTAATTTCTCTGATAGCCACTAGGTGCTGCTATTACAGCTGCCTCCAAGGAAGCGCAACCCTATGTGTGATGTCACGGTGGCCACACCTACTTTTGTAAAATACAGTTTCTGGTGGCAACATGCACCAAAACCCTGACTAGGATCGAAATCAGTGACATGATACAAGTATGTTCACTCAAATCAATATTTTATTGATTTATCAATGTGAGATAACCAATCAGAACACAGCAGACGTTACACCTGGGCACTCACCTCTTCATCCCTGGGAGCCGTGCTAACTAGAGATACACAGATGGAAGGAAACCATCAGGGAGGAAAGACGGAAACAGAAAGAAGAAACAGTTCAGTTAGAAAAAGCAGACGAAGGACAGACTGGAAACCACAGGAAGTCAGTTCAACCACAACCCACAGGTCCGAGTTACTGGTCTGAGCAATCACGCTGACAGACTGGCTTGGAGAAGTTCTGAAATGTAAAACATACTTCCACCACCTATTGACCAATCAGCTGGCAGCCTCTCACCTGAAGACCCTGAAGGGGGCGGAGCTCCAGCTCTCTGCCAGATGGTGGCCTCAGCCGCCAATCTTCTGACGTAAACGTCGTCAACGACCAGGAGGATGTTCTCAGGCTTGATGTCCGTGTGAATGATCTTACACTTGGTGTGAAGGTAGTCGAGTCCCTGCAGCACCTGGAGACCAGCCACCGTGTATGGGTCAGAACCACCGAGTGGTTACAGGTCAGTCAGCTTGTTTGCGAACTACGGAGTCCTTAAAGGTTAGCGTGTTCTAATCACCACATCAGAGTAAAGGCCCCCACATACTCGGGCGTACTTCACTCCATGCGTACTCAAGACGGAGTCAAAGCGACGTCTGCGCTAAGGTGGCTAGATGCCCAACTAGCTCATCAAACTTCCTAGCATTCATTCGGATAGAGGGAAATTAAGGAATTATTCCATGAGAAATGTAAGCAGTCCGTAGGTTGAACTATGAAATCTCAACCATTGGCAGACAGTGTGTGCAGAGAATATGCACTGCACAGTATACCTAAGTATGTGGGAGCCCTTAGGGTTGATGTCACCAACACTCTTTTGAAAAACATAGGGTTCTAATAAACATAACCGATGACAGTATAACTGCATTTGTCCTAATTATGGCAGAACCATTAAGTATTGACCCTTTGCAACTATGTCACCTAATCATGTTAAGGTGCCATGACGGACGTTGAAAGTGAGGGACGGGAGTATTGAACGAAGCGACTGTGATTGTTTTCCTGAGTTGTTTTTGCCAGTAAAGCCATGGCTTCTACTTGTTCAAGTCGAGCTAATTTGTCTATGGAAGTAGTTCACCTAGTTGGGGCTGAAAGACAGCAGAATTTACAAAAGTTGGAAATAGCTATCTTAGAAACCAACCCATACCTTCTCCTTTGTCTAAATTCACGACACACGATTTATATCACTATGTCATAAACAGCATTTCCCCTTACACTGAAGCACACTTAAAACTATACAAAAGTCAAGATGTTAACCAGTTTTTACGTACATCCTTGGCTACATGTTGCCGGGGCATTCTCTCCAATGGTTACTAATGATTAGACACATACGCTCTCCATACTGAAATATTTGATTGCATCTTACTAATCTTACTTAAGAAGTATGTGAAAGTTAATCTTCTTACTGTGTAAAAAGTGTTTGCTGCAAATCTGCGAATACACTGAGGGCTGCCAGTCCTTACGATTGATGGCTGCTATCCATTGCCATCTTCTGTCCGCATCAAAAGGCTTGCGATGCGATATTAGGCTACCGAATGTTTTTTGATGAGCTTTACAGCAGTTAACGCATGCATAGGTTGTTTTGACGTCCGTCATGGTGGAGTGGGCTGCTTTCTGAAGAGCATGACGTCACGTGCAAAGGGTCAATAAAGTAATTCAGCCCAAAAGAACACGTTGCTTTACACGTTTGTGGCAGTGTTACCTGTCGGATGATGGTCTTGACACAAACCAGAGGAAGTCCCATGTAGTTTGATTTAATGATCCATTTTAATAACTGATGACCCAGAACCTCAAGAACCATACAGACATCTGAGAGAGGCTGAGGAAACTACTAAGACAGGTGGACACACAGTTGGAGACAGCCTGGGGGCAGAGGGACAGCTCACAGTTAAGGATACGAACTCCATTGATTCCAGAGATCTTGAAGTCATCAATGAGCTGGACGATGGTTTCTCTGTACGGGTCAGAGGGATCGCTGTCCCTCACCTGGAGAGAGACGGGTTACCTGAGCAACCTGTAACTGTTGGTGGGAGAGACCAAGACGTCAGATACTCACGCATCGCAGCAGTTTGATTTCATCCAGAGCCGTCTCGGTGTAATGAGGAGCGCTCTTCACCACCTTCATGGCGACGAAGCGCTTCTTCCTGAGGAAAACAAACATTCAGAGTCTGAAACAAGTCAGTCTGGGGAAACATGCATTTCAAACACGAGTCGTCACTGACTGCAAGTCCCAGCAGAGCCACACTGTAGAAAAGTGTCCCCAGCCCAGTTTCCTGACCACATGGTACCGCCCGTTGAACAGGTCACCGATCTTTACTGGGTAGTAACCACCTGGATGAGTCAGAGAACACAAAGTGAGACTTGTCTACAGGTACAGGGCATCCAGAAAGTATTCACACCTCGTTGCTTTTTCCAAAACTCCTCAAAATTCTACACAAAATACCTGATAATGTCAACGTGAGAAGGGTTCTGTTTGAAATGTTTGCCAATCTATCCATCAACACTGATTGATAAAGTCCATTAGCAATGACTGACCTACTGGATGTGCCTGGTGGTTCCAAACTTCTTCTATTCCAAAATTATGGAAACCAAAGTGTTTTGCTTTCATTATTGCCAAAATGTTTCTGTCCTGCATCCATCATCCTTCTCTGGAAATTGTTCTTTGAACCAATCCGGTCTTTGACGTCTCCAGACATTTACTTTGACTTCAATGCTTGGTTTCTGCCCTGGTGTAGACTGTCACCTGTGGAACCTTATAAAGACATTGGTCGTCCATTTTGAAATTATACTCAGTCAACTGCATTTAGCTTAGGTTCACACCAAAAAAGATCTAGGGGATGTATCAAGCTCCTCTCCTGTGGAACCAGCGCCCAGTTTTAGTCTGAGAGGCATACACCCTGTCTACTTTTAAGACTAGGCTTAAAGGTTTCCTCTTTGATAAAAGGTGATAGACTGGTTTAAGTTATCCTGCTCTATCTCTGTAGTTATGCTCCTATGTGTGTGCTGGAGAACACAATGACCACTTCTCCTGACTCTGCTATTTTCTCCTACTACTCTCCATTTATGAATTATTTGCAAATATTGCTGTTGTTATCTTGTTCTGTTTTTTGTTCCATAGAAAGTACCCTGGCTCAATGTTTCAATTGTCTTTTTGTGCCTGGTTCTGTCCTCTCAACCCTTTAGCTGGTTCTGGAGTGGGTCTTTTCAGAATAGAGGTGTTCCTTTTCACCAGCCCCACATGATGCATCAACCTCAACTACTAACGGCAATCTTCTGGTCTCCAGAGAGAGACAAGTGATCAGCTACAACTCCTGGATCTAGAGCAGTTTTCGAAGCAATAGGGTTCATTAGAGCCTGTGATGGATCCCGTCTCTAGCCCAATGGCCGCTGGAGATAGGCACCAGCCTAGCAGTGGTAAAGAACAGTTTAAAATGAGAAGAACATGTTCGGTTTGAGCTGTGTGAATGGCTAAAACAGACGGTGTACGTCGAACTAGCTGTTAGCTTCCAGCTTCCAAGACTCCATGGATTTATTTATGCTTCCAACAAGCTCTCAGTGATATGACATCTTTCTGCTCCAGGTGAGGGAACTATAACTGGTTATAACAGAACCGGTCTTCAAAACATCCAAACGAACCCTTTAGCGTGGTACACAGCTCCACAGAGTTCTAGCTTTGTCAACGTGTTTCTCACCACCTTCTTTTTAACTTGAAGGGCAAAAATGTTTGCAACATACTGAAGTTATATCATCGTTTAGCGTAGTTAGGGAGACGATCGATGTCAGTAATAATCCTGAGGTTCTTATCAACTCACCTTTACAATAATCTGAAGGGTCTTCCTGCTCTTCGTCATCAGAGCCAAGCAACTGGGCAGGGGGCGGGGTTAGCTCTAAAGGAGGCGGGCTCTGAAGTGGGGGGGGCATAGTCAGCTGAGATGTGGCAGATGATGTCATGGGAGGGAAGCTGAATGGGGAATCCAGAGAGCAGAGGAGAGAGGAGGAGGAGGAGCACAGAGGGTGGGAGGAGGCACTGGAAGTAAAGGTCACCGAGGTTAGGAGAAAGGGGTCGGAGTGGGCGGGGCTTAATATGCTAGTGGGAGGGGCTTTGACAGGGTTCGGTGCAAATACTGCTGCAGATTCAGAGGTAACACTGTGAGGTGAGGTTGGAGGTGCTTGGAAGAACTCAGTTAGACTGTGTGCAGTTCTACGGGGAAATACCGAAGCATTCTGGGTAATACTGTTAACATTTGGTGGTGATTTGCTGAAACTGTGGCTAACGCTTTCTAATGCTGCAGAAGGTGACTGGCTCGGACACAGGGAGTTGCAGAGGGTGATTTCAGGGGGCATTATAGGTTCTACAGGTTCTGGAGTGGGTGGTGTTGTCTGGTTTATGCTCTGGGAACGCGGTGACTGGGTTATCTGGTTTGGAGTCTGGGAACTCAGTGACTGTGCTGACTGCTGGGGACTTTGGGGAGACTGGGTGGTCTGGTGGGGGCTCTGGGGAACAGGTGACTTGGTGCTCTGGCGGGGGCTCTCAGGACGTGGTGACTGGGTGGTATGGTGGGGGCTCTGGGGAACAGGTGACTGGGTGCTCTGGCGGGGGCTCTCAGGACGTGGTGACTGGGTGGTATGGTGGGGGCTCTGGGGAACAGGTGACTGGGTGGTCTGGTGGGGGCTCTTGGGACGTGGTGACTGGGTGTTCTGGCGGAGGCTCTCGGGACGTGGTGACTGGGTGCTCTGGCGGGGGCTCTGGGGGCTGGGTGACTGGGTGCTCTGGTGGGAGCTCTCAGGACCTGGTGACTGGGTGCTCTGGCAGGGGCTGTGAGGACGTGGTGACTGGGTGCTCTGGTGGGGGCTCTGGGGGCTGGGTGACTGGGTGGTATAGTGGGGGCTCTGGGAACAGAATGACTGGGCTCTCTGATGAGGGCTCTGGGAATGGGGCGACTGGTTTATCTGGTGGGGGCTCTGGGGACAGAGTGACTGGTTTATCTGGTGAGAGCTCTGGGGACAGAGTGACTGGGTTGTCAGGTGGGGGCTCTGGGGAGGCTGTGGCTGGGTGATCTGGTTTGGAATCTGGGAAATTAGGTATTGCTGGGGATCCTGTAGGGTCTGGATGGCTCTTTTGGGTGGAAGTGTGCCAGGATCTGGTAGACCCTCTGGATCTTCCCTTTCGGTGCCGTTTGTAGGACCTTCTGGGGGGACCTGGTCTTTGTGGGGGTCATTCTGTAGTGGTATTTGGAGGGGAGTACTATCAGTCTTCAGAAAATCACAGACCTCTTCAGGCCTGAAAAGGAAATAAATGGTGGAAGACAATTTCAGAATTCAACCTTTGGAATGGAAAACCCAACTTTGATTCAGTTTATTCACAAAGAACAATTTTTACAACAAAAAATTAATCCAGTTTTAATCTAATTAGTTAAGTAAAGTTTTGTCATCTCTGTGTTTGTATGCATGCAGCAGGTTTCTTTTTGAGTCCAATTCAGCCTCCAGGATTGATCCACAGTGTTTTAACTTTGTCTATGTTCTCAGCTTCTCATAGTTTGGTGCCAGTAAAGTTATATATAAGGACCCAGAAGCTGCAGAGCTGTGTATAGATTCTCTGCATACATAAAAATTAAGCTTAGTCTTCCACATCAAGAGAACAACTTAGTTTGTCTCGGCTCTTTGGATTCTTTAGGGATTTTTTTCCACTACTGTCCAGGGAAAATGATGAGAAACAAGGTTTTATTTTATCGCTGGTTACTTGGATTAAGTTATTCTGGTGTTAGGAATATAAAGGGTTAACGAATATAACATTTCAGCTTGATTTTGACCCATCCAAGCACTGAACAGATGCTTAGAACAAATCAATACATGGAGGTGCCAAAACTTTCTCCAGCTGAACAGAAACAAAACTGATGTTATCTTTGGACCTAAAGAGGACCGATCTAGAGTCAGCGCTCAGCTTCAGTTATTCCAGCTAGAAACTAGTGATCAGGCCCGAAATCTGGGTGCAGTGATGGACTCGGACCTGAACCTTCAGAGACACATAAAGACAGTTACAAAGTCAGCCTTCTATCGCCTGAAGAATATTTCCAGGATAAAAGGACTGATGTCTCAACAAGATCTAGAGAAGCTCATCCATGCGTTTATCTTTAGTCGCATTGATTACTGCAACAGTGTCTTCACTGGTCTGCCTAAAGAGTCAACCAGACAGCTGCAGCTGATCCAGAACGTTGAGGCTGGTGTTCTCACTAACACCAGGAAGACAGAGCACGTCACAAGTATAACTTCACAAGATGCTCAATATTCTTCATTTTTATTTTTTATTTTATGTGTAGGAGTTACCATAAAATTACTACTCCATTCTCCTAATATTACGACTGTATTCTGGTAATATTATGACTTTGTTCTGGTGATTTGGAAAAAAAAAAAAAAAATCATAGCCCCTCTCCCCCAACATCTGAGATGATGTCAATGAGCATCTCATATAACCGCCACACTGAGCGCGCTCAGTCTGGTCCTGCATGGGAACGTCTGGGTTGATGCTGAGGAACGCAGTAACCCGGGCCTGATGGTCTCCATGAGCTCTGACTGATTAGTGTAAACTAAAAACAGCTGCAGATGATGTCACAGAGTCATGTAACAGCCCCACTGAGCATGCTCAGTCTATTTCAGTGCTGCTGAGGCCACGCTTGGCCATGTGACATGGAGCTGCTGTTTGCCGGATCAGGATCCAGATTCCGCTTCTATTTGTGGCTCAATGAGTCTGCGGGTCACCCAACCTGCTTCCATCAGTGTGAGCTGACCCGGTTCTGTCGGACTGATGCCGGGACATTTACTCAAAAGGAAAACGTTCAGAACCAGAGATGGAGACCTTCTGCTGCAGAGCCACATTCACTCATTTTAATCTGCAGTTTAGAGACAGACTCCTCCCCCTGACAAGCCCCTCCCTCTGCAGTCACATCACTTCCTACTGGCCACATGTGACACACCCCTCAGTGTGTATGTTTATGTATGTCTATATGCATATGTGTGTGTGTGTGTGTATGGGCTGCATTCCTACCGGCTGTCGTCAGCTCGGACTCTCCGGTGTTTTTTGCCTCGCCGTCGTTTCTTGCTTGTGGGGGCGGAGCTTCCGACAGCCGCTGAGAAGAAGAACGTCACAGTCAGAGTCTGTTTCCATCACTCAGAGCAGGGCTCAAAACATGATGACTTCAGGTTCTGGACAGAACTTTCCGATCTAATTCCAGCCTCAGACCCTCCAGCAGCCGGGCATCGAACCACCGAGTGACTCCAACATGGCGGCTTAGAGCTGCTGATCCGAGGCTGAGCAGCTTCAGCATCACAGTCAGGTGTCCTCACAAAGGTTCAAATTCACTGAAGTCACGAGTTTATTCAGAAAGCACAGGAACAGAGCTTTCCTCCAGTCCTAATCTAATCTAATCTAATCTAATATACAGACAGTTCGGTATTAAACTAACCAGACTGTTTGGGGTTAAGATAACCAGACTATTCTGGATTAAACTAACAAGATTGTTTAGGATTAAACTAACCAGACTGTTTGGGGTTAAGATGACCAGATTGTCTGGGATTGAGATAACCAGACGCTACTGGATTAACCTGCTCAACACTGAAGAAGACATCGTCCTCATTTATTCCAGGAACCTGATTCATAATCTGGACCTCCCCCTGGAGCTTTGGGGTCCCAGCAGGTCCAGCAGAACCTGGTCTCTGAGCATGAAGGAGCAGCAGCTCAGGGAAGCAACCAGAACTTTTACTGGTTTAAAATGAAAGCAGGCTGTGAAGACAGAACAGCAGTAATATGAGTACTTCTGGGTCAACTGATCCGGACCGGAAGCTGGACCATCTCTGGGTCAACTGATCCAGACTGACAGAATTAAAGTTAAAAACTGTTTTTAATGGAATTTGGTGGAGAGGCTGGCTGGACCCATAGTCACCGGTACCAACCCTCCGGACCGGGTCAGGCCTTGTTTACCTATCAGCATGTCCGGTTCCTGTCGGTTCACAGACTGAACCTTTCCGACGGCTGAGCAGCACCAGAACCAGGGTCTGAACCGCGGAGGTGGTCCACTGATCCTCAGGTCCGGACGGGACCGGACCGCGGCCTGTCGGTCAGCAGACGGTTCGGCTCCGTTAGCTCCGTTAGCTTTCCTGCTGGTTCCGGATCGAACTCTGGGAGTCGGTACCGGCTGAAACCCGGTTCCGTTTCGGCTTTGGGACTGGGTCCGCTCAGTTAATGTGGCTGTGCAGCACGTGCAGGCTCGGTTCTGCCCTGAACGAACTCAACAGCTGCTCGGTTTGACACCGGACACCCGGCTCTGCGCATGCGCATTGACCTGTCAGGCTGAACCGAGCAGGGGCGGGGGGTCATCCGTCTCTGTGCTGACAGGAAGTGAGCTCAGAGGGAACAGGAAGGCGAAAAACTCTCCATATTCCCAGAAAGATTTCAATGACTTATCTCTCCTGTTGGTGGAAATATGATCCATATGAAAGGTTTTATCCCGTCCAGAACCAGGAACCTGATCGGATGATTCTTCATCCAGGCATTTCCAGAGGAGAACCAAACCCAACCGTTTGGAAAGTTACACAGTGAAAAATTAACAGCAATAATTTGGGTTATTTAGCCGTTGTAATAGAGAAAAATTGTGCTCATTTTCCAAAGTCCTGTTTTCACCATGTTAATAATTTATTTATAAATGTCAGTTTCAAACTACATATTTAATTAGCGAGCTAAATACTTAACTAGCAACCTAAATATTTAGCTCCAAACTAAATATTTAGCTTCAAATGAGATATTTAGCTCAGAGCTAAATATTTAGCTAATATGCAAATTGTCTTCCCAATTACCATAAATTGACTATCAAAATAAAAGCTGGGTCTTGTGAACCTTTATATAAACTGATCTGCTTAAATTTTTGCTCACCTCACCTCTTCAAAATTGTTTCTTTCCTCTCGACATGAACAGCTTTTCAGCTTAAAACATAAAATGAGCCGTTTTAATGGCAATGCAGACATTTACCAATGAGCTGCAGCGACAGTGACTGCACCAGCTCCCCAGCAGTTTACGCTCAGCTTCACAAGAACCAGCTTTTATTTTGATTGTTCACTTCCGGTTATACACATATGGATTTGCATATTTACATACTTTATTGCTGAATATTTAGCTTGAAACTAAATATTTAACTCAATAGCTAAATATTTAGTTTGGAGCTAAATAGACATTGTAAATTAAATACTTAGCGTATTTAGCTTGCTCATTAAATATTAAGATTAGAGCTAAATAAGTAGTCTATAAACTAAATATTTAGCTCATTTAACTTGCATACAAAATATTTTGTTTGGAGCTAAATATTTAGTTTGCTAATTAAATATTTTGTTTGAAACTGACATTTATGAATGAATTAAAAACATATAATACGTATTAAATCAGTTTAATCATGTTTCTGTTTATTAAACAGGATGTTGGTTTCTAGCTTTAGATTCTAGTTTTTATAACTGTTGGGTCCACTCTGCTTCAGCATGGTTCTGCTCCATTCATCTTCCTTCAGAGTGATTGGCTGCTCAGATTTCTTTCATGTTTCACACTTTTACTATTTATTAACAACCTGTTTTGTGATGAGTCTGTTGAGGTTTGATAATCTAGAAAAACTCCCTGCCTGTTCAGTCATTTACAGCTCTGCAGTTCTGGACTTTATGAATCTGTTGTTTCAGGTGAGCAGCTGACCAGGCTGCTGGCTCTGGTCCAATAAAGACAGAATCAACAGCTGGATCCGGAATGGGTCTGATCAGTCCTACCCTGGCTAATGTTAGTCTTTTATTAAATGTTTAGTTTAAGGATTTTTAAAATTAAATAGAATAAAATAGTTTCTCACAAAATAATTTCTTATTCATTTTCTAACTTTAAGTCTATTTCATTAGTTTTATTTTCTGATGTACTTTTTATTTATTTAGTCTTTTTCTAGTTTGTGTTTGTTTGTTTTTTTTTAATGACAGTAAAGATGTCCAAACTCCAACAGAGAGTTGTTTCAGTTTCTTTTTGTTTTCACTTCATTTCCTTTTATTAATTTCTGTCTATTAAACCCATTAAATGACCTTCAGGGCCGGTGCCCCCCAACAGTCTGAGTGTAAAACCGGCCCTGGCAGCAGAACGAATCAGAACAAAGAAACAAGCATTAAAATTAGAACT
The DNA here is from genome assembly GCA_014839685.1 of Anableps anableps. NCBI lineage: Eukaryota > Metazoa > Chordata > Actinopteri > Cyprinodontiformes > Anablepidae > Anableps > Anableps anableps. Next base: position 39,151,145 of record CM026071.1, on the reverse strand, counting down.
TTATTTTTATTATACAAACTGTTTGATCCGCGGCCCTTCACAATAAAAGCACATTTTTAATCTGAGACAGACTCATCTTCATCATGGTCTTCCTCACAGATATTTACAGGCACATTTACACACAGTAACCCCCCCTCACCCCCCAAGCCTGAAATTACTGTATTCAGTAAAAATCAGCTCCACCAATCAGAGCTCAGCATCAGTCTGTACACACATTAGGTCACGGGTGGAAGCCCCGCCCCTTATTTTAAAAAGTAAACATTGAAATTTCTGAAAAAGAAGAAGCACCATCATCATCATCATGCAGAAGCTACTGTGAGCAAAGAACTACGACTACGGGTCAAACACAGGCCCAAAAAACACAAACAGCAAAACGTGGAGAAGAAATATCAGCAGCAGAAGAAGAAGAAAAACTGTCGGCGGAACCTGGTCCAGGTCCGGTTCTACAGCTGGACCATCATCAGAGTCCGTCTGCTTGGTCCAGCCCTCCCTGTTCGTCAGTCCCACTATAGCAAGACCAAACGATCAGTCCAAGGTTCTGATGGAGGTTCTGATGGTCCTCCAGGATCCATGCAGGTCCAGAAGACTCTGATAGTTCTGGTTTTAGCCTGATGAACCAGTTAAACCAGTTAGAGCCAGATGCTGGAGCAGAGCTCACTTCATGCTGAAGTAACAGTTCAAATGATTTTATCTTCCCATCATGCACTGGGACACGTTAGGTTGCCCCCTAGCTGCAGAGTGAAGGCACAGCGGGGATAAATAAATATAAATAGTCTGTACACACAATAAGTTAGTAACACTCACACGGATCTCTGATTGTTCTCATCGATCAGCTCGATTAATACGCAGCTTCCACGTTTCAGAGCCACGCCCACTGGGACTCCACTTCCTGTTACAGGTCACATGATCACACAGAAACCGCACATGCCCAGTGAGGAGCAGCAGAGCTTCAGGACAGCTTTCATTTCTCACAGCTGCGTGTGAAGGAAGATGTTCTAAACCCGTCTGTTCTGGTTCTGAGGTGGTGGAAAATTGGCCCGGAGGAGATCTCAGCCTAAGCAGAACATTTAGTTCTGGTTTAAAGACACCAGCTGGATCTCATCTCCATGGTAACGCTGTTCCCAGTCTGGTTCTGGCAACCAGCAGGTTCTGGAACGAGCTAACTGGACCCTCGGCTGGTTGGAAATATCTCTAGACTGTTGGATCAGCAGAACTGGATCCAGAACCAGAGCAATTTATCATCTGTCAGGAAGTGGAGTCACACTGAAACGTGATGAAAACGCTCCCTGATTCAGATTATTGCGCTCAGTAAGCCTCCAACAGCACCAGAACTTCTGGTTCTGGATGTGTGGAGTCCGATCTGCTGGCTTCAGTAGAAAAACATAGGAAACAGCAGGTTTTATATCAGAATCAATACAATTACAGAAGAAACTATCGAAGTTGTGCTTTTTGACTCAGACAGCAAAGAACTCTGGGAATTGTAGTGCAAGGCAGCAGGTGACGACGATGTTCCCTGATCTGACTGGTTGGATTGTCGTAAGTTGGCAGCTGCTGCCGCGTGAGGGAACCGGAAGACCGATTATAAAAAGACTGGACGTCCCCCACACAGACAGACAGGCAGCAGCTGTCCAATCAGCTTCGCTGCTTCAGTCTCCATCTCTTCATCCTCTTCCTCAGGACTCACAGGTCAGAGGTCAGTGACTTTGTTCTCCACCAGGGCGGCGACCTGCTGCAGCCGATAGGCCAGCTGCATCTTCTGTCCTGAGGTGTCCTCATCCAGGGACATGATGACCTAAAGGCAGCGAGGGACAGGTGGGGACAGACAGACAGGTGATTTATGAAGTTTGTACCTGTGCAGGTGAGAGGTCACATGACATGGGGGGTGGGGGGTACCTGGTCGTAATATTTGTTGATGTACTTGTAAAGTTCATGAAGAGCAACAAGACTGTTCATCTCTGAGGCGAAGCTCTGCAGGGAGACAGATAGAGAGAGACAGGTACAGTGAGACAGGTATGATGAAACAGCCATGGAAACACACTGTATGTACAGTGAGACAGGTACAGTGAGACATACACAAAGAGACAGGTACAGTGAGACAGGCATGGAGATATACTGTATGTACAGTGAGACAGGTACAGTGAGACAGGCATGGAGACACACTGTATGTACAGTGAGACAGGTACAGTGAGACATACACAAAGAGACAGGTACAGTGAGACAGGCATGGAGACATACTGTATGTACAGTGAGACAGGTACAGTGAGACAGGCATGGAGACATACTGTATGTACAGTGAGACAGGTACAGTGAGACATATACAAAGAGAGAGGTACAGTGAGACAGGTGCAGAGAGATAGCCATAGAGAAACAGGTATAGTGAGACAGGTATGGTGAAAGAGACACAGAGAGACAGGTATGGCGACATACTGTATGTACAGTGAGACAGGTGCAGAGACAGGTACATACACAGAGACAGGTACAGTGAGACAGACACAGTGAGATAGGTACAGAGAGACAGGTAGAAAGAGGTGGTTCTGGTTCTGGATCAGATTACCCCGGACAGTTCAGTCAGAGTGGAGTTCATCTCCTGGTAACATCCTGATGCGGCGCTGTGGATATCACTGTAGTACCTATAGTACCAGAGACAGAGACAGGTACTGAGCAGGACACACTGGACCAGAACCACACCTCTACTGATACACAGAAGGACACACTGGACCAGAACCAGAGACAGGACGCTGTCTCACCTCTCCACCAGCTGCTTGTAACGAGGGATCTCTCTGGCATAAAGCAACTTGTTGACAGGAGAGTCCTGATTGGACAAAAAGGTATCGTGATGTCACATGACTCAAGGGCACAGATCAGACAGACAAGCAGAGAGACAGACAGGTCTTACCCGTCCCACTTTGTGTTCTGAGGTGGTGCACGAGTCGATGAAGGTCTGAGCGATGACGGAGAGGACGGCGTCGATGCTGTCGGTCACCTGGACGTCCAGGACGAACTGCGGGTTCTTCAGGATGTTGACCCAAAACCTCAGAGGGAGACTGGAGACAGAGGGTTCAGAGACACAGGTCAGAGAGACAGGCAGAAGGGGATGTTTTCAGGTGTCCAGGTGTGTCTCACCTGTTTGTCTTCCAGATGTGGACGGTCTCAGGGTCGTCTATTCCATGTTTCTCTGCCATGTCGTCCAGAAAGTCGAAGAAGAACCTGACGGCGATGGGAGGAGGACGCTTGGTGCTGAGGATGGCCACGAAGACATCGTCCACAAACTTCTGCAGTGTCCCCTGCAGAGACACAGACAGTTGATCATGCGTTCCCCTGTGTGTGTGTGTGTGTGTGTGTGTGTGTGTGTGTGTGTGTGTGTGTGTGTGTGTGTGTGTGTGTGTGTGTGTGTGTGTGTTACCTTCATGGACAGCAGTCTGGTCAGGTAAATCTCAGGTATGGCCTTGGCTCTCTCCCGTTCCCTCATGCTGCTCTTACGGTGTTTTGGAATCTCTGGATCTTCGCTGCTCTTCACCAGGTGCCACAGACGCAGGCCCTCCTCTTCCTCACCTTCCAACATTGGTGTTTCTATGGCAACAACAGACACCATCAGTCATCCTGACAAGAAGTCCTCGTAAGTCGCATTTCACCGATCTGTCGCTTCTGAATGTTCCTGAAGATGTTTCAGGAAATTCTGTTAACTGGTGCCAACTGGTTCTTTCTGCCTATTCGACAGTTCAGGTTGTCAGGTTGTCCTATTCCAACGGTCCCGGTTGTTGTCAGTTGTCCAGGTTGTTGTCAATGGTCCGGGTTGTTGTCAATGGTCCGGGTTGTTGTCAGCGGTCCGGGTTGTTGTCAATGGTCCGGGTTCTTGTCAGCGGTCCAGGTTGTTGTCAATGGTTCCCCTGTTCTGTGTGGTTCTGGTGGGTGAGGTGTGTTGGTTCTTACTTTCTCCAGTCTGAAACACCTGGTTGACCCCTGAACTGTGAAATCGAGGGATTAGGGCGACCGTCGCTCCATCTGGAACCTGAGGAACGGAGAACGTGACATAACAATGAGCAGCAGTGAGACGAGGAAGGCGGAGACTTGCTGTGATTGGTCCGTTCGCACCTTGTAGTGCTGCAGAGTGTTGAGCCGTTTCCAGCGACCATGAACCACCGCTGTGACATCATCATCTGAAAGAGTCAGGTGACCTGCCTGACCTGAACGCCACTCTGCAAACAAACATACACAGGTGAGCACCAGCTGTCTGTCTGACTGAGGACAGGTGAGACAGACAGGTGAGGCAGACAGGTGCATACCCAGGTCCAGACTGTCAGCTGCTGGTCTCTGAGAGAACGGAGCTCCTTTGTAGACCTGATCCAGGATTTTATCTTTCACCTGGACACAGAAGCACACAGACAGGTGAGAAGAAGAGCGACAGCTGACCAGGTGTCTGTCTGACATGCACCTACCTGGGTGATGGTGTCAGTGTCGAGAACTTTAACAGGACACGGCTGAACCTCGACTCCATTCTTCACCAGGACGTTCAGTGTCTGAGGAAGAGGTGAGACAGACAGGTGAGACTCAACCAGTGATGAGCACAGGAGGGAGTCCTGTTGCTATGGTTACCATGGCAGAGTAATCAATGTCCTCTCGCAGCAGATGGCTGTCGTTGAGCGTCCGCTTGGCCTTTCCGGTCACAGCGTCCACCGGCCCTTTGTCCACCTGGTACTTTATGGCCCTATAAAGCATGTAGAGAGGCTCCCCGGCCACCTCCTGGCAGACAGACAGGTGATGGTGAGATGGGGGGGAGGGGCAGGAGAGGAGAGACGGGTATGGACAGAAACCGTTACCTTCAGGAAAGAATAGAGGCAGATGGACATCCAGTTGGTCAACATCTTCTCGACAACAGTCTCTGTCCTGAAAGACAGCAGGAGACAGAGGTTAGTCCAGGTTCAGGATGGATCCTCAGCGGTCCATTGGGTGGTCTGCTTCTGATTCACCAGCATCTGAGGGTGTGTTTGTTTTACATACCGGCGCAGCATGAGTTTGGGGTTTTTGGCAACGTACTGCTGCACCAGGTCCTGCAGCAGAGTCTTCATGACCTCAGTGAAGTACTCCAGCTTGTCGTGCAGAGCGATGGTAAGCAGACTGGCGACATAGCCCCGATCCCTCTGGGAGAACCCCTGCTGGGCCTCCAGAGTGTGGATGAACTGCCAAACAAAACCACAGCATCAGATCCACCTTCCGACTCACCTGGACCCACACGTTACCTGAACAGAACTCACCCTGGTGAGGAAGAGTCTGTTGTTGAGCAGGTTGTTGAGTTGTTGGAGGCCCTGCTCCACAGTTGGTCTCCTGGACTCTGGCAGGTCCAGTTGCCGGTTCAGCAGAGCCGTCTGTTGGCCAGGGAAGAAGATCCTCTCTGCGTACGTCTTGTAGTCCAGTAGAGGAAGACCAGGTCCTCCTACATCACTGCTGAGGTCCATCATTTCGGTCATGAGGTCTGCAGGAGGGGAAGATCTTTAGTGTCAGCGGAACTAATATTTATGATTACTGCTTTAGCGTTAGCTAACGTTTTAGTAAGCGGTGCCTACCACTGATGATGCGTATCATCATGGTTCAGTTTAGCACTTTAGAATTAGATTTCGCTAAATACCACGTTGGTATAGCACTTTAGTGTTAGCCGAGCAAATGTTTATGAGTAGTGCGTTAGCGTTAGAGCAACTAACTTTTTAATTAGCAACGTCCAGTGTTGATGGAAGGTTTCTCCATCACTTCCTCACCTGTGAACTCTTTACGGCACTGATCTCCCACGTTGATCTCCAGAGTTTCCAACTGCAGCAGAACCTTCTTATAATCTCTGAGAGCCTGTTTACTTTTCCTCCTGTAGAGAACAAAGCAAAACGCTGATCTGTGGATACAAATAACCGGTTCTGGAGAAACCCGGGACACCCAAACCACTGGTTGTACCTGTACATGAGAATAACAACCAGCACCGACAGGATGATGACAGCAGCTCCAGCACCTAGACTGATCTGAACAGCTAGCGGGATGGGAGACAGCAGCGAGTCGCTGTCGTACTGAACCAGACCCAAGTCCACCTGCAGGTTCCCCATGAACACCTGAGAGAGAGACAGGTAGACATGGAGGAAGACAGTTGCTAGAGCCTGGTTCAGGAATCATTCTGGTTTAGATCAGATTCCAGTTTGCTCATGCTAATGAAATCTTCTACTCCAGGGTTATGTGTGGAGTACCACCAGGTTCAGTGCAGACAAGCCTTAGTGGGTACCTATAAGGAAAATAATTTACCTCACAGATGGGGCCCCATGGTGGGACCCGAACTGCCAGTTACCCTCCAGTGGGGCCACTGGTGTGTCAGAAGTTTAAAACATACATTGTGATATTTGGAGCAAAGGAGGCAGGCTGCCCACCATGGCACCAGTTGGGTTCTGGACTGTGACCCCATTGAGGGGCTGTTGGGCTCAGGCTGAGCAGAAGCCCTAATGTGACCACCTGAAGGACGGTCTTTAGGATCATCCTGATCCATCGACTAGAGGACAACTGAATATTCTAAATGAGACCTGTTTCATTAATAATATGACTGCATGCATCTGAACAATAAACTATCCTGGAACAGCTCAATCTGGACAGATGAGACCAGCATATGCTGAAGGAGGTTCTTCAAGCTGCTGGACCAGGGGTGTACTTAGTTTTTCTCATAAATACATAAATACATCTTAGTTGAGGTTACCTTCAGACTGGGCAGCTCACTGCTGCCATCCACACTCAGAGGCTGAACCTCAGGGGGTTCGCAGTACAGGTGGGTCCTGTCCAGAGTTTTCACCTCACAGTCTTGTTCTCCGAGCCGAGCGTGGACTTCATCCTTGGACATGGCTCTGGTCAGGTCCTGTCCCTGAGGGACGCCAAGACATCAGGACATCAGACCACCTGCTACGTCCGTAGGACCAGCCTATGAGTGTTACGGTACCTCTACAGCGATCACGCCACCGGGTTTGAAGCGGTACGGAGCATCCGGAGCGTCTCGGTTCAGAGGGAAGAGCTGAGGGTTCGGATAATATGTGAAGCTCTTACCCTGACGGACAGAGACAGACGGAGACAGAGACATCATCAGACTGAGGACGGACTAATGTGCTGGCGAGGAGGAGACAGGTGAACATGAAGGTACCTCGATGCTGTCATAGTGGACCCTGACGTTGTCGAGCTGAAACCACACCCCTTTCACTCTGACCTCTGGGGTCACCGCGGGGGTCCGACATGTGATCTCAGAGGATGACAGGACAGAGCAGCGCTCAGACACCTGAGAGACGGATGGGACAGCAGACAGGTGAGAACAGGTAGATTAGGTTCCCGTCCCTGATTGGTTGGTTCATCTCACCGTCGTCATGGTGCCGTTAAAGACTAACTGCTGCCTGGCAGTCAAGAGAGCCAATCGCCTTCTCCGCTTCACTCTCTGACCCTCCAGAGGCTCCACCCACACTGATATTACTGGCTCCTGCACCACATCCAGGTTCCGGCCCGTCACTTTGATGATGCGCCCTCCGCTGAGGACAGGAAGTCAACTCCTTATTAGGAAGTAAAGCTATAAGACCATAGATCAGAGGTCTTCAACGTCACCGAGGTACGGCCGAGTGGATCATGAAATTTTTGATTAATTGGACATTTTTGGTCTAGTATTTTAAAATTCAAAGTTATGTCTTTAAATATAACATAAATTAACATACATCCAATATGTAATAAAATGATCAAATGAAGTGTGATCACACTGTTTTGTTTTATTGATAATTTCACAGAATTAAAAGTATATTGAATTGAGGTGTTGTACCGAGTTGCACCACAGAGTGGCGGTGTTTCCCCTGCTCTGCCAGTCCTCACAGATACATGAAGAAGAGCACAAGCAGTAAAGAGTCTCCCTCTTGTTTTTGTTTAATTACAGGTTGCTAACGTCCACGAAGCACATGGATATGATTCCCATTAAGTTTTTATAATATAACATTTGTCACTGGATTGACCAGTCTTATGTAAACTATGTTTTTAGAGTGAAATAACTGTTCTACTGTGTTAGCATTTAAGGGCTAGCATGCCAGTTGCCCCGCTAGCTTAGCAGCTAACTGCTAGTGTATTTTGGATTAGTTGTGCTATACTTCATGTCCACCCACATAAAGTCAGATGGAAGATAATAAAATTATGCATTTTAGTCAGATATGAACACATTTAGAGAGCAAAAATATCTTCAGTATTTTAAAAGTTCTTCATTTTCTGCCAAACAACAGTCAGTTCATGGCAGTGGCATTAGGCCATCACTTTGGTATTCAAACATACAAGCCAGGCTGAAAGACGTTGAGGGCCCCTGCCTTACATTATCAGAGCTCAGTGATCGGTCCTTACGCATAGAAGCTCTCTGCAGGTGTAGCTTTGGTGATGACAGGGTCGGCCAGGTAATGAAAAGTCAAGTCAGGACCAGTCCGCTCAGCTTTACCAAAGAAGACCTGAACTGGAACTGGACCGGTCCGATTACTAGAACTGGTCTTGCACACAAATTGGGAATCAGTCACCTCATTCAAACTGGGAGGACACAGGAGACAAAACAAGGAGACGTGTCAAACTGAACTGAAAATCAGGGAAGTACTATAATATATCAGAACAGGGTCAGAACTCACATGTAGCAGGGCTGCAGGCCCAGAAAGGCAGTCAGGTCCGATCTTTGTCCGGTCAGCAGCTGTCGTCCTTTGATGGTCAGCTTGGTTCCTCCAGAAACCGGGCCTTTATCTGGAACCAGACTGGTGAGCTGAGGGTCCTGGGGAGATACCAGAACATCAGAACTTTGGTCCGTGGGCCTGAGGTCAGCTGAGCTGAACAGAACTGGTCTCTGGGAGTCCTGTTGGACTTGACGTTCGTTTGAGTAACTTGTTGTCCTGAGGTCTTACCTGATAGATGAACATCTGGGTGGACTGGCCAGGTGGAGTGGTTCCCACGGTAACCTTGACAGGCCCCACCCTGTTCTTCCCACTGCTCTGCAGCTCACACACGACCCTAACACAGGTGAGCAGCCAGGTGCAGACAGGTCAGATTGTTCCTTTAACTGTGACGACCAATCAGAGCTCTTAGTTCAGGTGAAGTTACCTGGTGGAGATCTGGTATCCTTCAGGCTGAGCTACACATGGAACGTCAGCCACCTGGACTCCGCCCACCACGTCCTGGTACCTGGTGCCCAGGTTGGACCCTGTGATTGTCACCAGGACTCCGCCCTCCAAAGGCCCAGACAGAGGACGCACCTGCAGACAGACAGGTTACACGTTTCCATGGTAACAGAGCTTCTGCAGATACACAGCTTGATGAGAGGACTCACCTGTGTGATCTGAGGAGACGGACAGGTGTCTGTGGGTAAACTAGAGCATGATTGGCTGTAAACACATCTGGGGGCGGGACTTCCAGGACACCACACACAGCTGTACTCCTCAGGTACCGCCCTGCACTGCGAGCAATCTGATTGGCCGGCTGAGCAATCATAAAGGTGGACTGAAGAGAACCAGAGAAATGATCAACATCTGTTAGGTTCTGTTACTGATGAAACTGGACCCTGAAGGTCTGTTAATCTGCTGAAACCGGACCCTGAGGTTCTGCTACTGATGAAACCGGACCCTGAAGGTCCGTTAATCTGCTGAAACCGGACCCTGAGGTTCTGCTACTGATGAAACTGGACCCTGAAGGTCCGTTAATCTGCTGAAACCGGACCCTGAGGTTCTGCTACTGATGAAATCGGACCCTGAGGTTCTGTTTAATTAACATTTCTATTTTCAGAAGAATGATGGAACCAGACTGTAAGCTGAAAGCTGGGAAACTATGTTCTGATTCTGCAGAACTCTGACACACACTCCGGGTCGAACAGGTGAGCTCCTTACGTCTGAGTCCAGGTGAGGCATCGATGCGTCTGGGTCCTCTGCGCAGGTAGATGGCAGCAGAATACTGCAGCTGACTGAGGCGGTACTGAAACTAAGGACAGAGAGCAGCTTCAGGAACCTGAGAGCTCCGGGAAGGGTCTCTGATGGCAGGTGAGTGTGTTACCTGGTGGGGGCTGCAGGTGAAGATGTGTGTGTTGTCCTCAGTGTTCATCACAGCAGCTGTCAGGTTGAACTGCATCTCTTCAATCTCAACAACACACACGTACTGAGCTTCGTCCTGGACAGGTGGAACGCACAGATTTAGGGAGAGCTTTAGTCACACCTGAGATTCACCTGAGAGTCACCTGGAGATCCTCCTGCAGAACCTGAACTGGACCTGAAAGACTCTTCATCTGCTGTGGAGCTGGGTGGGTTCTGTTTAGTTGGGACCTAAAGGTTCTGAACAGACTCACCTGGTAGACGTCCAGGTTCCGACCCTCCAGCACAATAGTGGTGCTCAGGCCCATGGGTACTAAAGCAGAACCTCTCAGAGAGAAGACCAGGGGGCAGGAACTAGGACCAGGGGAGTCCTGGAGAGAGAAAGACCAGAAGACAGTCAGGTGGACAGACAGACAGGTGGACAGAAGGACAGACAGGTGGACAGACAGACAGGTGGACAGAAGGACAGACAGGTGGACAGACAGACAGCCGTCTCACTTTGTGGTTCAGGATGTGGTTGTTGTTGGGGCAGCTGTGGTTGTGGGTGCAGAGCTGATCCAGAGGACACCAGTTACACCTCCAGAAGGAGCTGACACACGCCAGACACCTGAGACACACACCATCATCATCATCACTATCATCATCATCATCATCATATCACTATCATCATCATCATCATATCACTATCATCATCATCATCATATCACTATCATCATCATCACTATCATCATCATCATCACTATCATCATCATATCACTATCATCATCATCATCACTATCATCATCATATCACTATCATCATCATCACTATCATCATCATCATCATCACTGTCGCTATCATCTTCATCATTACCACCATCACGATCATCATCATCATCATCACCACCACTATCTTCATCCTCGCCCTCCTCTCTGGTCTGCGTCTGCAGCTGTGAAAGCAACTGGACTCTTACTGGGAACTCTGGTTCAGTCGGCTGACGGCTCCACAGTCGTAGAAGGTCATGTTTCCCATGGTGACAGTCACGTGACCAAACATCAGAGACACAGGCAGGATCATGTGATCTGCAGGGTCAGAGGTCATTCAGCAGCAGGTCAGAACAACAAGGAACTCTGGAGACGACCTTTACTCACCACTTCCTGATGGCATGGGTGGGAGGAGCTCGGGTGCAGGTGACTGACAGGTGAGGTTTGTTCCCATGACAACGGCTGGCTGAGGAGGGAGGTCCCCAAAGACGCAAGAAAGAGACTCCTCCCCCCTCAGGACAGGCAGCTTGATGACTGACATGGTTACCTTGGAGACAAAGAGAGAACAAGTTAAAGAACCAGAACCTGGGTCAAACAGCTGATGATCAGTCCAACACACCTGAGTCTGCTCCTCTCTGCTCTGATTGGCCGGCTGCAGGCTCTGCACCGTGACGCACTGGTTGGTCTGTTCAAAGCTCCACAGCCAATGGTTGGCCAGTAGGTGGCGTTCACACTCATATTTACGGGAACACCTGGACATAAAGTCAAAATAAAGGATCAAGGTCTGAAACAACCTGCAGCTCCTCTGATGTCCACCAGGTGGTGCCATAAGACCCTGAAGGACCAAGAAGAACAAGATGAAAGAGACAAAATACCACAAGAGGGACAGATGAGACAGGTAATGGACAGGATACAGACAGATAAGGGACAGGTCGGAGACGGATGAAGGGACAAGTGATGGACAGGTGATGAAGAGGGGAAAACAGGTGATGGACAAGTGAGAGAAAGCTGAGGGACAAACATACCGTCCCTCCAGGACACACCAGCCGCAGTATGGGTCTCTGATGGACAGACAGGAGTGACAGTCTGTCTGTCTCTCACAGGACGACACAGGAACCTTTGACACCTGAGACAAAGACAGGAAATACGATTTTCTGAACGGACAAAGGACAGCAGAGGGACAACAGACGTCAGGTCGGAGGAGTGTCTCTCACCCGGTTGTCGGTTAAAACATAAACATGGCGTTGGCTCTCGTCCAACAGGAGGTCAGCATTGATGGCTCCGCCCCTGTCCACCAACACGCTGCCGTACAGATCACCGGACCAATCAGAGTGCACCAACACCTGCGTCATGGCAACACAGGTGAGAGGTTAGTCCAGGTGTGAGACGGGAACCTCAGGTTCTCACAGGTGCTCACAGGTGTTCTGGTTCTGACTGGGATCAAAAAGATCCACGGATGAATTTTTACTTTAAAAAAACTTCAAAAGAAAGAAATTCATCATCAAAAAAAATAAAAATTTGACCAAAATCTGTTGATTTTAATGAAACGAGAAGAACAATCACTCATTTCCAGATGGAAAACTGAGATGTTCCTCCTGAAAGCTCTAAAATCCGACATCACTCCTGCTCTCCAGCTTCTTCCTCTCCAGATTCTTCTTCTCTTTCACTTTACCCTTCTCCAACTTCTTCTTCTCTACCTTCTTCAGCTTCCCCTTCTCTAGCTTATTTGTCTTCATCAGCGTCTCCATCTTCAGTTTCCTCTTCTCCAGCTTCTTCTTCTCCAGTTTCTCTTTCTCCAGCTTCTTCTCCTCTACCTGCTCCTTCTCCAGCTTCCCCATCTCCAGCTTCTTCTCCTCTACCTGCTCCTTCTCCAGCTTCCCCATCTCCAGCTTCTTCTCCTCTACCTTCCCTTTTTCCAGATTCTTCTTCAGCTTCTTCTTCACCAGCTTCCCCTTCTCCAGCTTCTTTTTCTCCAGAACCTTCTTCAGTTTCTTGATGACAACCTGTTTTCCATGTTGAAGGCCACATCGCTCATTGGTATCTTCAGTTCATCTTCTGGTTCTGCTGATCTTCTGGTTCTGGACCAGAAGATCAGAGTTAGATGTAACTCTTGTATTCTTTGTGTTTCTCCTGGATTTTTTGTCTGTGTTTCGGGGATCTGCAGACATGATCACAGTCTACCTGCTACGCGGTGATGATGTCACAGTCACCTGACTCAGCGAGTCCAAACTATAACCCGGATTCTGGACCCGCTGGAACCCCTCGGTCCAGATGCAGCTTCCTGTTCACCGGCTGCCATGTTTGGTTCCTGGAGATCATCTGATTAAATGATGAATTTCTGTAATTTCTGACTTGTGCATACGTAGACAAAGGGGCCGGTTGCCATGACAACGGCATGCAGCGGTTTTTGGTGAGGTAAATGAGGAGCCACCAGGAGCTTCTCTGCTGTTATTATGACCATTAATTATGGAGAGAAGAAGACGCAGAGGAGCTTTCAGCTGTAGGACCTGCAACACAACGCGGAGGACTGCAGAGATGTCAGAGAAAGTGTGTGTGTGTGTGTGTGTGTGTGTGAGATTAAATATTAACATGGAGAATCAAAGCTGAGCGCTCATTAACACACCCTTCAGGGTCGTCCTGCAACATCATTACCCAGAATCCACCTGGGACAACAATAACCAATCAGCAACTTAAGCCTGAGCATGCTCCCAGAGCCCCCCCCCAAGCTAAACACCTGTTCAACACACACACACACACAGAGGTTACAAAGCAGCCGGCAGCCACTCATCCATAATACATGGTGTGTGTGTGTGTGTGTGTGTGTGTGTGTGTGTTCAGATGAAGACAGAGTCTTCTGCACCTTCAGAACCTGCTCTCAGGGTTCTGATCAGACTCACTGATCCAGTCTAACGTCGTTAGATCACATCACTCCCTGACACTGATGAGGATCTGAACCGGGACCCTTCCAGAACCACTCACCCATTGGTCCACAGATCCATGTTCAGGTTCTGGATCTTCAGCAGCCGGTTCTGGTCCAAAAGGAACAATCTCCTCACCCTGACCCAGAATCAGAGGAACTGGATAACAACCAGACCCACTGACCTCTGTTGCTACGCTGCTACAGCCTGAGGCTGCTGTAGGACATGATGACCACTTTCCTTTACTTTGCTACTTTCTCCTACTACTCTCCAGTGAGGAATCATTTTATTGCTGCCATAAACTTTAAGATCTCTGCTTTTTCTCTTCTCTCCAGTGTTTCCGTTTAGCAGTGACACCTTCCTGATGGGGGCTCAGGTATCGCCACCGCTAACTTTTCACCTTTTCTTTAACGTAGAACCTTTTCTTCTATCCTCCTGTATTGTCTCGATATTTCAGGCGTACCGTATAGAGAAGATGGGTGCCTACGTGTGCCAGGCCAGACTGGCTCAACCAAAGGATTGATGATGTTATCCTAATTGCATGATTAACTGTATCAGATCAAGACTGAGACTGTGATCAAACCCACACCCAGAGTGGCAGCCCTCCCCCAACCAAAGCTCCAGAGTCCCCCCGCCCACTCCTCCAGACCCCACTAAACCAGCACGGACACAGAGGCAGGAACAAAAGAGCCCCACCGGCCCCCCCAACCGGCCCCCGTCTTGTCCCTTCCCCCCACCACACCAACACAGTGGAGACGGTGGCTAGGGACCCCCAGAGCGCCCCCCTCCTCAGGAGGAGTGAATGCTGCAAAGTCAGTGACTCGATGGAACCGGCTGGGACAGAAAACTTTCACCAGTCAGAGCAATGAACTGGCCAAGACTCCAGCAGAGAGCAATGAAACACGTACCTGGAGATGACCTCTGGGGTCACCTGATCAGCTGACTCCTGATCTACAGCACCACCGTGTGCTCAGAGATGTAGGTCAACCTCTCTGCTGTCACGTTACCTGTGTGGGTGTGTGTGTTCACCTTGTGCAGACGTCCGTCTCGATCTCCTAGGAAGGCGATGGTGAGTTCAGCCTCTGTTGCTGCGGTAACAGAAGTCAGCTGGGTGCTCAGGTTGACAGTGGGCGGGGCTCCAAGGGGTACGGCACTGGCGATGGGGTTGGGGGTGTGTTCCCCCCCACAGGGGTACTCAGAGAGAGAGTCCTTGAGAATGAATGGAGAGAGAGAGAGAGACGACATGATGTTTACACACACACACACACACACACACACACACACACACACACACACACAGCTGTATTTGGGTCAGATTGGCCTGCAGCTGGCTGATGATCCGTGTGGCTGCTGCAGATGATCCTCAGGGTACCAGTTTGACTCAGAATCTACAGTTTAACCTCCAGCAGAGCAGCAGCAGGAGGCTGAATGTGTTGACAACTGTTACTGACTTATGGGATGGAGGCGGTGGGTCTGACGATGGAGGAACCAGCAGGAAGAGACTGAGTGTTGCAGACTGGATGGGAACCACCTGCTGCCTGATCTGGAATCTTTATGGCGTTTTCCCTCCTGATAGCCCCGTAGACTCGGTTTGATTCGGGATCAAAGTTTCCAGCTGCTGCGGTTCTCTTCCTCTCTGCTCTGAGTCAAACCAACCAAACCCTTTCAACAACCTGTTCCCCTCCTCTCCTGTGGGGGCGCTGCACCAAGAACCACTGAAGGAATTGACACGAAAACCTCTGAAGACGCTGAACGCAACTTCCTTCATGAAATGTAAACAAAAATGGAGTGGCATCAGATTTTAGCGGTTGGAGGATTTCTCTTTAGTCGTTGGGTAAAAACCACGAGTCATTTTTCCCGCTAGTGCTAGACTAGCGTTTGTTTTGGTTGTATTTACCCAGAATGCCGTGCGCTGTAGTCTGCTTCCTGCTTCTGGAGCAGTCTCCGGTCCGCTTGGCGTTCACACATGTATTCGGACTGCACCAGAATTCACTTCAACCAAACCCAGACCAAGGTTTGTAGCTGGACCAGAGTTCGTGTTTTGGTCTGATTCCGCGTTCTCACCAGACTTTCTCGGCAGGACGGGACAGGGCCGGTGGGAACGATGCAGCCTGAATGACCGAATGAACCTGTTCAACTCTGATCTTCATCATCCTTATCAGCGTTTTTCTAAGTGGAAAATTCACTCCAGCTGTTTGTAACAACCTGAGAGATTCTTGCAGACAAATAAATTAGTCCATAGATCAAGAAAGACAGAACGAAACGGGACAAATGTTTGGGATCAATGTCCAGGAATGTCCCAAACTCCCTGGCTGGTACGGTGTCTCTGGAGGGATGTTCAGAGATGTTTCTACTCCACAGAGTTAACCTTTGCTCTTCTGACCACAGATCTTCACTGGTTTGTTCAAATGTGCTATAGGAAACTTTAAACAAGCTTAAGCTTTTCCCTTCAGCAGTGGAGTCTAGTGCAGTAAGTGTACCTGGAGGCCGCTGGAGTGCTTTACTTATCGTTTTGATGAAGAAACTGCTTCTGCTAATTCCAGGAGAAGGAAGGCAGGTGAAGCTCTCTCTCCAACCAGACACTAATCTGTGATGTCATCATGTATGACCTGTGATGTCATCCCTTGACCCGACCTGCTAGAACCAGCCTGGTCCATTGGAGGAATGGTTTCTGGTCTCAGCTCAGAGTTTGGATCAGTTTTAGGAAACAGGTCTGGTAATAAATAAAGTTCATGCAGACAGTTTCAGTTCTCACCACCAGGGGAGCCGCCCTCTTACCTTCGGGAGTTTCAGGCACTTGGACGACACGGCGTACTCGATGTAAGCCTCTTCCTGCCCGTTGCTGTCTCGTCCTCCCTCCGTGTAACACACCTCCTGCGCTCGCCGCATCATGGCGTCCAGATCCTCCATCCCATAAACACAAAGTGCAGAGCGGCCCGTTGCTACAGGTGTGGACGCCTGCCCTGCTGCCATGACGACAAACAGTGCCGGTTTACCTGAGACATCTCCTAGCCACGCCCCCTGAGCCAGGTTGTAGCCACCGCGGCAAAGCAGCGGCACCTCGACGTAGGAGTAGAAGCTGCGGTCGGAGGTGCAGAGCCGTGAGGCGTAGGTCCGGTACTCCTTCTTATGCCACATGTCCCGCCGGGAGAACAGGAAGTAGACGTGGTCGCCGTGGACGACGGCCTTCACAAAGTGGTTGTTGTACTCGGAGTAACTCCCCACGACGAGTTTTCCAAGGTCTTCCTCCTGGGAGAAGGCTCTGCGGGGTGGGGTCACTGGGTACAGGCGCCGCGTTGTGATTGGTGGGATGTCTCCAGGACCCCTGCTGGTGTAGCCTCGACCAACCAGCAAGAGGCGCAGCTCGCCGCCAGCCGCACCTCCTTCCTGTTTGTTCTGGGTGGTTATCACCACGGCGACGGTGGAGACTCGAGGGTCATTGGCTGCTACGTACTGAGTGTCGACCGGGTTAGCGGTCCGGTTGATGAGCTGAGAGATGTTGGACAGGCTCCTGCAGAGACACCAGGACAGGCCGGGGGTCAGGGGTCACCACACTGCTCTGAACACCAGACGCTGAACTGTCATTTTGACCCAACTGGGTCCAGAGCCCTAACTGGGTCCAGGTTCAGAACCAGACTGAATCCAGGGCCAGATTAGGTCCAGAACCCTAACTGGGTCGAGAATCAGAGTGGATCTAGGACCAGATCCTGAACCAAACTGGCGCAAAACCAGACTGAGTTCAGAACCAAACTAAATTAGAACCAGACTTGGTCCAGAATCAAACTGGGTCCAGAGCCAGACTGGGTTCAGAACCAGACTGAATCCAGGACCAGATTGCGTCCAGAACTCTAACTGGGTCCAGAACCAAACTGGATGAAAACCAGACTGGATCAGAACCAGACCGGGACTCACCGTTTCTCACAGATTCCTTGGAACAGCGAACCACAGACGATCAGGCTGCCTGGCTCCGCCCCCTGCCCCGCCTCCATCAGCAGCAGCTTGTTGTGGTTGTGAGTGGGCGTGGCTGAGGGGCAGTCCTGAGCAACGATTGGTGGGAGGCAGTCCGGAGAGTCCAGGTGAGGGCCGGTCTTAACGTGTGACATCACCTCCAGGTCAGAGGTCAGCTGATACAGGTGGTCGACTCCGCCCACATACAGTCGCCCCGCCCTCTGGTCCTGCAGCAGGTGAGAGAGGGGGGAGCCCTCCAGCTTTACCCACTTCATGGAGGCATCGGCCGGGTGGGAGAGAGGAAGGAGGAGGAGGAGGAGGAGTGATGAGGAGATGGAGGAGGCCAACATGGCAGCTCCTCTTTACCTGCAACAGGTGAGAACAAGAGACACCATGAGGCTGAGGAACCAGGCGGAAGATCATCATCAGGTTATTTCATTGGGTCAGAACCACTCACTTCAGTTAAATGATGAGTAAAATGTTTGAAAAGCAGTAAATAAGAAACAAAATTTAAACCAGTGTGAGGATCATCTCTGGTTGGCTCCAGAGCGGAGGAGTTCTGGTTCTGAGGTGCTTCAGCTCGGACCATAACATGACTTCTGTCTTCTCTGAATCACGCTGGAGGACCTCATTCATATTAAATTCTAACTAACTCCCACATCAACTTTTTTTTTTTGCTGATAATCTGTATAAACTTCAGGGTTCTATCTTTATGTTTTTGTGCAAATTGTGACATTTAACTCGTTTAATTCTGCAATATTTGGCCTAAAACCATGTCAGTGCTGCCCCTTAATGGTGAAGGGCGGCTACTGCGGTTGAATTTTCCTATTGGTTCCAACGGTACTGCTGTGTTGACGTCTAAGTCACAGCCCTACGTCCGGGTCTGAGACCATCTCGCTCAGACACGCCCCCTGCTGGCGAGTCAGGAGTAGGAATAGCGAGACTGCTGCTTCACATGTCCCCATAAAAGTCTCCAACAACAGAAAAATATCAATAGATTTAGTCGCTTTTATAGAAAACAGTCACTGAAAGTGTCACGAGTCGCTTTTCTTGAAAAAAAGTCGCTAGATTTTTTGCTAGTCACTTTTTTGGACAAAAGTTGCTGAAGTTGTCGCTAGTTGCTTTTTGGGAAAAAAGTTTCCAACTTTGTCGCTTGTCTGTTTTTAATAAAAAGTCATGAGATTTTTTGCTCGTGGCTTTTTTATAAGTTGTTAAATTTGTGACTGGTCACTTTTTAAAAGTATAGGTCGTTAAGAGGAGTCTGAAAAGTCACTCAATATAGAAACAAAGTTGCTGAGTTGGCCACAATCGTGGCCACGCCCCTCAGTGGCTCTCAGCCCCGCCCACTTTAGTGGATTTTTTTTTTTTTTTTTTTTTTTTTTTCGATACTTTCACAGGGGTGTTAGTTAGTTAAGCTTTATGGACTCTTTGGTGGACGACGGTTGTGACCTCAGCCGGGATCATAAGCTGCTGCAGATGTTGGGGCCGAGAACGAAGCCTTGAGGAACCCAAATGTGATCTTTCTGGACCTAGTCTGCCAAGAACCAGCAGAACCAGCTCAGAGTCGACCTCCAGTAAAACCAGGACCGGAGTTTTTTTCAACAGACTTCAAACCAGCTGCAGCGTGTTCTACTGAAGGAAGAAATACCAGAGACCAGACGGATCCGGACTGGAGCGTCCATACAGAACCGGTTCTGATTCTGTTCCCTTTCTGCAGGTCAAACTGTGTGTGTGTTTCTGGGTCAGGTTCTGTTCAGATGAAGTTCTGCAGCGGCTGTCCCTGCAGCAGGCTGTGAAGCGCTGAGGACGGTAGAATCTGACCCCGGATCAGCGCCGGGCTGTGAAAAGCATCCGCCCACAGAGTCTCTGAGCTGTGATTGAATCTGATTTCCTCTGCGGGGCTTGCAGGAAGGCCCGTCTCTGCGGAACCCGAGCGGAACCGTGACGGCCTCGGCCCACAGCGAGCAGCATCGATGTTTCACACCTCAAATAAGAAATATGTAAATCCACCTGAGCAGGTGAGCCGGAGCCCCGCAGGAGCCACCGAACTCATTCAGACATTTCTCTGCTTCTCATTCTCCATCTGACCGTCCAACTGCAGCTGCCTGTAGCCACGTTGCCATGGCAACAACCCCCGTATCCACAGCAACGCTTCTCAAGGCATCAAACGGGGATGTTATGGGACTCAGGCTTGGGTGGTAAACTGGGTTAAACTGGTTCCAGCGTTCCTGCAGTCAGAACCAAGAGATGTTCTGCCGAAAGGACAGAACCTCCAACCGGAACGGACCTCCACCGAGCGAACGGAACCTCCAGAACCCGCTGCAGAGTTCAGAACCTGGAGCTCCCTCTGACTGGTTCTGGTTGCAGAAACCCTCAAAGTTCCTCCAGCCTGCTGTAGTTCCTCCTTCGGCCTGCAGGTGGAGCCTCGCCGGGTGTTTGGAAACATGAGCTGGTTCTGTTTGGTCCAACAGCTCCATCAGAACGTGAAAGTTTGGGTCCATCTAACCCTTGGCAGAAGATTCCCATATTTCCACATGTCCAAGGAAATCCTGCATATCTTCCCGCTCATCCATAATTCATGGAAACAGTCGGAAGCTCTGCAGGAGGACGGGAGGGAGAGGTCAGGAGAAGGACAGAAGAAGAAGAAGAAGAGGAGGAGACGGCCGCAGGCGTCTGAACAGCAGAATAAGAATCAGCTTCCAGTCGGGAACATTCTTCTCCACAGAAGCCCAGAGAGGCAGAAACCTGGAAGCCTGGGGACGTTCTGAAGACACCTGAACGCACCAGAGGGAACCTGAACGCATCATTATTCACCTGGAGACACCTGAACGCACCTGAGGGAACCTGAATGCATCATTATTCACCTGGAGACACCTGAACGCACCTGAGGGAACCTGAACGCATCATTATTCACCTGAAGACACCTGAACGCACCTGAGGGAACCTGAACGCATCATTATTCACCTGGAGACACCTGAACGCACCAGAGGGAACCTGAACGCATCATTATTCACCTGGAGACACCTGAACGCACCTGAGGGAACCTCAGCGACCTGAGTGAACGGTCCTCAGCTGCAGCTTCTCAGGGCGGAACTGAGCGAGTTCTTCAGGGATCTCTATGGAACACACCCACAGGATGAAGGATGCTGGTTTGAATCCCAGCTGGGTTCTCCTGGTTCACGTGGGGGTTCTCAGCTGGTTCCTCTGCAGGTTCCTGATCCTGCAGTAACTGAGCCTGGAGTCCAACAGCAAACTCCATTTCAGACCGTGAGGGTGCAGAACGGTTCTAGAGCAGACGGTTCCACATCAGATGGATCCAGATCAGAACGGTTCCACATCAGAACAGTTCTAGATCAGACTTTCTTCCAAGAACAGAACCGTAACGGATCTAAGCTGCAGCAACATCTAAGCAACATCTGGATCTACAGAACCAGAACTGGAACAGAACCTGCCCAGTGACCGCCTGACCTCCAGTTGACATGGATGTAGCCAGAAGCGAACCTGGAGAACCATCGAGAACCTCTGGAGCCCAGCCAGGTTCTGACTGGAAGGTCCCATGGTCCGAATGTTGAAGCTGTTCAGAGGTTCTGCAGCAGGAAGTGTCTGAAGTGAAGATGGGACCAGAACCAGAACCAGAACCAGCACTGAAACGTTCCAGGACATCTGGAGGAACGTGGAGGAGGAGGAGGTCCTGCTGCGACTGGCTGGAGCTCCAGGTGGTTCTGGTTACCGTGGTAACGCTGGATGCTGCAGCTGCAGTGAAGCAGTTTACTGCGCTAATCGCAGCAGTTTGTTCTAAACTCCTCTTTTGTTTCTGTCAGAACCCCCCCCCCCACAGGAAGCTTTATTTCCACACGGCCCCCCCCATGTTAATGAGGGACAGACTGCTTTCATCACAGAGAGGTGATGATTACAGGCTGCTTCACCTCAGGCGCACACACACACACACACACACACACACACACACACACACCTCCACCCACATATTATCTCTGTGGTTTTTCTGCCGACTCGCACACTCCGTCTTCAAAGAGCAGAAACACACACACACACACACACACACACACACACACACACAGGGAACGTGGGAGCGCTGCTGAGGAGTGTGTTCCTCTGCTCTTCAATTTCTTTTCTTTGTTCATTTCCTGTCCTTCCCTCTCGGCGACTCCCCTCCCTCTGCGTTTGTTCTCGTCCTACTTTCAGTCGGTGGAGGAGAGGAGCTGCACAGCTGCTTCTGTTCTGGAACCCGGTTCTGAATCCCATCCAGAACCCGGTTCTGGATGGGATTCAGAACCGGGTTCTGGATCAGCTCTGGCTTCTTCTTCCCTGGAACCGGCCTCAGACCAGTTTCTGTCCTCGTCCCTTCCTGGTTCTGGTTCTTCTTCATCACCGACGGTATCACTGCGGTTCTGCTCAGCAGTAATACTCTGGAGTACTACAGTAATACTCTGGAGTACTACAGTAATACTCTGGAGTACTACAGAACCTGGACTGTTCTGGGAACAGAGTTCAGGTCTGAAAGCAGCAGAGCTCCAGACACCAACACAAACACCATGTACTACATCCAGTACTTCCACTTGCTACAAAGTACTACACTTTACTCCAACATACAACAGAACAGAGCTCTTCTGTTTTTGCTTTTCAGTTTCAGATCCTCATCCAAATGTTTCTGTCAGACGAAGATGACCTGAGTAAAAATTATAATTTTATGACTTGAAGGAAGAATCTGACGAGATGATCGCCGCCTCCCTTAAACCAGGAGTTCCCTGTGACTGAAGCCCTGCTTCACAAAGCTGGCTTCAGTTTCACCAGCCACACCCAGGCCTGAGCACTGCCAGAACAGCAGAACCAAGAAATCACTTCAATAGAACCTGTCTGGCGGCACGAAGTAGGCCAAAAGATCTCAAACAGGAACCTGTTGCTGAGAAACAAATTCTCTGATGTCTATCAGTATCTGGAAATGTTTACTGTCTCTAAGGTTCAGAACCTCAAGTTTACAGAACCGTCTCTAAGGTTCTGGGACTCCAGAGAACCTCAGAGAGAACAATGATCCAGGGTTTCTAGCCTGGTCCACCAGCCTTATCCCACCGGGCCTTCGTGTTAAAAATGATACAAATTGACAGGAAACCTGAAAATATGACCAGATAATTGTGTTTTTGGAAGACATTATTGACAATACTTAAACACCAATTATAGTCTTCAAAAGACAAACACAATAAAATTGTTGAAATAAGTAATATCAATTTTAACCCTTCAGTGAAATCCTCAGCAATCAGCCAGTGGATCCTAAAACAAGCTGTGTAATATTGATCACATTTAAAAGTAAAATACATTTTAAAAAAATATGACCTAATATGGACAATGATGAGTCTGCATATTTATATGCTTTACTAAATATTCTTAGGGTACAAAAGTCAAGTATTTATTGTATGAAGTTTTCTTCTGTTTTCCTAAATCAAAACATTTTGTTTATTAATATCTGCTGCTTGGTGAAAAATGAAAATGAGCCTCATCGAGGGATCTTATAAACACCGAAACAGCATCTTTCAAACCTCCGGTGTTGATGTCTGTGCCGAATTAGAAAAATTCGGAGATGCACGATGAGGCGCCACGACAGCAGGAAGCGGGTGAATGGCACGCGCCTCCTGGCGCCCAGTTCAATGTGTCAACTATAAACCCTAGCCTAGCTTAACCTGTCACTGGTACCACTGTTACTGGTCTATAAGAAAACCATTTCAAACAAACAACGCTTAGCCTGGCGGGGGGCAAGTAGAGCCTGGTGGTGCGCCAGGCTTATAATGCACTGGGAGACACTCTGACTATCTACGCATGGACCAGTGGAGAACCTCCCAGGAGAAGCCCACCCACCAGAATCACTCCAGGAGCTCATCAGCGGCTCATCCAGGAGGTCCAGAAGAACCCGGAACAACATCTGAAGCTCTGCAGGCCTCACTGCCTCAACAATAACAAAGAGAGTTCCAAGACCAGAACCACTGCTGACCCAAAAGAACACAAAGGCCCGTCTCACATTTACCAGAACAACATCTGATGATCCTCGAGAAAATGTTCTGAGGACCGAAGAGACAACAGTGGACCTTTCTGGAAGGTTCTGGTCCCATTCCCTCCTGGAGTAAAACTACCTAAAGTCAGACACGGTGGTGGTGGTGTGATGGTCTGGGCTGCTGGAGGAACCGTGAGTTCTGCTCTCTAGCAGAACATCCTGAAGGAGAAGGTCCGACCATCAGTTGGTGACCTCCTAAAGTTCCCTTTGGTTCAACCCAAAGCTCAGCAGCTGCACCACGAGTAGCTAGGAGGTTAATACTTTCTGGTCAGAGTACTTCTCAGTACTTCGTACTGTACTCCAGAGTACTTACAGTACTTCATACAGTGCTCCAGAGTACTCCACCCAGAAATTGTAGTTTTCTTTGTTTTCTCCTCTTTGTCTTCCTGCTTCAGGATCGAGTTATTCTTCATCTTTGTTGCTTCACACACCGTCTCTCCCCTAGTGAGCTCATGAATATGTGCGTTTGTGTGTGTGTGTGTGCGTGCTTGTGTGTGTGTGTGTGTGTGTGTGTGTGTGTGTGTGTGTGTGTGTGTGCGTGTGTGTGTGTGTGTGTGTGTGTGTGTGTGTGCGTGTTCAGGGCTGTTTGACATAAACACGTTAAAGCTCAGCAGGATTTCCGTCACAGAATGAAAAGTCATTTTTTTAAATGTCTTCAGAGCGACTCGGCGCCGTCATCAAGGTCCCAACAGGAAGTTAATTTGTTGCCGTGGCGACGCCGATTGCTCCAGCAGGAGCACAATGAGCTGTTTGAAGGCGACCCGTTTACATGGAGGGAGAATGGTTCTGGAGTTAATGGGTTCTGAGACGGGATAAATGAAACGTTCCGGTCGGATCCGAGGGCGTTCCCACCTGCTGTTCGCCTCGCTGGTTCCCTGTCAGCCCGATGGGTTCTGGTTCTGGTCCATTCAGACCATCCCAGAGCTGGTCCAGCCCGTTAGGGTTCTGACTGAGGTCCGGCTCTTCTCTGTTCACCATAAACGGGATCAGATAATAAATACGACAACACTCGGAACCACCAACAGTCTTCTGGACCGGACCTGAGGAACCGGTCCAGATAAACACCAGAACCTCTCAGACTTACTGAGAGGTTTAAGGTTTCTGGTCCGGCCTGGTTCCTGCAGAGACCGATGATTCTAACAGAACCGGTCCGTTTCTGTTCTGTGCCGTTCTGGACCCATTTGGATTACGTTTCCTGATGGAAACGGATCAGAACCGGATTTCCTGCAAGAAACCTTCATGTTGAGCTTCTGCTGTGGAACCTCAGAACCACCGGAGCTTCATCTGAGCTCTGGCCAGACGGTTCTTCATGAGGAACAGAACTGGTCCTTGGATTCTGTGGAGGAGGCTGCTGGTTCCGACCCGACCGGAACCAGAACCTTGCTGGTTCTGAGCGGCGTGTCTCTGTTGCTTCAGTTCTCTGCAGCTGCTGCAGCTCTGAAGCTCCACAGACTGAATACTGATCACGGCCGACATGAAATATTAATAACTACAAGACTTTGATACTATACACACACACACACACACACACACACACACAGACTCAGAGTCAGAGCAGGAAGGTTGATGGTTGTTAATAATATTGATGCTGATTCCATCACTCTGACTCTCTGTGTGTGTGTGTGTGTGTGTGTGTGTGTTATCTGCGCTGCCTCGTCTACAATCAGCCGATCGCCGCCGTGTTTTTCATCACCTGACTCCAGCGCAGTAACACCTCCCTGGAGATGCTGGCGCCCCCTGCAGCCGGTCAGAGGAACGACCCTCAGGTTGCCAGGTGTCTCCATGTGTTTGACCTCTGACCTCTCAGAAGCTCCCCTGAACCTGATCCTCACCGCTGCTACGCCCAGATCTCCTCTGGATCATGTGAAGCTCCTGAAGCAGTTGTCATGACAACAAACGCACCGACGACTCAAAGGGAACCGCTGCAGCAGAATCCCAAAGCCGCGCTGAGCCCATTACAGAACCAAGAACTCGGATCCAAGTTTCAGAAGACGGACCGGACGAGAACCAGAGAAAGTTTCCGGTTCTCCACCTGCAGAACATCAACAGGAGGAGCAGCGAGGTTCACACACCCCGCCCACATCTGCAGCATAACTCTGAGCCCCGCCTGCAGGGTGGTTGGTCCATAAGCCCCGCCCACACAGTGGTAGGTCCATAAGCCCCCGCCCACAATGTGATACGCCTCTAAGCCCCACCTACACAGTGATAGGTATCTAAGCCCCGCCCACATATGCATCTTAACTCTGAGCCCCGCCCACAGCTGTAGCTTAAAGGCCCTGACATACGACGAAAACGGCGTCGTTTTGTCCGCAGGGAGGCGCCCGCCTGCCAACCCGACACCAGGCCCAGGTCGAAGTTCTTCGACAGGCCTCTGGGTGAAGTGTTGTGTGATTGGTCAGAAGTTTGTTGCTGTGCTTTATGCAGAAATGCGCTCAGACATCTGTGTTGATATTTCACTTCAACTAGTCTAGTCTGCTTCCACTCCTTTTTTGTTTTTTGCTTTGAAATAATGTTTTCAGCTCTCGTGGTCTCTGGCTCTGCTGGTGATGATGGGTCCAGTTCGGCTTCTTCTCCTTCAGCGGGATCGGTTCTCCGGTTCCTGTCTTTCATTTCTGCTGTCATTTGGTTTCAGGTAGGTTCTCCTTCCTGAAGCTCTGATGTCTCCTTGGTCCAACCTAAACATTTAGTTTGGAACCAGAACAACCAACACGATTCTCCACGCTGTGCTGGTTTTCCTTCCTGAAAGAGTTTTAGGTTCCCGACGATCAGATCATTAAGGTTCTAGCAGCTCATTAAGGTTCTAGCAGCTCGTTAAGGTTCTAGCAGCTCGTTAAGGTTCTAGCAGCTCGTTAAGGTTCTAGCAGCCTACATATTTCGAACCATAGAAATGAGATACATTTTTTGATCTTGTGTTTCCTTTTTCAAGTGGACATTTTCAAAATGGCTGCAATGGCTGTAATAAAAATAGACATTTGTACTAAAATCAGCAGTAGCTATAAGCCACAGCTGTCCAAAAAGTTGAGCTCATTAACCACTAATTTACTATAAAGTTCATCCAAGCCATGAAAATGGGAAACATTTTATGGCAATAATTGATTTAAAAGGCTCAAAACCAGCAGCCATCTTGAAAAATGGCCGTCATCCTGAAATTCAAGTGGCTGCTGGGAAATATGAAAAGCATACAAGCCGAGGGGTTAGCATGCTAGTTTTTATGCTTGTATCTATAGCTGAGAGATGTCGACAGTAATATGCTGCACTATGTGCAGGTATTTGTTTCAGGAGAACAATTTAAAGGCTCATTTCATCATTTTTTTATTTCCCCCTGAACTGAAACAAAAATGTTCTTCATTAAAACCTTTCTAATGTTTCGAAGAAATGCTGAACAGAACCAGGAGGTTCTGATGTGATCTGAATCAGGTCCACCTGAGAAGCAGGTGTTTGTGAAAACACATTGGACCATCGGAGACGTCAATTAATATTGTCCGAAGGAAAAGTTAAAACCGTCGGACGTGGTGACTGACGTGCTTCTCCTCTCGCCTTGCAAACATGTTGTCATTTAAACATCCTGAAACCGCAGCGCTGTTCAGTGACGAATGTCGCTTTAGTGATGACAAAACCCATGAATGATGAGTTACTGTGCTGATGTCACACGTGTCCGACAACGCTGTGACCAAAGTCTGGCAGCAGAGACTTTAGGTGACAGATGGGGCTGAATCATCTAGGATTTAAATCTGTTTCCATGGTAACAGCTTTCCTCAACAGGTCGTTGTATTTCTGTGCACATAAAAAGATACAAATGAACATATTTCAGAGCTCCGTGCAGCAGGTTCTGGTGCCGCTGAGGGGAAACCCAAACCGGTCCCGATCACACTGCCTCACACCTGTGGCACGCAGGGAAATGGTCCTTCGTGTTTGAAAAATGTTCGGCGTGAGACACTTCCACGTCTGCCAGATGTAGCTCAAAAGCCTCCACCGATAGAACCCCTGAGCCCAAAGGTTCAGCAGACATGGTTCTGACCCGGTAGAACCAGCAGAGGTTCACTATCCCAGCTACATAGATTGTCCTGAGGAACCATGAGCAACTGAGCAGAACCATCAGATGAAGCTTCAGAGAACTGAATGACCATCAGAGAGAAAGACTTGCCTGCAGCAGGTTCTGCTCTGATGCGCCGATCTTAAGATGGAGGCTCACCTCTGATTCTGGCTTGGTTCTGATGATCTCGGAGCGACCGTCTCTGAAGTTCTGTTTGCCACCAGAGGAAGTCAGAAGATGCATCAACTTCACACCTAAGCAGCTTCTGATGTTTTTTCCTGGAAACACTTCCTGCAGACCAACATCACAGCTTCCTGCTGCTGCTTCCGCTTTGATTCTGCAGCACAGCCAGAGAGCCAGCAGCAGAACCACCAGCAGAACCACTGGCAGAACCAGAAAGCCAGCAGCAGAACCACCAGCAGAACCACCGGCAGAACCACCAGCAGAACCAGAGAGCCAGCAGCAGAACCACCAGCAGAACCACCGGCAGAACCAGAAAGCCAGCAGCAGAACCACCAGCAGAACCACCGGCAGAACCACCAGCAGAACCAGAGAGCCAGCAGCAGAACCACCAGCAGAACCACCGGCAGAACCAGAGAGCCAGCAGCAGAACCACCAGTAGAACCACCAGTAGAACTACTGGCAGAACCACCAGCACAGCCAGAGAGCCAGCAGCAGAACCACCAGCAGAACCAGAGAGCCAGCAGCAGAACCACCAGCAGAACCACCAGCAGACCCAGAGAGCCACCAGCAGAACCAGACAGAACACATCTGCTCTGAACAGAGGGCCCATTTATTGAGCTGAGAACCAATAAACCAGAACCTAATGGTCCGATTGTCCATCAGAACATCTTCCAGTAGCTCCAGAACCTTCTCTTCGTCTCCCAGTGTGAACTCAGAGTGAGCGGAACAGACTGAGAAGTTCTGCTGAAGCTGACCTTTCAAAATAAAAGCATCTCCATTCTCGGGGGCGTGACAGGCCAAACGCAACAAAGTGAAACACAAAGAGGTCCAACAAGAGACACGCTGGTTCTGCTGTTCTCTCTCTCCAACACAGCTGGCTGGACGACCTTTCAGATTAAAAGCTCACAGAGTCTCCAATTATCTCAGGAGCTCGTTAACGAGGCGGCTGTCGGTCCGACCAATCACGGAGCGAGAGACGATCACACACAGACAGACTCAGAGAGAGACTCACCTCCGATGTGCTTTCATTCCAACAGCAGACTGAGACAGAGAGGGAGCGGGCGTGCGAGCAGCTGTCATTGTTCTGAGAGAGGGGCGGGGCCTAACCACGAGGGGGCGGGGCCAACTCATTAATATTTAAAGGCAGAGAGGGGAAGAAAATCTGCGACCACACCCCTCAGACTGGCCCAGCTGCTCCAACCAGTACAGAAAAACACAGCAGAACCAGTTCTAACACAGCAGAACCAGTAGAACCAGTTCTAACCCAGCACAACCAGTCCAAACACAGCAGAACCAGTCCAAACACAGCACAACCAGGAGAACCACTTCTAACACAGTAGAACCAGCAGAACCTGTTCTAACCCAGTAAAACCAGCAGAGCCAGTTCTCACCCAGTGGAATCAGCAGAACTAATAGGACCAGTCCAAACACAGCAGAACCAGTAGAAGCAGTTCTAACCCAGTAGACCAGCAGAAGCAGTTTTAACCCAGTAATACCAGTTCTAACCCAGTACAACCAGTAGGACCAGCAGAACCAGTTCGAACACAGTACAACCAGTAGGATCAGCAGAACCAAGTTGAACCCAATAGGATCGGTTTTAACCCAACAGAACCAGCAGGACCAGTTCTAATCCAGTAAAACCAGCAGAACCAGTTCAAACCCTGTAAAACCAGCAGAACCTTGATTGAAATGGGGCTCAGTGGTTCTGAGGTCCATTTCTTCATCCCTGGTTCCCAGCGGCTCTGACTGGGTCCAGTTGGTTCTGACCCGTCAGCAGAGCAGGTTCTGTCGTCTGATTGGTCCACAGCTGACAGGTCACAGCAGGTAAGAGTTCAGGTTGTCATGGCAACCGTCGAATGTTTAATGTGACGTGAAGAGTGTGTGTTTAGTCATCTTATCTATGACACACACACACTGCCGGTAAATCGTGTGTGTGTGTGTGTGTGCGCGTGTGTGTGTGTGTGTGTGTGTGTGTGTGTGTGTGTGTGTGTGTGTGTGAGCTCAGCTGGGAGTGTTTGTCCAGGTCTCATCAGGAGCTTCATGCAATATTTATCAAACACACACAGACGGCGTCCCATCCATCCAACCCCCCCACCCCTCGGTCAGACTGAGACCCAGGGTCTTGATCCTGGTCCTGGTTCCAGATCAGAACCAGAACCAGAACCAGGTTTGGACCTGATGAGCCTCAGTGTCCTCACACAGACAGCAGGACAGCTGGGAGCGGAGCAGCTGGTGTCCATGAGCTGATTTCAGATTTCTGCATTAACGTCTGAAACGTCGCATTTAAATTCAGTCTGCAGAGATTTACGGCCTCACACACGTGCACACACACACGCGCACACACACATGCACACACACACACACACACACACACACACACACGACCAATCAGAGCTGTCTCCCACACCAACACCAACTCCTCAACGAGCTCTAGCCTCAACCTCAGCCTCTCTGTCGGCCATCTTTGTCAGGGAGGAGAAGCACCTTCAGCATCAGGTGTGAAGGTGGGGAACAGGTGATGAATCACAGGAGGGAGGGGCGGTCACATGACTCCGGTCACATGACTCGTGTTTCAGGTTTACAGCTTCCTGAACTTCATCAACAGCCAGTCACCCTCATTCAGAGGTGACCACGCCCCAACCTGGGGCCCAGGTGGTTCTGATGACGGACCATGTGACTGTGTTAGCATCCTGCACTGATGCATTATGGGTAATGTGAGTGTGACAGCTTCATGACAGAGCTTCATGTTCCCTGACTGGTCACCGTGTGATGAGCTGATCATGTGATCATGAACATGAGGACGGATCAGAACCAGAACCCTTCATGATGAACGGAAGCAGCTGCAGAGCTGCAGGCGGTCGTTATTAACTCACAGCCTGAGGGGGAAACCGGCCCACTGCTCACCAACTGGACCCGACCCAGAACTGCCCAACAGGACGAGGTTCTGGAAACCAGACAATTACAGGCTGACGCTGCAGAAAATGACAGCTCTATAACTGCTGTCCTACATTTTATTATACTATATTATATGAAACCATGTTATATTACATTAGGTTATGGTATCTTATTTTATTTTAAATTACAATATATATTAAGTTCACTTATTAATGTTGTAGTATATCATCTTGAACGATTTAATATGGATTATATTAAATTACATTATATAACATTAAATTATGTTATTTTCTATTAAATTACGTTATGTTGTATTACATTCTATTATATAGGATTCTGTGATATTATATTAGTTTCTTGTTAGTTTTATTTTATATTAAATTATGTTATATCAAATTATATTATGTTATGTTATACTGAAATATATTATATAAGACTGTTATATAAAAATTATGTGATAGTATATTATCTTATATTAAATCATTTAATTATATTCACTTTGTTTTGTTATATCATACTAAATTACATTATATCATATATTAAATTAATGTTATATTAGTTTTTGTGTGAGTATATTATTTTATATTAAATATAAATGTTATATTACATCAAATTATTGTATATTAAATGACATTAAATATAATGTCATTTAATATACAATAATTTGATGTAATATAACATTCATATTACATTGTTTTATTACATTATATTAAATAGGACTGTTATATTAAATGTTATATTAGTTTATGTAAGAGTATATTATTTTATGTTAAATAGTTTAATTAACTGTACTATGTTATAGTATAATGTTGTGCTGTGTTATCTTCTGGGCTGTGTGGGTGTGGTCTGTGTGTGTTTCAGGTATTTGAGGGTTTGGAGCAGAAACAAAGGATGAAGGACGAGTGAAGAGGCTGTGTAGTAGAGTGTGTGTTCCCGTGTGTGTGTGTGTGTGTGTGTGTGTGTGTGTGTGTGTGTGTGCGCGTGCTCCGCCGAGCGTGAACAGCAGCTCGTTCAGACTAACCAACCAGCTGCAGCGCTGACGGTGGGGGAGGGGAGGAGGTGAAAGGTGACGCTCAGTAATTGGGGAGGAAACGAGAACATCCAATCAAACACAACTTTATTCGTCGGTTCTGCTGCTTCCAGAGGAACTACGGGAGCCCAGGAGGGACAGAAACCTGCCGCTAATTGAGCGTTATTAAAGTCATCTGTCTGAATCTGAGTTCCAGAAGCTCGTTTCAGCTGACAGCCCGACAGCCAATCAGAGCCAGGTTACTGATCACATGACAGGCAGGACTGAGAGGGATGATCTGTTAATGTTCTGCTGGTTCTGGTTCTGGTTGGACTCTGTCGGGTCCATCTGGTCCTAAAAACCAAAAAATAAACTCTGCACCAGAAACATCAACATGAAGCTGATTTTAAATGTTCAGATCAGCAATCTGGGTCGGTTCTGGTCCATCTGGGTCGGATCTGGTCAGAACCCTAAGAAGAAGATGAATGGTTCCATCCTGACCCGGTTTAAACTGGTCAGTCAGCAGCGGTTCTGACGAGGTCCAGTTGTTTTTTCAGAACCTTTGACTGATCCTGTTTCAGCAGGATTGTTAGATCCGATCCGTTCGGAACCAGACAGAACCAGAAGGGCTTTAGGGAACCAGCGGATCGGGTCAGCAGAACCCAGTCAGTTAACCGGACAGAGGAACGCATCAGAACCGCTTCAACGACATATCTCTGACCCGCTGGGCCAGAATACCTCACCAACCAATCAGATCGCTTCGCTGGTCACATGACGACTTTCTCGTAATGTCATCTGAGGTCACACGTTGCCGTGGTAACCACCCACCTGCTGAGACGAGGAGACCTGAGGAGGGGGAGGAGGAACCTTCGTCATCAGGGGGACGTTTCCTGCAGGAACACAGAGAGACACGCATCACTTCCTGTTCTGCACGAGACCGACGGGTCCAGGTTCTGAGACATAAACCCAGACTCTTCATCCAGAACTGGACCTGGGTCCAGATGCTATATAGCTAAAAGTCTAGTTAGCGCTGAGGGCAGAACCAGAACCAGAACCGGACCTGGGTCCAGATGCTACATAGCTAGTTAGTGCTGAGGACAGAACCAGAACCGGACCTGGATCTAGATGCTACATAGCTAAAAGTCTAGTTAAGAGAGAACCAGAACCGGACCTGGGTCTTGATGCTACATAGCTAAAAGTCCGGTTAGCGCTGAGGTTTGAGGCCAGAACCAGAACCAGAACCAGACCAAACACCACCAGCCGTGACCAAGCTGGAGACAACTGAACCTGGTTCCTGGAAGTTCTCTAATGGGTCTCTGGTTCTGGTTCTGACCATCCGGGTTTCTTGGGTCCCATTAGAACTGCAGAACCTCTGAGCTGATTGGACGGTTTCTGCAGGTCAGAAGGTCAGCAGGTGATGAAGATGCTGGTCATGAGGAGGTCCAGTCCTGGCGCGCCGGGTCGGGTTTGGGTCCGGTCACCATCTGCCTTCAGGGTCTCCTCTGAGGTCAAGCAATGAATCACTTCCTGTTGGCTCAGCGCTCGTTAGCGTCACCATGGCGACGGAAGGGCGAGGCTGCAGCTGGTTCAGAGAGACCTGCTGCAGGTCCACGTCAACTGGCCTGATGGTTCTGATTCTGCCCCCAGACAGGCCTTAACAGCCCTGGCGTTAGGCTCCGCCCCCTCAGCAGGTGAGCGGGTTCTCGGCCCGGTTCTGCTCCGGTTCTGCTTTGAGACGAGAGGAAGGCTGCAGCCTGGAAGACAAAGAGCAGGGCTGAAGGTTTCCCCTCATCTGTGACTGAAAGAGTCGCCCAGTGCTCCCAGTACAGTCAGAACATCTCTGTGACCCACTGATCCTCCCTCAACAGAACTCTGTGGTTCTGGTTCCGCTGAGTCAAACAAAACCTTCTGGTTGAGATGCTTTAGGAATAATCTGACTGTGAATCTGAATCTGCTTCTGTCGTCTGCTGGGTCGGTTGGTTCTGGTTCTGTTCTGGGACAGTGTGATCTCAGAGGAAGTGGGTCAGAGCAGCGGAAACCCAGCAGAACCAGCCAACCCAGTGATCCTGGTGCAGATGGTTCTGTAGAACTTTTATCATCTCTGAACCGACCGGGTCGACCCGTTGCTTTGTTGTTTGAGCTCGTCTGACAGGCCGAAAGGACCGGTCCACAGAGACGGCGCCGAGATGTTCTGGATCTGACCAGAACCGAGGTAAAACGTGTGCAGCACATGAACCTGCAGCAGAGCGTGTGCCGACCCGATGAGGATGCTGGAGATTTCTGAGTGTTGCATCAGCAGCAGACAGAACCTGTGCAGAACCTTTCATCCCTTCACGAGCTTTAATGTTAGGAGCAGGATGAAGACCCGGGTCGAAACGGATCCAGGCTCCGACCGGGCCGCGTTCGCTCCTGGATTGAAGTGGGTCAGAAACTGTTGCCCGGGGCGGAGTGAACAGAACCTGAACTCTGCTACAGAACCGGTTCTGACAACAGGAAAAATCTGCAGAACCTGTTCATGAATGTCAGGTTCTGATTTATTCATATTAATGTGTGTATCAGCAGAACCTGGTTCTGCTCAGGTCTCAGCATCACAACAGACCTCACAACTGGACCTGGAGCAGAAACGTGGTTCTGGTTCTGACCCGGCAGGGACTCTTTGCTGCTCTTTGACCCAGATGTCCTCAGCTTCCATCCAGAACACAAAGGGTTCTCCACAGAACCAGCTTCACTCATCGATTTGATCTGCATCAACGAAAAGGTTCTGTGGAGCACAGAACCTGAGAGACGGAACCGCGCCGGAGAACCCGACGGGTTCCGACGGGATCGCCCCAGAACCTGAGAGACGGAACCGCGCCGGAGAACCCGACGGGTTCCGACGGGATCGCCCCAGAACCTGAGAGACGGAACCGCGCCGGAGAACCCGACGGGTTCCGACGGGATCGCCCCAGAACCTGAGAGCTGATTCCTGAAGAACGGCAACGTTTTCATTTCGTCTGCAGGAACTGATGCTGATAAATAGGCCACCCAGTGATTTAATGCCCATTAAAGCTGCTGACACACACACACACACACACACACACACACACACACACACACACACACACGCACACACACGCACGCACACACACGCGCGCGCGCACACACACACAGCAGATTAGGCTGCCTTCCTTCATTCTCTAATCTCTGTAGTTAATCTGATGCTGCAAACAGACAATATACAGCTGGAATCTGCATTATGGCGCACACACACACACACACACACACACACACACACACACACACACACACACACACACACACACACACACACACATCCTGCCTCCGGGCTGATCTCAGGTATACTTCACACCTGCAGGGATCAGCTCACCTGTGGGGATGCTGCGTTAAGCGTTACCATGACAACGGAACACGTCTCCGCTGCGGAGACTCTCTCCACTCTAAATTTAACCTGATCCCCGTTTGTCCCAGTTGAGTTTGGACCCAAACAGAACCTGCAGGGTTCCTGACGACCCGCAGAAAGCAGGGCGGCACCGACTGGAACATCTGGGCTGATAACCGGCCCGGACCCGACCAGAACCGCCTCCGTCTGCTTCAGTTACACATCCACAATCCTCCACTGCATCGCATGACCAGACTGACCCCCCCCTTAGAAAAACACAAACAGCAACATGATGGAGTAAACTTCGGTTGTTAATGTCGACCCGGTTTTACCAATTGGACCGGTACCGACTTGTCTGCTGCTCTGCAGGAACCATGTCAGGAGTCTGAGTGTTTCTAAGTTTAGTGAAACTGAAGCTGCTGAATGAAGACAGCTGCACTCCGACATACCAATTACACACACACACACACACACAGAACCGCAGGGTGATGATCAGCGTGATGCAGCAGCACCACATTATTCCCCTGTCTGTAATCTGCACCGAGAGCAGTCATTTAAAGGGACAGTACAGCATTTAGAGCAGCAGGAACTCTGCGTGTGTGTGTGTGTGTGTGTGTGTGTGTGTGTGTGTGTGTGTGGGTGTGTGTGTGTGTGGGGGGGGTGTTAACTGACTCCAAACTGCAGCTCAGAGACCCATTTATAACCCCCCCCACCCCCCGACAGTTAACTAGCCTGAAAGCTGAGAGGTCAACTCGGGTCGGTTCTCACTGGGTTCTGCCGGGTCTCCAAATGTGGGCGGAGCCTAATCATCAGAGACTGAGCTCCCTGATGTCTGCCACAGAGTTCTGAAGAACCAAGCGGGTTCTGAGGAACCAGCAGGTTCTGGGGAAACAACCGGATGTGGGAACTGGTCTGATCCGTTTTTATGAAACATCCCATAATCTACAGAAACGCTGTCCTGATTGGCTGTTGAGGTTGCTATGGTGATGTCATCTGAAATGTTCGGTCCGACCCGAATTCTGACTGCATTCATCCTTCCATCCATCCATTCATCCAGCCATCCATCCGTTCATCCATCCGTCCTCTGCTCTGTTCATGTTACCAAGGCAACAGGTCCAGAGAGAGAATCCGGACCTCCGTCTCTCCAGCTGTTTCCAGGCCCGAATCGTTGGCTCCTGATCCAGATCTTCTGGCGATGGAGTAATCCAGTGGATCCAGAGCTTCTCCTTTCTCTTCCACAGACCAGAACGCCACCCTCCTCCCTGCAGACGATGTTCTGGTGATGCATCTGCTGCTCCAGCCCATCTTCCGTCAACAACCAGAACACCAGAACCGCTCCTTAACTGGTCCTGACCTGACTGAAACCCTTGTTATGTTCTGTAGAAGTTTTACCAGAGCTCCTCGTCCAGTTCCTCCAGGAGAGAAGCTCCTCAGTTATGGACTGAGTCTGAGCTCAGATGTCCAAACTGAAGACCAGGATGTGGCAGGAGAACCGGGACAGGAGAACCGGGACAGCAGATCCTGGACGAGACCCCACTTCTGGGCCTCCGTCTACCATACCCCCGCCGAGTCCGATATTCCTGTGAGACTGGAACACAGTTGAGTTACTGTCCATCCCAACCCAGTGACTGGGACACTAACGGAACCAGTCCAGCTCCAGAAGGAATAATGGTTCTGATGTGGATCTGATGTGGTCCAAACTTCCAAGGACATGTCTGGAGTGGCCACCAGAGGGCGTCAGTGGAGGCATCACGATGAATTTATCAGGAAGTTACCGAGTCCGACAGTCAGAACCAGGATCCAGGTGGAGTCCGGTTCCCTTTCCTCCCAGGCCTTACTGTGGACCCGACCAGAACCAATCCCTGATCATTCTCCTCCTCGGCCCCCCCCGTCCAGGCTCCTCTTCCTGTTTCCCAGAAGCTTTCCTGTGTTTGTTTGGGTCGGATCCATCAGCCAATCAGCACGCAGACATCAGACGGTTCCCTATCAGCACCTCTCTCAGGTCTCTCTGGTCCAAACACTTGGTTCTGGTTCTGGATCAGGACAGAAATAGAAGGCACAGGTCTGGAACTGAGGTCAGAACCAGAACCTGCAACCCGTTTCACTGACAGGCTGAGTCACAGTCCAGACATACCAACAGGAACAGACCTAAACTGGGCCTAAACTGGTGTCACTGGGCTGAAAGCATGAGCAAGACGGAGGGGGGAGGAGGAAATGGAAACAAGCAGACAGTAAAAACAGCTCATTGTGCTGCTCAGAGGGAACTTCCTCCTTCATTAAACACAGCAGGACGCACGCTGACACACAAAGACTCAGTGTCTCATGGGGACAGACTGTCCCGTTGGACGGCAGCTGAATGGACAGAGGACGAGTCAGAGGAGGCAAACGAGCGCCGAGACAAACACTCTTCATCCGGTTCGCATCTTCTCTGAAGACCAAAGTTCTCCAGGACAGAGACTCAAGCCCGGTCTGGATCTGGATCTGGATCCATGTCCGTCTGAGTCTCTGATGATCCTCAGTTTAAAATCAAAGTTCCTCACAGAAAATCTGGAAGAGGACCTGGAGGACCTTCAGGTATCAGCTTCAGCTCTGATCCTTCAGACAGTTCTGGATCCAGAACCTTCATCCGCAGCAGCGGGTAGAACCTCTGGAGAACCTTCCTCCAGACCCTCCCGATGTTCTCCTCAGAGGGGAGTCAGCTCCTCTGGGCTCCTCTGGGACGGACCACCAGGTGGATCCGTTCTCCAGGCGTTTGCTGCAGCAGGCTCTGTTGGTGGAGGAGGTATCATGCTCTGGGCTTGGATCTTCTGCTCTTTGGAGCAGAGATGCTGGAGCAACATCTGCTGCCTTCAGGGCCACGCCTTCTCCAGGGAGCTGTGTGACTGTGGATCCAGCTGATCCAGAACCGGAGCCGATCCGGAACCAGAGCTGATCCAGAACCGGAGCTGATCCGGAACCAGAGCTGATCCGGAACCGGCGGTCCTTCAGCACCTCTGATTCTGCCCTGATGCTTTTATTTCAGCAGGTGAGGAAACAGGAAGTAGAATCGTCCCTCTGTTTGTTCGTTGTTCATTAACGCTGTGTCAATAAAGCTTCAGTGTGTTCTGATAAGATCCGTCCCTGAGGTTCTGGTCCTGAACCCGTCCAGAACTTCTCCATTTTAAGAGCAGAACAGGCTGAGAGTGAAGACAGCGAAGCGGCCTGTCTGTCTGCCAGGCAGTGAGACAGCTGCTGAGCGGGGGGGGGGGGGGGCTCCACTGGGAGCGATTGAGAGAAACCAGCTTCCTTATGGATTATTAATATCTCCTCCAGCTAAAACACACTCTGGGTGTGTGTGTGAGATCTGACACGCGGGGAGGAGGGTGTGTGTGTGGGAGGCTGGTGAGGGGGGGGGAATTTTAGGAATGGGGGTGGGAGGTTTTAAGAATAGGGGGGGGGCTCAGCAGTTGGTTCAGATCAAGGCTGCTTTATTCACACTCCACTCGACTCTGTGTGTGTGTGTGTTGGTTTAATCGGCGTGAAGACCCCACCCTAATCTGCCCCCGCCCCCGCCGTCTTTGTGAGTTTTCCTGTCGTCCTCCAACAGAAACACAAACAGCAGGTTTGGATCTGAGCAGAGTCTGGTTCTGGTTCTGCAGAATCTACCCGGTCCTGCAGATTCTGACCCAGAGGAACAGCTGACGATTGGTCGGGTTACTGAAAGCTCCGCACTGATTGGCTCATCAGAAATACTGCCGAGCATGAAGAACGGGCTTTCATCAGAACACCTCAACAGAACCTCGCAGTTTGGGTCCAAACCTTCCTGAGCCGCAGGGTTCGGACCTCACTGACATCTGACTGCACAGAGTCCAACTCGACCTGGAAAAATAGTCTATTCCTGAACAAGAAGACCCTTCGCCAAGCGAGAACATCGCGTTTTCATCTTTAATAAAGAAGAAGAATCCAGGGTTTCTTTTCGGTCCAGTTGCCAAACTTCCCAGAGCTCTGTGGAGCCAGCCAACCCTTAGTTTTCCTCATCCAAGTAGCAAAGCAGTAAAACCAGTTTAGTTTGTTGTTTCGTTTCGCCCACCAGGCCCTTACTCTCAATTCTGAGATCATTTCTCAGATTTGTTAGCTGATTTAGTGTTAAACACTGATAAGATCATTATAGTGGGGGACTTTAACATTCATGTTGACACTGAGGGTGATAGCCTAAATGTAGCCTTTAATGCTACCTTGGACTCAATGGGCTCTACTCAAAGGATCCACCATCCTACCCACTCATGTCGTCATACTTTAGACCTTGTGCTGACATATGGAGTGTGAAGAAATAACAGTACTTCCCCATAACCCTGTGCTGGCTGACCATTTTAATAACCTTTGATTTATTTTTAACTGAGCATTCCAAACCTGAGAGAAAATTTCATTGTAGAAGATCTTTATCAGACAATGCTATAAAAACGTTTAAAGAATCTGTTCCATCCTAATTTCCTCAGAATCTGATGAACACAGCAGAAGGCAGCAGTTTAATCTCCAGCCCTTCTCAAATTGATGTTCTTGTTCAGAGTTACTTCCTCATTGCGTGTGGCATTGGACAATGTAGCCTCCTTAAAAAAGAAGGTAATTACCCACAGGAGGCTGGCTCCTTGGATTAATTCAGAGCTGCGTACTTTGAAGCAGAACACTAGGAAACCTGAGAAAATGGCGCTCTACACATCTGGAGGAGTCCCACTTAACTTGGAAAAATAGTCTACTGCTGTACAAAAAGACCCTTCACCAAGCTAGAACAGTGCATTTTCATCATTAATAGAGGAGAATAGGAATAATCCTCAGTTTGTCTTCAGTCCAGTTGCCAAACTTCCAGAGTCATCGCTCTGTTGAGCCATTGATTCCACAGCTCCCAGCTGGAATGACTTTATGGGATTCTTCTTAAATAAAATTGGTTCTATGAGAAATAAAACTGTTGGCATCCTCCCGAGCGTGATTTCTTCATCCCCAGTAAGTGAGGCAGCGCTGAACGTACCTCTAGAACCTGATGTGTGTTTGGACTGTCTTGAGTCAGCTGAGCTTTCTGAGTTATCAAAATTATTAGCTTCTTCCAAACCTTCGACTTGCATGTTGGACCCGTTCCAACCAGATTATCTAAAGAGGTGTTCCCTTTCATTACTGCCTCCATTTTAGATGTGATTAATCTGTCCCTAGTAAATCGACCTGTTCCACAGGCTTTTACGGAAGCTGGAATTAAACCTTTACTTCAGAAACTTTCTCTCAGTCAAGATGGCTTCATAAATCACAGACCCGTATCTAATCCTCCCTTCTGATCTAAAATCCTGGAGAAAATCGTTGCTGATCCAGTGTGAGCGTCGAAAACGTAATGACCTGTTGGAAGAGTTTCAGTCCGGTTTCAGAGCTCATCATAGCACTGAAACAGCTCTGATAATGGATTGGTATCGGTTCTGGTTCTGTTAGTTCTCTGTTCTGGTTCTGATCCAGTGGACCACAATATTCGCTTAGGAAGGCTTGAACATGTAGCTATCAAAGGAGCAGCACCAGGCTGGTTTAAATCTGATCTGTCAGACAGATTCCAGTTTGTTCATGAGAACGATAAATCATCTTCTCACTCTCGGGTTACTGGTGGAGTACCACAGGGCTCTGTGCTCGGACCAGTTCTTTGTACTATATATCTGCTTCCACTTGGAAACATCAGACAGCATGGGATACATTTTCATACTTATGCTGATGAATCCAATCCGTCAGGCACGTCTTGAGGACATTAAAACCTGGATGACTCTAAATTTTCTGCTTTTAAATTCTGACAAGACAGAAGTGTTTGTTTTGGCCAGAAGCTCTGAAAGAGACACTGCTTAGTCCATCACTTTATCTGGATGGCATTAAATTGGCCTCCGGTGATAAAGTAAAGAACCTCGGTGTTAATTTTGG
Organism: Anableps anableps; assembly: GCA_014839685.1. NCBI lineage: Eukaryota > Metazoa > Chordata > Actinopteri > Cyprinodontiformes > Anablepidae > Anableps > Anableps anableps. The sequence goes on along the minus strand of CM026071.1, from coordinate 39,109,972 downwards.
GCAGGACATCCATGTATTAAACAAGGTTTCTAGGATTTCCTTCTTTAACTTCACCAGATTAGAAACATCCTGTCCAGGTCCAGCAGGTCCAACAACATTCTGTGGACTCTTTGTTTCACCAATTATGCTTATTTTATAGCATATTAGAAATGCATAAAAAAAAATACTAAAAATGATTCCATTCCTTATTTAGATAAGAAAATAAAAACTGTATCGCATAAAATGCAACAACAGCATTCCTGCAGTGAACACTTGATCATTTGTAGCAAAGGAAGCATCTGCAGCTGAAGCAACCCTCAGCTCGTTCTGCTGGCCTGAACGTCGGCAGCGCAGGACTGGTCTGCTGGTTACTGACCGGGTCAACAGATGAATAACTGGATACAAAAGGTGGTTAAGAGGAGGGTTTTTACAGAGCGTGAAGCAGCTGAAGCTAAAACTGCCTGAGAGGAGTTCTGGGTGGAACAGATTTACAGACGGAGGAGGTTTTTCATCTCAAATGCAAAATGTAAATATTTTTGCACAGTTTTGGTTTAATGGCTGCCCTGAGTGTGCTGTTCTTTCAGCAGACGGGCTTTCCTGGTCTGTTCCCTCCAGTTAACGACGAATCGACGGCTAAATTAGTTGACAATGATTTCAGTGATCGATTCGTCAGACTAATCATTCAGCCCCCCCCCCCCCCCCTCCCAGCCCGACAGCAACTACCTGTGTCGTTCTCACCTGTCCTGAAGAACAACACATCAGTTCAAGCTCCATCACACACACACACACACACACACACACACACACACACCTGGGAGCTGGTTTCTGTTCCTCTGAGTCTTCAGCTCAGATCTGCAGCTTCAGGCTGAGAGTCCCAGAGGAATCAAACTAGCAACTCTTTCATCTGCAGGAAGAGATGAAGCATACACACACACACACACACACACACACACACACACACACACACACACACATTTGTATTTCTACCCATATTAGGACGTTGCATTGACTCCCATTTATTTTAGTAACTGAATTTTTGCTAACCCTTAACCATTACTAGTCTATTCCAACCTTAACCAGAACCACCTCACCTCTAAACCTGACCCCTGACCCTAAACACGCGGGTCCACTGGATTAGAACCGGGCTTTGGTCCCTATAAAGCCATCAGTCCTCAGAAGATGAGTAAATATGCCAGAAATGGTCCTAAACAGACTAGTTAAACATGTACACACACACACACACACACACACACACACACACACACACACACACACTCTCTCTCTCTGATCAGCTGCAGCCTCCAGCCGACCCAGGGACCAGAACCACAGGGTCCGGGTCGGATTACGGTGGATCATAAAGATACAGACCCTTCATCGCTGAATCCTCTGGAGCCCATCCTGTGGATTCTGACCTGCCTCCTCAATAATCAGCAGAACCAGGGTCAGACTGGTGTTACTGGTTTCAGTCCAGTTGGGTTGAAGCAGCAGATTAGAGCACATTAACTGTGTGTGTGTGTGTGTGTGTGTGTGTGTGTGTGTGTGGATTAGTGGTGATTAGGCACAAACAGTAATCTGAATCTGAATCTGGACCCAGACTAAATCCTTCAGATTAGGTTCAGTTTAATCTTCATCTCTCTGATGATGATGATAACGATGTCACAGCTTCAGAAAGGTCACATGACCCGTTTCCTCCTTTCCTGAGCGAGCAGCGTTTGTGCTGCCCTGCGCGTCGTCTCTCAGGCTGCAGGTTCCAGATCCTCACCTGAGTTCCCTTCAACCGCACAGCGACAGCCAATCAGATGCCTGCTTCGTTAGAGTGGGCGGGGCTCTGAGTGAAACGTGTCGATGTTCTGATAGCGCTGAGCCTGGGTTCTGTTGGGCCGGTTCTGAGGAGGACGGTGACAGACACACATGAAAGGAGTAATCCACTCGACCTCTGCAGCAGAACCTGGTGCTGCTCAGTCAGGGACCGGGTCGGTTCTGGACTACTGTAACCCATTTTTAAGACGTAGCAACAAAACAGCCCATGATCTCCTTCAGCTGGTCCAGAACTCTGCAGCAGAACCTCCAGCAGGAACCAGAAACTGGGCCGGACCATCAGCCCAGTTCTGACGTCTGGTTCCCTGTTCATCGCATGGCAAATATATCGTCATGGCAACATTTAGCAGCGGTATCGCCATCCCATAATCTGCAGGTTCCCGCCTTTAACTTTCTGGTCCTGTGTGGTCCAGTTCCTTGATGCACAAAGTCCAACCGGACCCTCGGGTCCCCAGACCAGAACCCACTGGTGATTCAGGGGACCAGGTAGAGGACTGGACTGGATCAGGGAGAAAACTGGACCGGACCGGGTAGAGGACTGGACTGGATCAGGGAGAAAACTGGACCGGACCAAGTAGAGAACAGAACTGGACCGGACCAAGTAGAGGACTGGACCGGGTAGAAAACCGGACCGGACCGTTCAGCCCAGACTGTTGGACCTGTTCCTCTGATCTATTCTGTCTGGACTCGTTTTCCTGGGTGGAACGGGCCGAAGCAGAACCGCTGAAAAAGTCTTTTCCTCAAGATCATTTGAAATATTTTAGATTCATTCCTAATTCGGCTGATTTTAATTTTTCGCTCTCTGTGATTTTTACCTGTGAAATAATCATTTACTTAGTTTATTATGAGCTGGGTCAGTTATCAAGGTAAAATTAACTAAACTTAGTTACTAAGTTAACTGACTGTTGTTACAATGTAACAAGCTGCTATGTTGATAAATTAATGGCTTACTCAGTTAAACTGCTCATTGCTGGTTCATTTTAATTATGTCACTAACTGGTTACTGAGTTAACTGGTTACCAGCTAACAGCACTGGTCAGGCACTAAGTGAATTAGTTACCAGTAAGTTAACATGAGTTAGTTACCAGGTAACGACCAGCAGCAGGTCCAACTTGTCCTGGTTTCATCAACTGTCAGAATCTGTCAACTGATCCAAACTGGGACCAGAACCAGAACTCACTGGGATTCACATGTGAGCCAAAGTTTTCAGACAACATGAAGTTGGACCTGAAGGTCTGGGTCCAAGGTTCTGAAACAGAAGGGTTCAGTAACGTTCAGGGTCCGACTGGTGGAGGAACCTGGAGCCGCAGAACTTAGCAGGTAAGAAACGAACTGGAGGTCAGGGACCGGATCAGAACTTCAGAAACAGTTCTGATTCTACTGTGTTGAACTGGATCTAACTGTGGCTGTGTAATTCGATCAGAATGAATTTGATTGGTCAGAACTTGATTTGGGTCGAAGTGGTTCTGAATAGGACGAGCTTTTAAAGTTCTGATTTAGGTTCCGTGTGAAGAAACCAAAACAAACAGCAGGTTCTGGTCCAAACCTCACAGCAGCAGCAGCAGCCTGGGTCAGAACCACAGCAGCTGCGAGACAGTTTGGACCGGACCGATGGCGCATCACGGACCAGAACCAGAACCTGGAGGTCTTTGGTCAGCGAGGGGCTCCTGAGGCAGGAAGCTCTGTGTGTGTGTGTGTGTGTGTGTGTGTGTGTGTGTGTGTGTGTTTACAGTATGAACAGTCGCAGGGTCACGTGACGTAAAGTTGTTTTATGAAACATCAGCAGGTGACTCGGAACCGAGTCCAGATCAACACAGAGCCTCAGTTCAGCTGACTGTGCGCGTTCAGGCGAGAGTCCGTGCACTTGTGCGCGTGTACATATGTATCTCTGTAGTCCGTGCATGTGTGCGCGCGTGTCTGCGCATGTGTTGGAATGTGAGTTATTCCGCTGCAGGCTGAACCGAGCCGAGCCCAGCCGAGCCGAACCGGGACTGGCCGGGATCCTCCAACAGACCCCCGTGGACACAAAACACCCAGACATAAGAACTCAGAAACAAACCGAACCGCAGGTACCGGTTCTGCACCCCTCAGTCCAAAGACCAGACCCTGTTCAAAAACCGTTCACTTTTAAACTCGCTGCTCTCAGATGAATTCAGGAGGCAGACAAACTAAAGCCAACAGAAACGGCACCGAACCATGGTACCGGACCGATGTCTCAGAACCGAATCATAGAGCACCTCCTCTCAGACCGGCTCCGTTCAGAACCGGTCCAGTCATAAATACCTTCATACAGAAAAACAGAAAAACGTAAAACTATCAGATTCCTGAAGGGAGTCCGGCGCGCTCCCGTCAGACACGCCTGGCTCGCGCGCTCCTTCATGAAGCTCGAGACAACTTGGATCCAACAGAACCGAGTCTTACTCACCTGGACTAAGAGGTCTGGTTCGGGTCCTCCCGAGTCCCAAAAGCCAGAGAAAAGTTCCCGAGACCCAGAGAGAACCGAGCAGAACCCAGGCGGGACCCGGAGCTCCGAGATCCGAACAACAGGTCTGAGTGAGACCCCGCCCCGCTGAGCGGAGACCGGGCGGCGCCGGCCGGGCGACCCGCTCACACTCCTCCTAACGGATCAGCAGGTACCGACTGGCCCATGACGTCCCGACCCGAACCCACAGGGAGGTTCTGATTCTGGACCCCTGCAGGAATCATCTCGGGTCTGAGGCAGAACCGGGCCAGAACCAGGTCCGGCTCAGGCTGTGGAGCATGATCAGAAGATGGAGTGAGACCCGCGATCAGAACAAAGTTCGGACTCCTCTGGGTCAGAACCTTTCCTTCAGAACCTCACCATCCAACTCCATCATAGAAGAGCTCTGCATCCAGGTGAAAACACACCTGAGCTGACGTCACCAAATGACAGGGAACCCGCTCACGTGACTCTGACCTGCAGGAACAAGTGGAATCAGACTGAAAGACTCCAGAACTCCTGGTTCTGTTCGACCCACAGTTACTGCCGGACTCAACCGGAACCTCCAGGACAGCTGGTCCTGAGTTCTGGAAGTCCAGATGTAGTTTCTGTCAGACCAGCTGGTTCTGCTGGATCAGAACCAACGAACTTTGACCTTTTTTTAAAAAGGAACCAACCGTTTGATGTTTGGACCCGGTTCCAGCTGCAGAACCGGGTCAAGTGTTCTCCAGGTTCTGTTCCACATGTCCGAGCTGTGTTCTGCGTTACAGAATGGTTCTGTTCTGGTACCAGATCCATGCTGATCCAGATTACAACCTTGAGTTGGACTGGAGCAGAACCGGGTCGCCATACAAACAGGAAGTTCCTCCAACATCTTCAGGGTTCTGTCTGGTTCTGACTCTCTGGAAGTTCCCTCGGAACATGTTACTTTGGGCTGAACCAGAACCTGGGAGAACCGCAGTGAACAGGGACCCCCGCAGGAAGGAGCGAGAACTGCTGATATTCTTCAGCTGGGGTCCGGGTAAGGTTCTGGACCGGGTCACAGAGGCAGAACCCGACCAGTCTCTCATTCCTCCATCATCTGCAGGCAGGAGCAACGTTCTTCCCACAAACTGTCAGAACACTTCTTCTCAGATTATTTCAGGTAAAAACGAACAAAGCATCCAGAACCAGAACCCTGGGACCGGTTCTACCTCCCAGGGCATCATTCTGTTCCTGCAGCACTGGTTCTGGAGGTTCTGCACAGTCAGTTCTGAATGTTCTGTCGTGCTGGTTCTGAAGTTCTTGCAGACTTCGGTTCTGCAGCGCCGGTTCTGGAATCTTCTGATTCCGGCGCTTTTCCAAACCTTCCTGACCGATCCAGAACTCTTCAGAACCGGGTCAGCGGCTGAAACCTGAACACACGTTAACTTACAGAACCTGATGGGTTCTAGACTCAGGAACACCTGAGCTGATGTGACGCTGGGTTGGTTCTGGTTCTGGACCGCTGCTTGTTCACAGGAAGTGAGCAGAAGTGGGCGGAGCCTGCGGGTCATGCCGCTCTGAACCGTCCCGACAGAGAACTTTTATTTTTGAAAAACCAGACAAACGGCAGCGTGAGCAGAAACTTTTATTTCCTGTAAAATAAGGCCTCTTCACTTTGATTGCACTGGAACAGCAGCAGCTGATTGGTCACTGACCAGCTCTGCTCTGATTGGTTCACAACATTACAGTCAAAATGGCACGTTACAATCTACAAGCGGGCACATGACCTCTGACCCGGGCCATGTGACCTGATGGCTGCTGTCAGTCAGCTGGGTGATCACCGCTTCAGCTGCGTGCACACGCCTCAGGACACGTGCACGCTCCTGAGCAGTAGAAGCTGTGACCAGCAGCAGCTTCACTGTCTCAGGGGGCGGAGCCAGCACCAAGGGACCAATCACAGGAGCAGAACCGGAGCAGAACCGGAGCAGCAGCGTTATAAACGCTTTGAGTTAAACCGACATCCATCAGCGTACCGATGAGCTGGTTCTGCTGTAGGTCCGGTTCTGATCCGATGTCACAGATGAATGTTTAACCGTAAAACCAGGATGTTTTGCAGGTGAAGCTCCGCCCCTGAAAGATGCGACTCGGCAGCTGAAGCAGCAGCATCATGAATGACATCATCATTTTCTAATAGTCAATAACTTAATCAGTTATTAAAAACTTTGAAATGAGAAACCACAGGTGTGTCTGCTGTCCGGGTTCCACAGGTGACCCCCTGACCAACCACAGCAGACAGGAAGGGGCGGAGCCTCAGACAGCGAACAGGAACTGATTAAAAGTTTAAAATCTTCAGTCAAATCATCAACCTGCTGACGTGGACGCTCACGTGCACGCTCACAGCTCTAACAGAGGCGTGTCCGTCAGGTCCCGGCTCTCCGCCGCGTCCTCGTCCTCCCGCTCCGTCTCCCCCAGCAGGACCCGGAGCTCCGACAGCCTCTGCTGCATCTTCGGGATCCCTGACAGCTGGTTCTCCAGGCGCTGCTTCTCCTCCTGGACCAGAACCGGAATAAACGCGACGTCACACCGGCTGGTTCCGGCCCAGAACCAACAGAAGAACACGGATCCGGCGGGTCACGGGCCGCCAGGTGAACTCACCTGCATGGACAGACGGGCTGAGGCGTCCAGAGGCTCAAACTTCCATCCTCCTTCTCCGTCGAACTGCAGCAGGTGGGAGTGGTACTTCCTGTGGGACAGAGGAAGGCAGGTCAACCCACGGCGCCGCCGGTCCTCGCAAACACGGGAACATCTGTGTGTGTTTCTGACCAGAGGGAGGGGCGGTGGGTGATGGACAGCAGAGCTATCCCAGCATCCTTTGCAGCCTGGAAGATCTTTCCCTCCACGTCGATGCTCACGGCGCTGGTGCATTCATCCAGGAGGGCGTAGCGCGGCCTGCGGCGGACAGAGACGGCCAATCAGCTGAGAAGGGACACAACACTGACCAATCAGAAATCTTCAGCTTTAAACAGGCCTATGTGATGTCACAGGGAGGCGGGGCCGGCGCGGACCACAGGCCTGGGCGCCCTCCACGAGAACAGATCTCTGTTCTCCGTCCAGGAACAGAGCATCCTTCTGTTCTGTTGGTGGAACGCCTCCACCGTCGCCCCCCGTTGGTCGAACGCCTCCACCGTTGGTCGAACGCCTCCACCGTCGCCCCCCTGTTGGTGGAACGCCTCCACCGTCGCCCCCCCGTTGGTGGAACGAATCAACCGTCGCCCCCCCCCCGTTGGTCGAACGCATCCACCGTCGCCCCCCCCATTGGTCGAACGCATCAACCGTCGCCCCCCCCATTGGTCGAACGCATCAACCGTCGCCCCCCCCCCCCCGTTGGTCGAACACATCCACCGTCGCCCCCCCGTTGGTGGAACGCATCAACCGTCGCCCCCCCCCCATTGGTCGAACGCCTCCACCGTCGCCCCCCTGTTGGTGGAACGCCTCCACCGTCGCCCCCCCGTTGGTGGAACGAATCAACCGTCGCCCCCCCCCGTTGGTCGAACGCATCCACCGTCGCCCCCCCCCATTGGTCGAACGCATCAACCGTCGACCCCCCCCCCGTTGGTCGAACACATCCACCGTCGCCCCCCCGTTGGTGGAACGCATCAACCGTCGCCCCCCCCCCATTGGTCGAACGCATCCACCGTCGCCCCCCCGTTGGTGGAACGCCTCCACCGTCGCCCCCCCCCGTTGGTCGAACGCCTCCACCGTTGGTCGAACGCCTCCACCGTCGCCCCCCCCCCCCCGTTGGTGGAACGAATCAACCGTCGCCCCCCCCGTTGGTCGAACAAATCAACCGTCGCCCCCCCGTTGGTGGAACGCCTCCACCGTCGCCCCCCCCCCCCCCATTGGTCGAACGCATCAACCGTCGCCCCCTCCCCCCCCCCGTTGGTCGAACGCCTCCACCGTCGCCCCCCCCGTTGGTCGAACGCATCAACCGTCGCCCCCCCCCCCGTTGGTCGAACGCCTCCACCGTCGCCCCCCCCTGTTGGTCGAACACATCCACCGTCGCCCCCCCGTTGGTCGAACACATCCACCGTCGCCCCCCCGTTGGTGGAACGCCTCCACCGTCGCCCCCCCCCCCCCGTTGGTGGAACGAATCAACCGTCGCCCCCCCCCGTTGGTCGAACAAATCAACCGTCGCCCCCCCCGTTGGTGGAACGCCTCCACCGTCGCCCCCCCCTGTTGGTCGAACACATCCACCGTCGCCCCCCCCCCCCCCCCGTTGGTCGAACAAATCAACCGTCGCCCCCCCGTTGGTGGAACCCTTGATTGGTTGAACCATCGGCCGGCTGGCTGAACGCCTGAACCATCAGTGCAGAAGAAGTGAAGGTACCGGTGGTAGAACATGCGGGCCATCCCCATCCTCTGCTTCTCTCCTCCAGAAAGAACATCTTTCCAGTCGCTGATCGACTCCCAGCCTGAAACAAACACAGAGTTACTGTAGTGCTACTATAGTACTACTACAGTACTGTTACTACAGAATACTCCAGCTCCACAAGCCTCTCACCGACCTCCCTCCCTGTCCAGGATGTAGAGAAGGTGAACGGTACGAAGGATCTCCTCCAGGTCTGAATCAGTGAGCCCCTTCTGGACCATGTCGTCCACCGAGTCCGGATAGATGACCTGGTCTCTGAGGGTCCCCTCCGACATGTAGGGCCTGCACAGGACCAGAACCACAGTGAGAACCAGAACCAGTGAGAGCCTGGGGGAGGGGGAGTTCTGTTACCTCTGGGGGATATAGAACATGTTGTGAGGTTCTGGACGGTACAGAGCTCCACCATAAACGGGCCACAGCCCACTGAGGATCCTGAACAACGAACTCTTCCCACAGCCGTTTGGACCCGTGATCAACACGTTCATCCCATCCTCCACCTGCAACACAGAAACACGTCGTGTGACCAGAGCCAAGGACCCGACATCTCGTGTCCTGGAAAGTTCGCAGGATTTTCCAGGACCCGCTCAGCTGTGTGGAAGCAGCAGCAGATTTTCAGGAAGTGACTCAGAGAGAAAATGGACCCATCAGAACACAAAGGGGGTTCTGTTTCCATTGATCTTCTCCATCTTGTCCCTCTGAGCCGGGCTAACCTCTGATCTTGGTTTCCTCAGAACACAATGAGGTCCTTTACACCGGATCTGGCCCTGCAGGAGTTCTGGCCCGGCCCGAAGTTTGATTTGATTCAGATCCAGAAACCTGCCTGGATCCTCAGAGTTCTAGATCAGAGCACATCCTGCTAACTCCGGATGGAACCAGGAGAACCTTCGCCTGCTGTTTTGAAGCGAGGCCTGTCACCATAACAAATTCAGCTGGACGATAAAGTGTCCCATAAATTATTGCGATGAATGATAATATTGCTGTTTTGAGACCGTTTTCCATGAACAGAACGATGAAGAGGCAATAATAACGCCGGTCCGCCCTCTCAAAGATCAATAAACTTTTATTTCCCAAGAACTTTTAACACCGGAACTGGAAGACATTTAAATCTGGAGCTGCAAATATTTTAGTGATCAATTATTCTGACAATTAATCAGATTTAAAAAAGGGCACATTCTGCTAATTTTTCATTAAACCACTTAAGCCTTTTAATACAATATTAGAAACTTTTTTTTTTTTTAAATCAGAAAATAAACGTACTTCCTAAAATGCTAATCATTAAACAACTGCATAGCAAACGGTGCTTAATAGGAGATTTTTACAGAATTTGAACCAGGAAGAGTTCTGGGTAGAACATATTTACAGACAAAGAAGATTTTTTTTAATCCTAAATGCAAAATGTAAATATTTTTTATAAAGTTTTGGCTTAATTACTGCTGTGAGTGTTTTCTTCTTTCAGCTAACGGCCTCTTTTGAGCTTGCATACTCCAGTTAACGATGAATCCATTACTAAATTAGTTGACGATTATTCAAATAATCAGTTCATCAAGATTAATCATTTCAGCCCTATTTAAATCTACAAAATAAATAAACAGAACAACCAAAACAATAAATAAAATGGATTATGAAGTCTCAACAGAACAAAACTGCCCTTAAAGACATTAATCACTGGGTGTCAGACAGGAAAACAAGTAAAACTGCCAGTTAGGACTTTTGTAAAAGTGCAAACTGGCTCCTTTGTCCTGGGTGTCACATGTTTGCAGCATTTTTCAAAATGGCGGCTTTTCAATAATATTAAAGGGCAGCTTCCCTTTAAGGCGTCCCCAGAACCAGAACCAGAACCAAACATGGAGAAGCAGCTTTCAGTTTTTATGCTCCAGAAAACAGCAAAACAGCCGAAACACCGAGTTCCTTTAAATCGAGGCTAAAAACCCAGCTGTGTAGAGCTGCTGGCGATCAGCAGGAAGTGGAACATTACACTATATTTGCTTGATGATCCTAATGATTTTGATGCACTGATATTTGCTCGATGATTTTGATAATTGTCGTGTATTTGCTTGATGTTTTTGATGATTTTCTGTATACTTGATTGATGTTTTTATGATGTGAAGATATTTGAACTGTCTTGCTGCTGAAATGTGACACAAACTTAAGGATGAAGCGAACTACACAAACAGGCTCGTAAACAGAAATTATGGTGCTGAGATCAATTTATCATGCGATTAATTGATCTCTTGGTTATTGCGACAGGCTTATTTGAGCTGGGACGGCAGACACCTGGACCGGGGACGGGGACGTCTCATTCCAGGTCCAAAAGGTCCAGAAAAAAAAAAGCACCGTCGTCTTGCACAAATGAGAAAAAGGAGAAATAAACCCTGAAGCCATCCACTGACTGAGCCTCAGCTGCAATCTCAGAGCACAGCTCGATCAGCTGCTGCCCCCGTGTGGTCAGCAGCTGCCACTGCACCGCTCTGAGGCCCCAGACTCCTCAGGTGGAAGAAGTTCTGTCCGGATCTCGTGGTCCGAGTGTTTGAGGAACAATAAAGTTTTGAATTTGTTTGCATGAAGGACCTGAGCACCTGCAGCCAGATCAGAACCTCAGAACATTTACTTCACGTTGGAACCCCGAGCCGTTGTTCTCGTGCACTGATCCGGTCCGTCTCCAGTTGTTTTCAGATGAATCTGAGGTTCTGGCTCACAGAACCAGCCGGATCATCTGTCTGTAAAGGCGTTCTACTAAAGCTGCAGCTTGTAACTTTTACAGCAATGGGTATTTTGCATATTTGTTCAAACTGTCTCCATGTAATCTGTGAATAGATGGAGCTCCTCCTCCTCCCTGAAAGAAATGCTCCGCCCCCGACCTGAAACAGCCAATCAGAGCCAGGAGGCGGGGCTTAGCGCTGCCAGTCACCCTCGTGTTCACGCTGCTGAATGTGCTGATGGTGGAGAAACAGCTCACCGTTCCGGGAAACTGTTAATCCGCCGTTTCTGGTTTGTCATTCTTGCCTGGTTTTTCTCCCTTTGACCTGATATTTCCACACAGTCTGGTTTCAGAACAGCATGACACTTGATGGTCGAAGCAAAACTTACTCATTTTAGCATTTATATTTAGGAAAACTAAGTTAATTTCCTGTTTATGAGAAGAAGACTGTGCAAAATGAGGAACCTGCATTTCTTGGTGCTTTCGCACGACTGCAGAAACAACCACCTCACATCTGTGCAAGGAGCAGGGAGGCCGATGACCTGCACTCGGTTAGTCGTGGCTCTTCTCCTTGATCAAGTAAAAATGCGTGAAACGAACACCTGTGAGTATGCGTCTCTGGCTGGTTCTGTCTGGAATGGCTCCTGGATGCTAACTCGCTGCTAGCAGTTGGACGCAGCTGCCTGTGAGCACCAGCAGGCGCTCGGCCAATCACAGGGCAGCAACGCCACGCTTTTAGGCTCCAAGGCGGGACGAAGACGACGCATCAGAGCGAGGAAGAACCAGGACTGAACGGAGCACGGCCGGTGGTACCAGACGGCCCGCTCTGAGCGTCTCAGAACCTGCGGGTCTGCTGGGGTTTTCACCCAGAACCGTCGATCGGGTCAACAGAGAATCTCCAGTGAGTGGATGAGAGGGAGACGGCAGGAGGTCCGACAACCTCTGGTTCTGACCGAGTTCTGCAGAACATCATCTCGGAAGGTAGAACCTGTAGAACCGGACTAGAACCGGACCAGAACAGGTTGGAGAAACCTTTCCTGGTCCCATTAGTCTGGATTTCAGATGCAACACTCGGGTCAGGTCAGAACCTGCGAGAACCAACATGGAGGCTTGGATCCATCCTGCCTCGCCTCAGGGGTCCAGGCTGGTGGAGGTGGTATCATGCTGTGGGAACAGATATTCCCCAGGAACCGAACAGTTCGGTTCTGCTTTTCCTGGGTCAGGTATCAGAACCCCGGATTAAGTTTCAGAAACAGATCCGCAGAACCAGAAGGATAAAGTCGGACCGTTAACGTTGCTCTGAAGGTTTGTTCTCTTGGATCAGAACCAGATGTCATGTTTGGTTCAGTTCTGGTTCTGACTGATTATTGACTAAAATGCTTCATTTGATGAACGGCTACAGAACCAAGGTTCTGGCTTCAGTCTGGATCCACTGGACCAGCTGGACGGTCTGTGTTTCCATGGTGATCGGACGGAGCGCGCTCAGTGAGCCGTACCTGGATGTTGAGGCTGGACACCACCACGTCTCCAGTGGGCGTGATGATGGGCAGGTTCTCACAGCAGATCCCGTTCTCCACGCTGATCACCTGACCTGGAGCACGGAGAAACACACCAGGAGTTAGCAGCAGTCGGAGGGAGTCTCCAGCACCACAACCTGGAGAAACCTGGAGCACCCTGGGACAAACTGGAGTAACTTTGAAAAACCTGGAGCAACCTGCAGCCCTTACAAGAAACCTGGAGAAACCGTGTGAAAAACATCTGCAGCAACAGAAACACGTGTCGTACTATTAATGCAGAGAAGAAGAAGCAGGAGATGTCTGAGGAGGAGGATGGAGACCCAGAGGATCCCAACACTTCCTCCCGTCGCCACGGCAACCGCAGGAAACGGGTCCGACTCGGACCACAGGGTTCCTAAACGTGAGTCTGGACCAAATCTCCGTACTTTCCCAGACTCAAATTTCTTTCTTTGAATAAAATTCTGTACATTTGAAAACCCGGTTCTGGTTCTGATAGTCGGGTTTCTTTAATAATAATAATAAATAAATAGAGAAAATGGGCTCCATGGTGGAAAAACGCTGCTTTCCAGCATCATCTTCATTAACTCCGCTTCAACTAGAGAGGAACGTCCTGAACAAACCTGATTCGGGTCGGGTGGGTTCTGGTTCTAAACAACAGCTGAGGTCAGCAGCAGCTTTACTGTCTCGTTTTAATTTCAGACCCGGTTTCAGCATCTTAGGTCCAGTTCAACCCGAGCAGCTAGCAGAACCTGGAGCATTCCATTCAGCTCACCTCTGATCTCCAGTGGACCGCAGATCCTCTGACCCTGTAGAACCGGCGCTCCTCGCCGGGTCGCCGGTTCCTCCTCCATGTCGGCAGAGCGACGGTAGATTCCCCGACTCACGTCCTCGAACACGTCAAACATCTCCCAGACACGAGACGTGTAGCCGGCCAGCTCCGTCACCTGCACACGCAACACCTGAGGTCACCTGACCGGAGACGGAGGGACTGGACAGGAAGAGGCGTGGCCTGCTCACCTCTTTGTAGGAGCTCATGATCCTCTCGACGGCGTCCGCGGCGGCGTTCAGGAGGTTCCTGGCCGTGGTGAAGGCCTGGGTGCGCTCGCTAACCAGCTCCTCCTCCTTCATCACCATGGCCGCCTGCTTCACCTCTTCAGAGTCTGCACAGCAAAGACCAGAGGTCACACGGCACCGCCACAGCCTCCTGTTCATTGGAAGGGGCGGGGTTTACCATATTTGGAGTATCCTGTGGCGGTGATGATGGGTACTGCAACCATGACCAGGCCTGACGCGCTCCAGACGTACTTCATAAGGAACTGTTCCAGCATGATGTACCACAGACGCTTCAGCAGGATCTGATGGATCTGAGACGACAGGGCGGAGTAGCTCCGCTGCAGCTTGGACAGCTCCACCTGCGAATCAAACGCACCCAGGTTACACAGGGCTAAACCAGTCTGCGAATCAAATGCTCCCAGGATATACAGGGCTAAACCAGTCTGCGAATCAAACGCACCCAGGTTATACAGGGCTAAACCCGTCTGCGAATCAAACGCACCCAGGTTATACAGGGCTAAACCCGTCTGCGAATCAAACGCACCCAGGTTATAGAGGGCTAAACCAGTCTGCGAATCAAACGCACCCAGGATATACAGGGCTAACCAGTCTGCGAATCAAACGCACCCAGGTTATACAGGGCTAAACCCGTCTGCAAATCAAACGCACCCAGGTTATAGAGGGCTAAACCAGTCTGCGAATCAAACGCACCCAGGTTATAGAGGGCTAAACCAGTCTGCGAATCAAACGCACCCAGGTTATACGGGGCTAAACCAGTCTGCGAATCAAACGCACCCAGGTTATACAGGGCTAAACCAGTCTGCGAATCAAACGCACCCAGGTTATAGAGGGCTAAACCAGTCTACGAATCAAACGCACCCAGGATATACAGGGCTAAACCAGTCTGCGAATCAAACGCACCCAGTTTATAGAGGGCTAAACCAGTCTACGAATCAAACGCACCCAGGATATACAGGGCTAAACCAGTCTGCGAATCAAACGCACCCATGTTATAGAGGGCTAAACCAGTCTGCGAATCAAACGCACCCAGGTTATACATGGGTAAAATAGTCGGTGAATGAAACGCACCCAACAGATTACAGAGAGTGGAGTAGCTCCTCTCCAGCTGGGACAGCTTCACCTGCAAATCAAGCGCACCCACACACAGCAGACAGGGCTGTCTCGGTCAGAAAATCAAACACTCTCAGAAATGGGGGAAGACACCCATAATGTCGCTCAGCAGGGGGCGCTCACCTTGTGTCCGGCGTAAAAGGCGATCTCCTCCGAGTTGGCGATGATGCGTGAATGCATGTAGCGCAGGTCTCCCTTCCTCTTCGCCTCCTCGGCCACCAGTTTCCCAAAGTGCGGCGAGCAGGAGCGCAGCACCTTAGCGGTGAGCGCCACCACCAGGCCAGCGATGGCGGAGGGCCACGTGGTGTTGGCCCCTACAGGAGGACACGTTTAGGCCGTGTACAGGCGTGTATCAGGCGTGTATCAGGCGCGGCACCAGGTGTACCTTTGGAGTGAGCGGCGCGCAGCAGCGTGTAGCAGGTGACCACGACGTCCAGAATGGGCTTGGTCAGGTTGGAGTACAGGTGAGCGACTGAGGCGGAGAACATGACGATGTCCTCGGTCAGAGACTGATCGGGGTTGCACAGACGGCCATCCATGTTGCTGATGCGGTAATAAGTCTGTGGAGAGACGGAGGTTGAGACTCACCTGGTGAAGGTGGGTCGATCGTTAGGGGACAGGTATTACCTGGTTGGTGAAGTACAGCTGGTAGGCGTGGTTGACCAATCGGCTCCTGAAGCGCAGTGTCAGCTGACCCTCCAGGAATCTGATGGCGCTGTTGATGAAGGTTGCAGGAACTGCGACCACGAGCCACTTGGACAGCTGCAGCACGAAGGCCCGCGGATCTTTCTGCACAATACACCTGACGATCACACCTGAGAGACCAACACTGACGATCAGGATCACCTGAGACTAGAAGGCTCCAGACACACGGGTGGAGACGGGTAGAGACATAGAGACAGGTGTTGTTGAGTAGAGACAGGTGTGGATGGGTAGAGACAGGTGTAGTTGAGTAGAGACAGGTGTAGACGGGTAGAGACAGGTGTAGACAGGTAGAGACAGGTGTGGACAGGTAGAGACAGGTGTGGATGGGTAGAGACAGGTGTAGTTGAGTAGAGACAGGTGTAGACGGGTAGAGACAGGTGTAGACGGGTAGAGACAGGTGTGGACGGGTAGAGACAGGTGTAGACGGGTAGAGACAGGTGTGGACGGGTAGAGACAGGTGTAGACGGGTAGAGACAGGTGTGGACGGGTAGAGACAGGTGTAGACGGGTAGAGACAGGTGTAGACAGGTAGAGACAGGTGTGGACAGGTAGAGACAGGTGTAGACGGGTAGAGACAGGTGTGGACAGGTAGAGACAGGTGTAGACGGGTAGAGACAGGTGTGGACAGGTGCAGACCATCCAGAGAAGCAACGTAGATGGACAGGAAGGTCCTGGACATCAGGGTGACAGAGTGCAGAGCAAGCAGGCCAAACTCTGGACACAGTAACCGTGGAAACAGGATCTTCAACAGGTGAGACAGTCTGAGGACGAAGTCTCTGTTCACTGATGGAGACCTGTGGACAGGTACAGAGTACAGGTGAGAACAGGAGGAGCCATCTGATTAGGTGTCTCACATAGTCACCTGTCACCTGTTAGCTTTCCTCTTCTTCTTCTCATCCTCACTGCCATTCACACCGCTGACCACGCCCACATGTGTTTTAGCTCCGCCCTCCTTGCTACCTGCTGGCCCCCTCTGGGAAAACAACACACTCAGAGTTACCTGCAGTTTTCCCGTCACCTTTGACCTTCTGACAGGTGTGTCTCACCTGTAGCCCCCTCCACACGTAAGGAGACAGTTTTTTGACGGCGTAGGCGGCGATCAGGACAGCGGCCACCTTCCTCAGTCTGGAGCTCCGCCTCAGCTGAGCGGGCAGCTTCTCATAGGCCAGCTGCATGACGGCGGACTGCCGACCAATCAGAGACTGGATCCTGAGAGCCGGACGCTCCACCTGTGCACAGGTAAGAAACGGGATGACCGGAAGCTCTCCCATCAGGTTCCGGTTTGTTGGACCTTCGGAACGTCAGTTTTGATCCGGTTCTAAACACCAGATGTTCAAGGATCACAGATGTTTCCCTGCAGACTGAGAGCAAACAGAGCGCAGGAACACCGATCAGCTGCCGGGTCAGAACCGGCGGTTCTGGTTCCTCTACCGCGGCTCATTGCAGGTCCGCTCAGACCGCTGGAGGACACACAACTGATCCTGGAGAACAGACAGGACTCAACGATCAGATCAGGCTGATCATCCATGAAGTTCCTCCTGGACCAGCTCGGACCTGGATCGATTCTGGGACAGTTCGATCCGGTTTGTTCTGGACCAGGATGTTCTGGACCAGCTTGATTTATATGAGGTATCATGAAGAAGGATAATCTGGATCCGTTTTGGATGTTCTGGATCAATTGATCTGGATCAGTTGATTCTGGATCATTTGAAACTTGATCCTGGTTCTGATCAAGGTTCGGGTCCACTGTCACCACCAGAACCCACTCACTGACTGGATCAAGTCAGCTGACATAATAAACTGGACTGATTGTAGTTCTGGGCTCGGTTCCGCTACTCATAGTTTTTGAGGTGACACTTTAACAACTAAGCGGAACTTAAAAGATTAACCGAATCCCGGCGTCCCGGTCCAGTAGGATAAACTCCGACAGCACCGGGTCGGGTTCGGGCAAACCCAGATCATGGCAGTTTAACTCATTGAACTGGTTCTGGTTCTGTTAATTATCCATGAACCATAACGGTCCGCTGCTCTCCGAACTCCCCGGACCTTCGCGTCGTGCATCCGGACCGAACGCTTACCGGACGGGACCGGCCGGTGTTGGTGAAGCTAGCCAAAGCTAACGGCTAACCGGAACTTTGATGTAGAAATGTGTCAAACAGTCAAAGTTTCCGGTGTCTGACCCGGTTCTACCGAACAGAGCACGTCCGTCCGGCTCGAAGGGAGTTCCCCCCACTGAAGCAGAACCCTTACCTCATGGTCGAACCGGTCCAGAAGGAGCTGGTCTCGGGAGAAAGTTTAGTCCGTGTAGTCACTGCTGAACCACGGGCTGACTGCTGCGGGTTACCGCCGCTGTGAGGACCGAAGGTTACGCAACGAGCTGAGAAAGCTGAAGAACGTTCCTTAACTGTTCAAATTCACATAGTTCCCTTAACTCTCAGGAACGTTCTTTAAACATCACTGCAGTAATAAAATACTTCCTACACACCTGTCTGTTGAACATTTTAAAGTGTTCCGATGCTTCTGGAACGTTCTTTTTTAAATGAACATCTCGTCAAAAAGAACCGGTACTTTCCTCTTCCAATTTACCTGACACACCTGTGACCGTTCTCCCAGGTGTTTTCCTGCCTGAAGACCATCAGGTGATTTTTCATTCTGGGATCTTGGAGCCGGAACCGGAACCGCTCAGTTCTCCGAGGCTTTAATGTTCACATGATGTCCTGATCCAGAACAATAAGAACCTTTGATCCGGTCCGGATCCGCTGCTGTACGACAACTTGAGCAGCAGGGGGCGCTGGAGTGGAGCCTGTAAACTTCTACTGATCAGTGTAGAACTCTGTCCAGGAGTTCAGATGGGTTCTGGATCAGCAGGTTAAAAGGTTCTGTTGCCCAGCAGGTCCGTCCAGCTTCTGACGGACTGAAGTTGGCTTTTGATTCTGGAAATGGCTAAAAGGCGATTCCACCTAATTTTTCACTCCCTTGAGCCTCTTTAATCTGCTCTAGTTTAAAAACTAAATTATTAATACACTTCAAACCTGGTCCAGCATATGCTGCTCTATTAACAGTATATTTAGAAACTAATTTGTGATTTGTGAAACCTCTATTTAATTTGTGAAGCTTCAATAAAGGACCGTATAAGTGCTTTTTATCCATCTGGACGACATTAGAACTGGTTCAGCTCCAAAACTACAACACTTAAACTCCTCAAACCTGGACAATATTATTTACACCCTAATTATAGAATATTTAAAATCTAGTTTGTAATTTGTGAAACTCCAATAAAGAGTGATATCAGTGTTTTTTACGCATCTGGACCACACTACCACAGTTACGGCTTCTAGTTTGGTCCACATGCAAAAAAACCCTGCTAATATGGTCTTCTATTGAGCCTTCACAAGTCAAATATAAGTTTTACAAATCACAAACTATGTTTTAAATATTCTCCTGTTAGCCTAGAATAATGCAGTCCAGGTTTAAAGAGTCTAGGTGTTCAGTTGTGGAGCTGCACCACTTCTAATGTGGTTCAGATGCACAAAAAGTGGTGAAATCGCCCTTTATTGAAGCTTCACAAATTACAAACTTGGTTTTAGATATTCTACAGTTAGTGTAGAATAATCCAGACCAGATCTGACGTGTCTTGGTGTTTTAGTTTTTAAACTAGAGCAGATTTAAGATGCTTAAGGGAGTGAAGAATTATGTGGAATAGCCCTTTAGCCATTTGCTGAATCGGAAGCCAACTTCAGCGTCGTCGGCAGCTTTGAATCATTTTCAGTGAGAACATCAGAGAGCTGGGGACGGACTTGTGTCCCCGGCTGGAACGGAGCAGAACCGAACCTCCCTGGGATCATTAAAACATGCAGAGCAGAAACGTATTCACAGGTTTTATTTACACACAAAAACATTCAGTCCATGACAGAAGCTGCTGCGGTACCGAGCAGGTCCGGTTCTGCAGCATTCAGAACACACTGAGGTGAGAAACCATTCCTGTTTCACTGATATACGGGTTCTTATTGGACTGACAACATGCAGCACACACACCAAGGAAACGCTGAGATTATCAGAACCGAACCGGAACCTCCTTCCTTCTCGAGACCAAACCAGAACTCCTGCAGGATCCCAGCACACTGAGTTAATACTGACTGTATCGACTGGTACCAGGTGGTTCTGATGTAGTATAGCTGGATGGCTATGGACTACAAGGTACTGCAGCTGTAGTAGTACACACAGGTACTTCAGTAGTACTACTTTGAGGCTTTGCTGCGAATGTCATGTCCTCAGGTGTTCTGCTTTGGCGTGGGGACGAGGGTCCAGCTGTGGTCACATGACCAGAACCGTCGGTCTGAGTGGAGCGGACTGCAGCCAATAAAGTGGGAGCACTATCAGAGTGGGCGGAGTTGTTTTAAAAGGGGCGTGGCTTATCATACAGTTCCTGTTCATCACGACTGATTGAGGATTAATCAGGGATCCATTTTCAATAAAAAAATTTTCATCATGAATAAAACTCGGTGTTTTCACAGCTGCAGCGACTCAGCAGATGAACTGGAATCAGACACAGAACCTCTGGAACACAGGTGAGGGAAATACAGCAGGTGTAGAACAGTGCAGGTGTGAGCAACAGAGCAGGGCCTGTATTCACAAAGATTCTCAGAGAGCTTCTGTCTTCGCTTCAGGGTGATTCATACAGCTGCTGACAGCAACCTGAGCGAGGAGACGGCAGAAACAATGCTAGGTGTGGTTGACCCCGTCGCTAACTGTGGTTGATTCACTGCTGAGTTGAACTGATTGCTTCTCCTTCTTCTTGTTTAATGGTGGTTGGCAGACAGCCTAATGGAGCATTAGCACCACCTGCTGGTGAGGAGTGTGGACCAAACGTCACCTTAACAAACCTCATGTCGTATCATCCACATGGCTGTGTGTTGAAAACAGAATAACGCCTGGTGGTTCTTACTTCTTGAGTCTTTCTGAAATAAATCGACAGGTCTAGTTTTGGCTCACTGAAGCTCCTCTCTACTCCCAACATCAGCCGCTCTCTTAAGGCCAAAGATGCTTTGTGAATAACTTTTATCTTACCGAGGGAAAATTCTGGGAAAATCTAAGAATGTCCAGAAATACTAAATATTTTCCTAACATGACGTCAACAGGAGCTACTTTTAGGATTCTTTGTGAATACGAGCGCAGGTGTGGAACAGTACAGGTGTGTGGAACAGCGATTCTTATCAACAGAACTGATGTCCTGCATTAAAAAGCATCATTTCAATAATAAATGTTTGTATAAAATCCGATGACATCAGATCCGTAGAAAACAAGATCAGTTGATCAATAAGAAAATCAATCAACGTTGTGACATCATCGTCTGATTGTCGCTCTGAACGTTTTTGGGTTGTTTTCTTCTGAAGCTCTTTAAAAGGTTCCAACTGAAACCCGAAGCTCCTCTTATTGCTTCAGACTAAACCTGCACGTGGATCCCGGCTTGAACCTGGATCTTGATTATGACCTGAAGTTGGACCTGGATCCAGAACACGGGTCCTGATGAAGATGGAAATCGGGATCAGGGACAGGATTACTTCCAGTTTCTCTGTTGACATTCCTACATTGCTGGAGATCTGAATTGTGTTGTTGCAGGACCAGAACATTCTCCTGGACCTCGTTTCCCTGAAGAAGGTCTGGATCTGGGTACTTTGAACAGTCCAGGGCCGGGGCGGTCCTGTTGCAGGTCCAGTCTTGCTGGTTTGAGGATGAAACTCAGTGCTGGATTAGTAGTGCAGTGATTCTGAGTCCAAACTGCAAGGTTTCCTGATGCTTCAGGTCTGGACTCACCTGAGGCTTTAACAGGTAGGCCACCTGACCTGATCAGGGCTGGTGATGTCAGCTGGTGATGTCAGCGAGCAGGTGAGGCTCAGTCTTTGGAGGAGTGCAGGTTCCTCTCCTAGTGGCTGAGAAAGAGTCTGATTGTCTGAGCAGAGTCTGAGGACGGGGACCAGGAACCCCAGAACTTGGACCAGTTGTCGCGCCACAGTCCAGCTGTGGTGATACGAGAACCAGTTAACAGGAACCTTTCAGGAACTTTTCTAACACTGGGAAACCTTTGAAGTCGCAGGTCTGAAGGCTGCTGTGATGTCTCAGAGCTCCAGGTTTATCTGTGGTCTCTGGAGGTCCAGGTCAGAGTCCAAGTCACAAACCTGATGGACCTTTGGGAAGTGAAGGACTCTGGCTCCTCAGTGCAGGGCTCCTTCTCGACTCAAACCACCGATTCCAGTTGGATGCTGCCATGTTTTTAGTTCTCGGTGCTCAGCTGGGTCCAGGTAGGCTGGTTCTGGTTTGTTGCAGTACAGGTTTGTGACTATCAGGACTCGTCCAGAGACCACTGAACACTCTGATGTTCTGATGGTCTTCTGTAGTGGACCCTCTCAGGTCCAGCTGAAGGTCTTGGTGAGGTGAACCAGTCTTTAAGGTGCATGGACTGTCTGGGTGTCATGACTGTCCCTGATTGGTCCAATACTGTCAGACTTTCGTCTTCAGGACCTCCTGATCTGCTTGTGATTTGGCTGGTCTCTGACCTGCGAGGTGGACCTGGATCAGCTGGTTCATCAGCAGCCAGTCACAGGTGGCTGGACAGAATCCTGAGTCCAGAAAGCCAGCCAGGAATGGTCCAAGTCTCTTCCTCTCATTGGTTGGTGATCAGACCAGAGTCCCAGGAGATGGCTGGTCCACTGCCAAATCTCTGAGGGGGACTTCCTGTTTCTGGGACGGAAAAGAGTCCTGGTAGAGTGAGCAATCCACAGACCTGAAAGACACAGAGATGTTTGTCTTTTTTCAAAACTGTTTCTGGTTTTATCTTCAGATAAAATGAATGTGAATAAACTTTAAAAACAACCAAGGTCCACCTGGGTCCTTTACAAAGATGAGGTGAATGCGTGAGCTCGAGGACGACAGGTGGACCGAAGGAGGACGGGTAAGGTCAGTGACGATCGGGTGGACCAGAGGCAGAATCTGGGTTTAGCTGGTGAGGTTCTTCCCAGGTGTC
Organism: Anableps anableps; assembly: GCA_014839685.1. NCBI lineage: Eukaryota > Metazoa > Chordata > Actinopteri > Cyprinodontiformes > Anablepidae > Anableps > Anableps anableps. The sequence continues at coordinate 39,087,197 of CM026071.1, read as the reverse complement.
TACAGGTAACTTACTCTGATTATGCTAATGCTGCTCAGCAGCAGGTGAGATCCGGAATAGCTGCTAACTCCAACTTGGCCACCAGGTGGCAGTAAATGTTACACACTGTAGAGAACACCCGGTATTGGCAGCGGTTGGAGACCAAAGCCTCCCGTAAAGACTTATGACCTCCTCTAAAAACACTTAGAACTGCCTTTTATATTAGTTCAGACACTAAATATACCTTAATATGCATTAATACATGCAGTAGAAACCATCTCACCACGACAGCTAATATCTATAGCCTTCCTCATCTCCACTCTTGGTCAGCACCAAGGAAAATGAACGCTGCTCCGAGATTGGCTGCTTTGAAAACGTCAGCCAGTAGCGTATCAAATAACACTGCTCCGAGGTGTTTCAGCCGTATTTTCCTTTGACTATTTTGTATCTGCTCTACAACAAAATCCGTGAATTTTCCGTGAATTATTTGGAGTTACGTTCATCAGTAAAATCTGTGAACAGGTGGGGGTCCAATGGATTCCTTTGAAACCAATTCCTGCTAAGGACATGTTTCTCAATCTTTTGCTACAGGAAGCAAGGCGTTCTGGGGGATGTAGTTGTCGGCTGACTCTTACCTCCCTTTCAGTGGGTGTCCGTGGAACGTGGCAGAGTGCGGCAGCGTCTGCTTGTGATGCGGCACGGCATAGTGATGACTCTGATAGGCCGACTGCTGGAGGACTCCATGAGCTGTGCGTCTTCGCTGCAGGGCATCGCCCCCCCTGGCCTGACCTTTCACCCCAGCACTTGGTTTAGTGTTGGCACCTGTCGAGACCTTTCCACTGGCCTGGTTCTGGTGGGTGGATCCTAAGGTGTTCCTCAGGTACCAGTCCCTCAGACCTTTACAGGACAAATCAGACAGTCACCCCTAAGAGCTTTATAAAAACCCAGAAAAACCAGTTTGAGGTTTTTTTTTTTTCCCCACAGAGATCCAGTACAGAATCACCTCATTGTCTTTCTAAATATCACGAGTCTGACTGAGTAACGCTGATTTAAACAACAGGTGGTGTTTGTTAATGTTTTCGTGTAGAGCTGAACAGCTTATCTCTGATCAGGGTTTATAAACTGAGATCGTTTAACTCAGAGTTTATAAACTCTGAGTTCGCTTCAGTCCAGTTCCAGTCAGACTTGTCTGCTCTGGTTCTGGTCCAGTGACTTCCATCTGTTCTGTTCTGGTTTTGTCTCTTACCTTCCAGGGCTAGGGCCTTATGGAGGCTCCTGGTGGCCTCCTCCAGCTGGGAGTCCTGTTGGGGGGGCAGCTGAGGCGGGCGTGGGGGCAGGAGATGGGGGTGGGGGTCGGGCTGAATGGTGGGTGGAGCCTGATGGCTGATGTCACCGTGGTTCTGTTGCACCGGCAGGAACGGTCCGCAGGACTTGGTGCGGGTGACGGTCACTCTGCGCTGGTCGCCATGGTGACTTCGGTAGGTGGGTGGAGCTCCCGCGGGCTGCTGGGCGGAGCCGCCATTGTGGGGCGGCTGGTGCTGAGACGCGCTTGGCTGCCTGCTGGGCTGAGACTGCTGGCGCTGCAGCTGGCGCTGTTTTTCCCACACGTAGTCCAGCAGAACCTCGCTGTACCCCCCTCCTCTCCCTCCTCCTCTGCCCCCCCCCTCTGAGACGCCGGGGTTATTCCTGCCCCGTCTGTCTGTCAGCGTTTCGGAGCTCCAGAACGGCCCGGCCGCGTTCGTTCCCCGGGACACGGTCGCACCGTTCGGCCACGCCGCCCCCTGCTGGACCCCAGCCTCTTCCTCCGGGGGGGTGATGTGGTTCAAGAGGCTGTCGGAGCCGTTGCTTTGACGAGACGTCCGGCACCCCCCCTCCCGTCCGGCGTCGGAGGAGGAGGAGGAGGAGTCCTGAGAGCGGGGGGGAGGAGGGGGAGGGTGGGGTGGAGGGAGGGGGGGGGGCTTGTTGGTCTCACGGTGTTCAGTCCTGAAAGGTTCAGAGGTCAGGTGGTGAGAAACGAGCCGTTCTGATTGGCTGGTTCTGTCCTGCAGAACCCAAAGACACCAAACACGAAACTAACCGTTTACAGCTGGTCTAACTGGTTAACTGGGCTGAAATGGGGTAAACTGGGTTACATTGTGTTAAACTGGTTAACTGGGTTAAACCAGTTAACTGAATTAAACTGAGTTAAACAGTGTAAACTGGTTTAAAATGAGTTAAACTGGTTAACTTGGTTAAACTGAGTTAAAGCAATTAAACTGGTTCACTGGATTAGACTGGTTAACTGTGTTAATCTGAGTTAGACTGGGTTAAAGTATTTAAACTGGTTAAACTGTATGTCCTGTCAGGAACACCAGAGGTAATCGTGGATGTCCAACATACCTGCTGAGAACAGAAGTCTTCTTGGTTTTGTTCTGGTTGAAAACCTCCACAGGAGATCCAGCAGAGACCAGCAGGGGGCGACACTGAGACCCACTGGTGTCTATCAACAGACAGAGACGCTCCACATCAACACTCAGTCCTGTCAGGACTTTACATCAACGTTTCCAACTGTCGTGTTTTATCTGCTGAGTTTTAGGCCACGCCCCCTGGTTCTATGATCCCAGCCACGGGTTCTGAAAGCCCTCAGTGGTCTCTGGGTCCTTCTGTACGATCAGGACGATGAAACGCTTCATGAACTACTGATGGTGGAACAAGGATCGAGGAGAACCGACTCTCTACTGCAGAACATCTTAGAACCTCAGAGACTTTGGAGAACATCCTGCTGGTCGCCCTGGAGCGCCACGAAGGTCCTGGTGCCGACTCATCTTGGACCATATGAGCGAGCTGCTCTGGACCCTCTCCAGGCTGCTCCCAGAACCACATGGGGGTGCATGAGGTCTAACTGGGTTAAACTGGGTAAACTGGTCAAGGCAGGACCACCATCCAGCCAGCTTCACCGACCCGCTGCTCAGGTGGGGGGGGGTTCCTAAAGTACCCTCACGGTGAAGTATCATCAGCTGCCCGTCTGGCTGCTCTAGCGTCGGATCCGTTTGGATCCCGATGTTTACAGAACATCAGATGCTGTCGGGACGTTTTGTTCTCCTGAAACCAGAACCCCTCCCTCCCTCTCTGTGTGTGTGTGTGTGTGTGTGTGTGTGTGTTACCATTGTCGTTTCCTGTTGAGTCTGACGTGGAGCTGCTCTCTGATCTCACCGTGTCATCTGGAAAAACAGAACCTCTGGTTCAGGAGAAAGGCAGGAAGAGGCTGCTTTCCTTCCAGAAACAATGGCAGGTGTGTGTGTGTGTGTGTGTGTGTGTGTGTGTGTGTGTGTGTGTGTGTGTGTGTGTGTGTGTGTGTGTGTGTGTGTCTTGCTGTGGCTGTGAGGACTTACCCTTGACACCAGCAATGTGAGGACATTTTAACAACATCCTCACGATGTGAAAATATAATGTATGGGTTCTGGTGTAGAAATGAATGGAAGTCAATGAAGAGTCCCTACGAAGACAGAGAAACATAACGTGTGTGTGTGGGGGGGGGGTACCTGTGTGGCAGCCTCTGTGCACGGTCCTCTTGCCGTGGTGAGTGTGTGTATGAGTGTGTGTGCCGTTCTCAGAGTCGCTGTGTTTCCTCAGAGCTGCGCTGAATAACGTTTTTCTGGGTTTGGACCGCTGACCGTCTTCATCCTGCTTCACACACAGACAGAACCGGGTCAGAGGACCAGCAGGGGGCGCTGCTTCATCAGAACCCTGGGTCCACTTTAAAGGGCAGTAACCTTCAGATTGATCAGCACCGCCCAGAACCTGTTTCTGCAGAATCAGAATCAGTTCATCGCCATTACCAATAAACAAGTTCACAGACTAGGAAACTGCTCTGAAATAATGGTGCAAATATGACACAAAAAAATAAAAAATAAAAAGAATTAAAAATATAAAATATGAAAAAGAAAAATAAATAAAAGAAAGAAAGAAAACAGATAAAATACTTCAAAATAAGTAAAATAAAAAATAAGAAATAATTAGAAAGAAAAAAGAAATAAATAAAAGAAAGAAAAAAAATACTTAAATAAATAGAATAAAAATAACAAATAAAAATAAATAAAATATGAAAAAAGAAAAATAATATTTAAAAAGAATTAAAAACATAAAATATGAAAAGATAAATAAGTTAATTAAAAAATAAAGTTAAAAATTAATAAAATATAAAAATGAATAAATACATTTGAAAAAGAACTAAAAATAAATAAAATATGGAAAAGAAAAAAATAAATAAATGGATGAATAAATAAAACAGTAATAATCCACTGTCCCTCAGCACTATGGATCAGTTTGTGATTCTGTTATCGGCTGGTTTGGTCTGAACAGCTCAACAGGAGAATAAGCCCGTTGATGTGGTTCTGGAATGTTCCGGAACCACCTGGACCTCCAGGTGTCAGCTGATCCGTTTATGCTTCTCGAGAGCAGAACACACACCTTCACACACCTGCTCTCCAGGTGTCCCACATTCCTGCCAGCACCTGAACGCACCGACCCATAGCGGCTCACCTCCACTCGGCACTTCCTGTTTCCCTGGCGGGTCGGCGCCGCTCGTCTACGAACGCAGGGCGGCTTCTCCCCCACCTCCAGGGGGAAGTCACTGGGAACTGCACCTGTCAGCTCCTGACCAATCAGAGCGCAGCACGCACTTCATGATATGTTTCATCACACGTCTGGACCAATCAGGTTTCGTTTTTTGCTATGACATCACTCACCGCCTCCTGGAGACAGATCCGCCTCAGCTCAGCCAATCGCGTGCTCAGCAGAGCCTGCAGGCTCCGCCTCCTCTCCTGCAGTTCAGCCATTCGCTCTTTTTGCTTCCTGTTTGGACAGGTGAGGGGCTCTGCACACAGGCGAGACAGGTGAGACAGAAGGAAGAAGACGTGAGGAAGACCGACATTTATCGACTCTTCTCTCTTACCAGGTGCTAAAATGAGTTGACCTTTGACCTCCATGGCATGTGCTTCCCATGTGACCCCGCCTCCTCCCTCCTCGTCACTCGAGTCCTGTTCACCTGTCCACAGACCCCGGCTCACCTGTTGAGACACCAGGAGCGGATCAGCGCCCGAACCCCTGCTGGAAGGTGTCAGGTGTTGCTCACCTTCTGACGCCGTTCATAGAACCTCCAGTAGTTCACACCTGTAGCCATCCACCAGGTGAGACGCTCAGGTAGCTGCTGCAGCTCCCATTCTGGCCTGCGGGGGGGGGGGGGTCAGGGGAATGAACCTGGGAGGAAAACTGCAGAAGAAGAAGAAATATCAGAACCATTAGTTTTAGGGGAGAAAATGTGATTTCTTTTCTGGAGTGAAACTTCATCAGGTGCTCAGAGGAACCTCCAGATGTTCTTCATCATCAGAACCAGAGAGGCTTTCAGAGGCAAAGCTGCGAGTTCTGACCCACCTGCCAGCAGCTTCATGCGTCCCTGGACCCTGATCAGCCGCTGCAGCGCCTCCTGGTGGATGGACGGCTCCAGCTGCGCTCCGGATTCACGCCGTTCAAACAAAACAACTAAAACTCCGACACGAAGAGGAGCATCTTCATCTACCAGCTGCAGACTCCCGTCCAGAAGCGCTCCTCCGTGGTCCGATGAGTCCGGCCAGCTGGTTCTGCTGCCGCGCCACAAGCTGCCTGGGAACAGGAAGCTGGCAGCAGGAAACAGGAAGAAGGAAATGAGCGACGAAGAAACAGGAAAAGAGCCGCGGGGAAGGAGGGGGGAGAGCAGGACTGGGAGCCTTTGAACGGGTCAGAAACAGAACCAGAACCAGAATGTCTGCTTCATCTGACCCAAATGCAGCATAACATTACCAACCTGAACCCGGTTCTAAACTCTCTACAGAACCAACTCAGAACCTTTCTCTCGTGGTCCTTGGTCCATTCGGATCTGGTTCTGGTTGGCAGACCTGGGCGACAAATCGACTTTATCCATTAATTGAGTTTTTGGTTGTTGAAGGTTCTAATTTTTGGACAATCTGGATTTGTCTGCACCAGAGCTCCCCCAGCGTTCCCCGCGTGCAGCGATGTCAGCGCGCCAGGGCGGCCATCTTGTTTCCACAGCCTTATTGGGATCTGAATCCAGGTCAGCGCCATGACGGAAGATTAGGCCCAAGATAGGACTCTTTTTAAACCAAAATAAAGTCGTAATATTAGAAGAATGTGGTAATTTTCTGAGACCTCCGACACGAACAATAACAAAAAATTAATTATTTAAGCTTTTTTCTCATTAAAACTTTTTTCTCATAATTTTAAGACGTTCTTCTGGTAACATTACATCTTTATTTTGCTAATCTTATGACTTTATTCTTGTTATTAAACAAAAATCCTCGTAGCCCGGCCCTGATACTCTGTCATACAACTCCCAAAAGGGATGACTGAAAAAAGACACTTTGAAAATATTTCCTCTGATTTTTAATTTCTTTCTTTCTTTTTTTAGGAAAGAAAAGGGGAAAAAATATTAATATCAGAAATCGGATCTGGTATGAAAAGAAGTGGAGATTTTGCTTTTAAGCCAAATCGCAGCCCTATGGGTCGGGTTCTGTACAGTTTGGGCCGGGTTTTCCTGTAGATTCCCACATCCTGCTCTGAAACAGCTTCTTCCTGTTCTGGTTCTGGGCGTGTCCCAGAAAGAGCATTTGGAGCGAGGGCAGGTGCTCATACCGGAGATGCAGAAATCTGTAAATCCAAGATAATGGAACATCAGGAACATCAGTCTGGTTCTGAATCCAGATGTTCTGAGCCGGTAAAACTGGAACCAGAGAAGATGAAAACTGGGAGTTTCCGACTTGTTGTGATGTCACAGGTGGGACGGACATTAACCCACCTGCAGAGCTCCGGAGAGCCGTCCTGAGACCCCCCCCATCAAGCTACAGCACGACACTCCGACCTCCGCCACAGTCAAAACAAAAGCCCCAGCTTCAGTTGTCATGGAAACGATCCCGGTCCAAAACAGCTTAGCTCAGGACCAGGCCTGTCATCATTAGCTGGACGTTAGATCGTCCCAGAAATGATTGCGATAAACAGCATTTAAGAACATTTTCAAGTAATATATTGATGATGACATAATAATGCAAGTTCTTCCTCTCAAAGACTAATAAAGTTAACATAACAATTATTTAATTTTCCATTTTATTTCCAATCTTATTCTTTTATTAGTTGCCTTCATTTCATTATATTTTCCTAATTTTTTTTTTTTATTTAATAAAGCTTTTATTTGCTGTCATGTTTTTTTCATGTATTTCTTCCAATTTTTTTCCATATTTTGCATTTATTTAGTAAATTAAGATATTTTAAATATCCAAAATAAAACATGACAACCAAAAACTAAAGAATAAAACGTCAATGAAAAATCACACGACTGAAACCATAAATCCCAAATTATGGTTTATGACGTCTTTGGTAACAAAATTTCCCTGCAAAAAATAATCATCAGAATGGAGATTTGCTTATTGCGATAGGCCTACGTCGTCAGCTGAGCTGATCTGGAATGAAAGGTGAAGGATGTGATCAAGATGAGGAAAACATATTTTAAAACAATAAAAGTTCATTTTCAGCTCAGTTAAAATGGTCCAGACATCACCAGCAGGCTCCGCCCCCTTCGGATATGACAAATAGGCTCCACCCCTTCTGATATCACCAGCAGGCTCCGCCCCTTCGGGCATCACCAGCAGGCTCCACCCCTTCGGATATCACCAGCAGGCTCCGCCCCTTCGGGCATCACCAGCAGGCTCCACCCCTTCGGATATCACCAGCAGGCTCCGCCCCCTTCGGGCATCACCAGCAGGCTCCGCCCCCTTCGGGCATCACCTGCTTCTATCTGTTGCCTTATTTAAAAGATTCCTAAAAGTGGTGAAAGTGGATCGTAGGAAGAGAAGTGAGCTTTTTCCAGGAGAATGTTCTGATGATGATCTGACTGGATCACTGTGGGACCAGTACAGAACAGAGATGTGGAACAGACACCATGGAGACCGTTCTGGTACCAGAACACAGAGACCGTTCTGGTACCAGCACATGCTGAGCTGCTGCAGCAGAACTTTGGTAAACTCAGCCTCGTCCTACATTTCCCATGATGCATCTGAGCACAGATCCAGCTCCATTAGAGGTTGACTCTGCTGCCCCCTGCTGGCTGCATGCAGACTGAGGTCCGGTTCTGAGCCGAACTGAGACCTGAGGAACCGTCACAGTCATAAAACACGGAACGTTCAGACTAATTTTTCCTTCTGGTCCAAGAAGCTGTTTGGTTCTTTTAGAACCTCTGACCAGAACCAAAAAGCCCAAACATGGTTCATACATCACTGATGATTATGATTTAGATAAAGCTGATGCTGATTAATGATGGAATAGGTTTTAATAGTTACCATGGAAACATGTAGTGTTGTTGTTAAACTAGTGTCAATGTTTTACAAACCTGAAAACCAAAATCAGTAAAAACTGTTCTGATCAAACGTCTGAGATGTGTCACTGCAACAGGAACCAGAGACGGAACACCAGGAATCAGAGGCAGAACACCAGGAACCAGAGACGGAACACCAGGAACCAGAGGCAGAACACCAGAACACCAGGAACTGGAGACTGAACACCAGGAACCAGAGGCAGAACACCAGGAACCAGAGATAGAACACCAGAACACCAGGAACCGGAGGCAGAACACCAGGAATCAGAGGCAGAACACCAGGAACCAGAGATAGAACACCAGGAACCAGAGGCAGAACACCAGGAATCAGAGGCAGAACACCAGGAACCAGAGATAGAACACCAGGAACCAGAGACTGAACACCAGGAACCAGAGGCAGAACACCAGGAATCAGAGGCAGAACACCAGGAACCAGAGATAGAACACCAGAACACCAGGAATCAGAGGCAGAACACCAGGAACCAGAGGCAGAACACCAGGAATCAGAGGCAGAACACCAGGAATCAGAGGCAGAACACCAGAACACCAGGAACCAGAGACGGAACACCAGGAATCAGAGGCAGAACACCAGGAACCAGAGGTGGGACAGCAGAACAGCAGGAACCAGAGGCAGAACACCAGGAACCAGAGGCGGAACACCAGGAACCAGAGACGGAACACCAGGAACCAGAGGTGGGACAGCAGAACAGCAGGAACAACAGTTAAGCGGTTCTGTGTGCTGGACCTTCTATCTGAGCAGGTTCTTAAAGATGTTTATGTTCTTGCTGCTGCAGGAGGAAACATCAGGATTCTGCAGAACATCAATCTTTAACCAGATGTGTGCGGTTCTGTTGAACTGGTAACCAGTTTGGACCATCAGTTCTGCAGCTGAGGGTCTGTGTATTCTCAGCAGGAAGGACCCACAAACTGACCTTCAGCTGCAGCAGAACCAGAACCATGAAGCCCAAACAGCAGTCAGGACCTGCAGGTTCTGAGAAGAACTTATCAGACAGGACCAGAACTCTAGCAGTACTCCAGAACCTGAGCCAGAGACCCGTTTGGACCCGGTCCGAACACAGGTGCAGCAGAACCTCAGCCTCTCAGCAGGAAGTTCTGTCTGTCAGTGACTCCGCCCACTGACCCAGAACCTGGTTCTGAAACCGGGTCACTGAAGGTCTGACAGAACCTCAGAGGAAACACCGTCCTCACAGAGCAGGAACACACACTCTCACACACACACACAGAGCTCGGAGGGGTGAAAGGTTATTGGCTGGCTGGCTGCAGCTCTCAGCCAATCAGAGCTCAGGACTGGCTGCTGGGACTCAGCGTTGTTGCCGAGCAGAGAATCAGCCTGACCTACATCCATCACACACACACTGCAGCAGCGCCAGGCTCAGAGGCACTGCGGCAGCAGAAGACCAGGGTTTCTGTGTCTCTGTGAGGACCGAACACAGCAGCTCTGTTGCTGTGAGACGTTCACTGACCTCAGGAAGAAATCCGACAAACACGTTTACACACAAACATGCAACAAACAGCATACAGACACACGCGCGGTAGAACCTGCATGTATCTGCAGCATGAACTCCCACTGCAGAACCGTTCCTGTGTCTGCGGTCCAGTTCAGAATGAGGTCGGGTCGCTCACCGGAGCGACAGAACCCCAACAGAACCGGCCGCCGTGACACGAAAGTCCGCTTCGAAAGGATCGGCTCCCAGATCTGTTCAAGAGAACTGGAGTGACATGTGACAGACGGATGGTTCTATTTGGGTCTCGGAACCACAGATCAACCCCACACACCGGACTCAAGCCACAGAACACTGAGGCACGGTGGTGCAGGTGTCATGCTATGGGTTCGTTATAAAACTAAACGTTGGTTCAGTGAAAGATGTTGGAGGTCAGAAGCAAACAACTGACACCAGGTTCTACAGAGGGAGAACCCATCTGGAACTGGACCAGCCTGAAATCAGAACCAGAAGCTGCAAAGCGGACTTCCTCGGTTCTGTCTGTGACCGGGTTCTGCAGCTCTGTCTTTGACTTGGATTAAAACCTGGTCCTGGAAACCCGTTGGGACCTCCAGTCTGTCAGGTCCAGAGGTTCTGCTCTCAGTTTCTCAGGAGAACCTTCCTCCTAGAACCACAGATCAGAACCTCTCATATTTGCCCAGTTCATCCTCCATGGACCTGAGCCCGGTTCTGATCCTAGTTTGGACCAGTTGCCTGACAGCTGCCTTCAGAACCGATTATTGAAAGTGATTTTCTCCAATCTGCTGGGAGGAAACAGCTCCAGTAACTATTATCCCCCAGCAGCAGCAGGTCAGAACCCGGCCAAACTGGGACCAGAACCAGAATAAATGAGAACAGAGCATAATACAACGTTTTCAGATATTATCCATCCATCCTGTTCAAGAAGTCCGGGACCAACCGGGCTTTGTTCTGGCTCTGTTAACAGGAAGGGATGGATCCAGGAAGCCTCGAAGCACCTTCACTGGATGCGCTCCTTAACCATCAGCAGGTGGCTTCTTTGGCAGGAAGAGGCGACGAGGCCATGTGGGAGGAGCTTTCATCCTGAAAGGATGAGATCAGAGTCAACCAATCAGAGGGATGAGATTTCATGACATCATCAACCACTGATTAAGTAATGAAATATATAATCATCGTATGATGCCACTGTGGCAGCATGAGAGCAGCAGCTGGTCCCCGGAGTTCCTGGAACCTTTGAGGTCCAACTCGAAGGATCTCTGGAGAAATGGATCCCGGCTGCACCCAGGACCTCCAGGACTTCAATGGCTCCATATCTTCAGGAAGGTCTGAACCAATGGACAGGTCCACATTCATCACCGTTTACATGCCTTCATCGACCAATAGGACGATTGGACTGAGCTGCTGTCAAACCTATACGGGATGATTCTCTCCACTCAGCCCGGCTCCTTCATCACCTCAGTACCTCAGTCCAAAGGCCGCTGGTCTCCACGGAATCATGAGGTGAAGTCAGAAAGATGGCGAAATTCTGATGGACACCGCCATCCCAATCAGGATGGATTCCACAACAACCAGCCGAGACTCACCAGAGACCTGAAGAAGCAGGTCTTCAGATCTGGTGATGGGACGGTTATGGCTCATTCCCACTGAGTGCTACAGCCTGAGTCAGTGCGGGTTGGTACGCTACTTTGTCTGTTTCCGTTGTACAACCGACCCATACTCCACCCTTGCTGGGCCCCCTTCAGGTGTAGGTCCACAGGACAACGGTATGTATGGTCCAGTTAGGGCGGCGCTACTGGCATCACCCAACACCCACTGTTGATTGGGGGATGGAAAAATGTCACATCTGTTGTCACAGTACTACAATCCAAAGTTAAGCATGTGGGTTTAGCTCCACCTGCCCAGTTAGAGTCCAACTGGCGGTGGAAATGTTTTCCTGAATACGCTGGACCATAAATATCGAACCACACCATTCTTGGGCCGCCTTCAGGTGTAGATCCATAGGACAACGGTACAGTCCGGTTAAGGCGGAGCTACTGGTGTCACACATCATCAGGCATTGACTAGGGGATGGAAAAATGTCACGAAACCTACTAATGTGTCATGTTTGTCGTACTAGTATGATCCAACATTAGGTGCTTGGATTTAGATCCAACTGGCGGTGGAAACGTTTCCTGAATACGCCGGACCATAAATACTGAACTGCACCTACCTGTGTCGCACCATTCCTTGGCCCCCTTCAGTTGTAGGTCTATAGAACAATGGTACAGACCAGTTCGGGCGCAGCTACTGGCGCCACAAAACACCGTCCGTTGACTGGGGGACAGAAAATGTCATAAGACATACGAGTGCATCATGTTTGTCGTCAGTGATTCTGCAACGAGGAAGAGCATCACTGGGAAGTTACTGAAGAGCTCACGCAGCAGTGTTCTGCTAATCAAAGGAAAGACGTGTTAACCCAAGTTACTGTCGTCATGGTGACAGTAAGGCAACAACCAGACCATAGTTATGATCTTCGTCTTCCAACCTGCGGGTGGACCCTTATGAAGCCTACCATACTGGGCTACCCCCAGGACCCGGAACCTGGTTCTAGCGCCTGGCTTCACACCAGCTGGGTCATGTGACCCCATGCCTGCTCTCTGATTGGTTCTCACTGACTCTAGGTAAAGTTTCTGTGTGTTTACATCAATCAGCTGATCCCACATGTCAACACAAAGACGTGCACGAGCTGGTGTCACGTGAGTCGCGCACACGCATGCATCCCAGGTGAGCAGAACCAATCAGTGATCATTACTTCCTGCCTCACCTGTCAGGTGTATTCAAACCGGTTCTGTTCCGGTAACCTGAAGAATGTTCACTCAGTCGGATCCGGATCAGCCACCGAACCGGACTCCTTTCAGAAGCTGGCAGTCTGTTAGACTCAGAGAACCGAACCTGAGCAGAAACCAATACTTTAGTTTGACCCGGGTCCTTCTTGGCTCTGTTCGGTTCGGACTCTCAGCCGAACCATAGAGGACATCCCCACAACAAACAACCAGGCTCGTGGTGTTCGGCTCCCGCGCGCAGCTCAGCTTTCACCCGCAGACTTTCAGGCGGGAGTTCGGGTCCAGCTTCTTACCTGGCTCACCTGCAGCGGCTCTGTCACGTGGTCTGCAGCCCGGTCCAGAGAGCAGAACCTCAGAGTTCTGATCGATCAGCTGGTATCCATGGTCTGATCGCTCTTCATCGTCCTCCTCTTCATCATCCGCAGCATCAGCAGCACGAGGCGCGCTCCCGCCGCGGACACGCACACGCCTCGCCCATGCGCGCACATGTGCGCCAGCAGCAGGTTTCTGCTCTCTCTTCTTCGTGTGTTTGGGTTGAGGCTCAGTAACACCGACCAGAACATCCCGGTTCTACCACCTGTTAACACAAGCAGCCCAGTCTGGCCCAGTTCAACGGAGGCTGGTCAGAGCTTCGGAACCAACGAACCGGCATGAAAATAAAAACACAGAAATTATCTACAAAATATAAACATCAAACAATAACAGAGGATGAGAATCCGAGGAGATAAATAATAAACTGATAAAAACATAAATCATCTGAAACAGGAATAATCCTGACCCAGTGAATAAAACAGAACACCAGGAGAACCTTACCTTCACCTGGAGACACTCGCTGGTTCTTCAGGCTGCCGTTTGTAAAGTGACAGTCAAAAATTTACAGCAATAATTTGGGCTATTTAGCCAATTTGGCTAAATAGCCCAAATTGGGCTAAATAGCCCAATTTGGGCTATTCATAGAGGAAAAAACTGGAAGTTAATTTTTCAGTCATTTTCACCACGTTATTCATTCATTTATAAATCCCACATTTATTTAGCAAGCTAAAGATGTAGAAACTACATATTTATTTTGCAAACTAAATATTAAGCTCCATAAATATTTAACGTGCACGCTAGCTAACTATTAAGCTAGCTCCGAGCTAGCTAAATATTAAATTAGCTCCGAGCTGGCTAAATATTTTGTCGGTTAACGAAATATTTCAGTTGTTATATAAATATTTAGTTTGTAAACAAGATATTTTGTTAGCTCAGAGCTAAATATTTAGTTAACTAAAAATTTAGTTCCAAGCCAAATATTTTGCTTGCCAACTCAATATTTAGCTTATTTAGTTTAAAACAGTGACATTTATAAATGAACATCATAGTGAAAATATGATTTTGATAAATGAACCCCCATCTTTTTCTGTATGACAGGCTAAATAACCCAAAATATGGCTTTTAATTTTTGATTGTGTAACTTTACAAACAGCACTCTATAGAGAACTGTTTTAAGATTAAGTTAGTTCCAACTCCCAGTTTGTTCTTGGGTCGACAGATCAGCAGGAGGAACTGGGTCACCATTGAACCATCAGTCCCAGAGTAACCTGAATGAAATATGATCCTATTCATCGCTGCACCTGTTGAACACAAGCCACACCCATTTACAGGTGTGCACTGGTCAATCTGCCTCACTTCTGTTCGGCAGTTTTCCAGATTTATCCAAAGTGGGAAGATCTCACAGGAATGGGACTCCACATAGTCATTAAAAAATGCTCTAAAAATCTTTATTGTTCTAGCGAATATTAAACATCACAAACGGACCAATCAGAGCGCCCTGTCATCAACAGAAAGAAAACTGAAAACTTGTTTTATTAACGTTTATGAAAACAAAACAAAAAACAAAACAAAAAAAAAAAAACAAAACAAAACACACTTTTACAGCAGAGCCACGCCCACATAGCAGGCCCCTCCCCACTATAGGGCATCTTAATCATCTCAGGCTCCACCCACTAAACACCAGAACTCAAAGAAAACCCAAAGTTCTGACCCAGCAGACATCACCTGAACACACCTGCTGTCTTTTAGCTCCGCTCACATCAGGCCAGGAGTTTTGGAGTTCTGAAGGGAATGGATCCAGATCCAAAAACAGTCCAACATTCAAGAAAATTCTGGTTTTGTTCTGGTGTTTTCATGGTTTAAAATCAGGAACATAAATGGACCAGGAGAAAAGGAACCGGTTCTGGTTCTGAGCCAAAAACAGCCTGAAGGTCTGTGTTGGGTTGGTCCTGAAAGAGAACAGAGTTTGGACCAGAACCTCACTGAACATCACCTCCAGAACCACCAGTCCGACTGGTCTCATGAACTTCATCAGAACCTTGCTGGTGTAACTGGACCCTTCCAGAAACAGACTTCATGAGTTGGCGGAGCAGCGGCCAGTCGGGTTTGGACCATCGACACCATCCTCTGTTGGTCTCAGCTGATTAATGAAACCAGAACCATGGTCCGGTATCTGTGAACTCCGGTTCCGGTGGAACATGTTGAGTTGTTGATGACCATCTATGTGTCAGGTGGGATTCTGGTAACCAGCGCCGGTTTTACATTCCCTGAGAAACTCCACTTCTCTTCAGTGCCGGTTTGGAGTCTTTACTGGTTTCTATGGAAACAGAAAACACACGTTAACGCCATCATCCTGGGGCAGAACTCCTTTGACCCCAATCTCCAAGATTCAAGTTCTGGTTCTGACCTTGCAGCCATCGGACCTGTGTGGCCGGCCCGTAGCCCTTCTGGTTCCGGGCGGCGATGCGGAAGATGACGGCGGGCTTGGTGGTGTAATCAATGTGAGCGTTGGCGAGGCTGGAGGCCTGAACCAGGCAGCACGGGTCAGAACCGCAGTACACCCTCATGAAGGCCAGCTGAGCCGGACCAGAACCAGGGGGCTTGGCCTGGCTGGACTGAATGGCCAGGTAGACCGAGTATTCCGTGATGTTCCCCGCTGTGACGGCGGGCGGCTCCCAGGTGAGCTGGGCCCCACCCAGGTTCTGAAGGGACAGAACCCATTAGGAACCCTAGCACCAACAGGGAGCAGGTTTCCATGGTAACAGCTGCAACTCACCTTGCTTATCTTGATGGCGCACGGCGCCCCGGGGAACCCGGGGAGACACGTCTTGAACGCCGCCACCTCGGAAAAGGCGCCGCGGCCACAGATGTTGATCCCCGCCACCCGGAACTTATAGGCGGTTCCCGTCTGAAGCTCCACCCTCCTCATCTGACCGTAGTCCGGAACCGTACCGGAGTCATCCTGCAGGTACAGAACACATGCTGGCCCGTCTCCACAACAACACCTTCACCATCCCCCACCCCGCAGGCCGGTTCTACCTCCACCATGTCGTCGTCGTCGTAGGGGACGTAGTAGTGCGTGACAACGGCGTTGGTGACCTTCATGATGCCAACGTCAAACCACGGGTTGTCCTTCCTCGCCGACTTCACACGAATAGTCCGTTCCTGCAACACACACGGAGCAATGTTTTAGTGTGTGTAGCATGCTATTAGCATGTTAATGCAAGAGAGGCGTGTACTTGGTATGTCAGCAAATCTTTGGCATGTTAGCAGGTGGCTGACGGGTTGTTGGCATATTCTGGGTGTATTTGTGGCTCTAACACTGACAAACTAAGCGTGTTTATGTGCCTTCTTAGCATTTTCTTATCTGGTGGTTGATATGTTGCTAGCATGTTGCTGGTCATCTAACGTAAGTAAGTTCTTGGCATGCTCTAAGTGTACTATTAGCATGATTTAACCCAATTGTTGGCGTGCTTCTTTTAAATGGATCATTGGCATGTTGTTAGCATATTATATTGTTGGAATGTTCTAAGCATGTTGTCCGCTGGCTGTTGGCATGTTGCTAGAGTCTCATAAGCATGTTGTCAACTGTTTTGTAATTTTGTACGCATGTGTATGCTTGGGGTGTTATATCTATTGCTGGTGGTGTAACCATTTTGTTGACTTCTGTTCCATGTGTTAGCATGTTGGTTTGTTCCAAGCATGCAGTTAGCATGTTAATGTGTTGTTGGCAAGTTGTATGTATATTCTTGGCATGTTGAAAGTGTATTACTAGCATGTTCAGGGTATATTGCAAGCATCTTGTCACTGTATTCTTGGCATGTTGATGTCATGGATTAGGCTGTTATACTCGTGTGTTTCTGGCATATTAGCATGCTGCTAGCATGATTTAGCATGTTTACTTATTATTATTATTGATTTATTTCTGTTCTACTCTTTTTCAGACTGCACTTGTGATATCTGGACCGGATATGCAGACCCTGGTTCTGGACCGGCTATATGAGCCCTAATTCTGTTCAGTTCTGGTTGTCTCACAGCTGCTGGCTCCATGATGCCGTTGGTGGTTTCTGTCGGCGTGGCGACAGGTGTGCTCTTCGTCTGGTCTTCCGTCATCAGAGGGGCGGGACCAAACGTGCTGGCGAGTCGGGCGACGGCGCTGATGACGGCGGAGGTGGCCAGCTGGTGCCCATGGCTCTCTGCGGTCGGGTCGTTCAGGCTGTCGGCCGGAGCGAGGCCCTCTGAAACAGAACCAGAACCGAGCTGAACGGGTTCCAGGTTCTTCGGCTGATACAGTGAGAAGACCTGCGCCTGATCACGTTCTGACTCTACCTGTGGGCACGCTGCTGGGTTCCGGTTCCGGTTCCTGCTGCTGTTGGACCAGCGCCGCCAGCTCCTTTGGTGTCAGAACGATGCGGACGGCCTGATCGCCTGATTGGCTAGCCTCACCTGCAGACACACAGACACGTTTAGAGGCGGCGGCGGCGGCGGCGGGGACGTCTCCGCCCTAACAGTGTCTCACCGATGGTCCTGGCTGCATGCAGAGCCACCTGCTGGGTTGCTCCCTCAGTCGCCATGGTAACAGCCAGCTGGTCTGGGACCTGTCCCGTGGCCAGTGTAAAGGTCATCGTCCTGGAGATCTCCTCACCTCCATCCCCCTCTGATGACATCAGCTGCTGAGGAAGACCGCCGTCAGAGGACGCCATCTGAGACGGGGGGGCAGGGCCAAAGTTAGTGTGTGTAAGCGTGTGATTTTTTTACCTGGCCTGCTGCTGCACCACCATTCACCTGAACCTGCAACGCTGACACTCCTGATGACATCATGCCCTCTGATTGGCTGTCTGTCAGTGTTGGCCCCTCCCCTTCTCCTGTTACCATGGTGAGGGTCTCCGAGGACTCCGCCCTCTCAGCTCCAACCAATGAGGAGAGTTCCTGCGGAGAAAACCACACCTCTGAATCGGGACACGACCTGCTGGCGCTCTGAATGTTCCCGATCCAATCGACGACCAATGAGCTTGACAGGCTCCGCCCCCCCCAGAGCGTCCACCTGAGCAGGTAACTTCCAACCTCAGACCAACATGGAGGCTGTCCAAACTAAAGGTTTGGGCCCCGGGAGATGTTCCAGTCTGGACAAGAACGAGCAGCAGACGTACCGGCACAGACGGACCCGGTGTGGGCGTGGCATGTGTTACTGTGGTAACCGCTGCGCTCTGACTGACGGCCGAGGCAGGATCAGATGAGGGGGCGGTGTCTGCGGAGTCTCCATGGAGACCCTCTCCACTCTGCTGAGCTGCGCACCAACAGGACAGGAAGTGATGTCACAGCACATCCAAAAATGTACTATGCTTCTCATAATTCTCCCAGAACCTGGGAGCAGGTGAGAGCTGCTACCTGTAGCTGTGGTGGTGGTGTTGGTGGTACCGGTCTCGTGGGTCTCACAGGGTGGGTTGGAGCACACCTGTAAACACAAACGGGTCACTACCACACCTGGACCAATCACAGAGCATCAGTCACCCGCAGCGCCAGGTGCTCCCTCACCTGCTGGACTCCTCCAGCTCCAGCTGTGGTGGTGGTGTTGGTGGTACCCGTCTCGTGGGTCTCACAGGGTGGGTTTGAACACACCTGTCAACACAAACTTTATTACTGGTGGTTACCATAGCGACGCATGGAGGCACCTTCCCCACCTCCCAAAAACCTTCGGACTCTAATGCCCCAACCGTAGCATGCACCCCCATAATACATATATCTCAAACCGTGCGGCTTGATCTCACGACGTGTGCTGTTACCGTACCTTTATTGGTAATTGGAGTTACCATGGAGACGGAAATAGCCAAAGAGCACGCCACTAAAAAACTCCATGGGAATGAATGAAGTCAGGTCTTGAAAAATCATAAAAATCCTCTATTTTTGAAGCTTTGCTGTGTCATCATAGTTTCACCTGAAATGCCATTTTACTTTCAGCCTGCAGAAAAATCCATGCTCATTTCAGAAGGGAAGACGGTAGATTGATATCTCTGACGGTTTTCCCACGACTTGGCTCTAAGCAGCCAAAAGTTTAGGGGGAAAACCTGAAGCTAGAGTAGGGGAGCTCGTTAGTGTGATTTCTGAACTCACCCTCACAGCTACAAATTTCCCCCTAGTGTCATGATACCTCTCTCTCATCCGTGAATGAGGTGCGGATGTGAATCACGGCACAATCAGAGACGGCAGACGGCTCTGTCGCCTCACTGACACCAGCTGGCAGAGGGCCATTAACTACCATAGCAACAGGGCACTGACACACTTTACAACTATGACGACTCCAGTTTGGCAGGAGAAGACTGTCTAGGGTCAAGATGGCCGACGACGACCAAAGGAAATGTTAGCCTTAAAGCTAAAATTTGAACTGTAATGGCTTAGTTTATCACATTGAATGGAGTGAGTCAATGTTAGTCAACATGATAGTAATAGCCATCATGCTAACATTAGCATTTTAGCTAATTTTGATATGAAAGCTAAACTTAACCTCCGGAGTGGAGGACGTTAACGTGAGTCGACATGCGACTGAAAGCACATCAGCTAACCTCAGCATTTTACCTAATTCTGGCCATTTTCATGACATGACAACAAACAGACACAAACTTGTTGTTTAAGCTGCTTCGGATCTGACACTCAAACTTGAGGCCCGGAGAGCGCAACTCAGCACCAGAACCTCAGATTCGGGTCCAACCGATACGCACACTTTGGCAGGCCCCTTTTACATTTTTTCAGAAATTTCTACTTATTATTCAGCTTCATCTATTGGTGTTGTGACACCTTTGGCTTTCCACACCTCCATGCTGGATGGTACCACATGGAGGTGTGGAACGTCTGGGTTCTTGACCAATATTCTGAGGCCAGGTAGGAAGAAAACATGGTCGCTCCTCTACTGTGGGCTCAGGACAACCGACTGACCCGCTACAGTTTCCAGATCATCTCACCTGCAGATCCTCGGTCATACTCGCAGAGGTCACAGTGTTGGTGTTGGTGGTACCGGTCTCATGGGTCTCACAGGGTGGGTTAGAGCACACCTGTAAACACAAACGGGTCACTACCACACCTGGACCAATCGCAGAGCATCAGTCACCCACAGCGGCAGGTGCTTCCTCACCTGCTGGACTCCTCCAGCTCCAGCTGTGGTGGTGGTGTTGGTGGTACTGGTCTCGTGGGTCTCACAGGGTGGGTTGGAGCAGGTGTTTCCTGGATTCAGACCTGCAGGTTGGCCTGAACTCACCTGAGGAGGAGAGACGAGGAGGTTAAACTGCCATCACACACCTGACGCTCTAAACTCCGCCTCCCAGAGTTTCCACATCATCTCACCTGCAGCTGCTGGGTCATACTTGCTGAGGCCACGGTGGTGGTGTCGGTGGTACCGGTCTCGTGGGTCTCACAGGGTGGATTCGAGCACACCTGTAAGCACAAACGGGTCATTACCACATCTATACCTATCCTATCACAGATCATGGGTCACCTGCAGCGACAGGTACTCCCTCACCTGCTGGACTCCTCCAGCTCCAGCTGTGGTGAAGGTGTTGGTGGTACTGGTCTCGTGGGTCTCACAGGGTGGGTTGGAGCAGACCAGAGTCACCGCTGCAGTGATAGTGAGACCACAAACACCTGATCACTGACACAGCCTACCTGAGCTCTACAGGTGTACGACAGGTTCATGTGGCATGGTGGTGCTACTGCACGCGCTCTGTATACCTGTGGCTGCGTCTCCCTCAGCATTAGTGGTTGTAGTAGTACCTGTAGTACTCCCTGGTTCCTCTGAAGTAGGAGAGGCCATGAAGGAGACGGGCAGGTCCTGGACCAGCGGCTGAGGCTCGGCGCCGCTGGGAGTCGTAATCAGGGTCACCTGCAGACAGGAAACAGCACCAGGGTTGCTGCGGAGTGGGAGGCGGGACTAAATGAACCCAGTCAGGCCTGATGCAGCGGGTGGGCGGTACCTTTGGAGCCTGATGAGTCTAGTTTCTACTCTAGTACCTGTCTGGGTCCTGAGGTGGGGGCGGTTGCTGTGGTAACCTGGCTGGCCAACGTGGCGATGGTTGTCCGAGTCGTGATGGGTGTGGTCAAAGAGGCGTTGGCCCCTCCCATCACGGCGGCGGAGACGCTTCCTGGTACCGTCCCGAGGCTGGAGGCCCCTGGGTTAGGGCGGTAGTCATGTGATCAGAGCTGAGACGTCGTTTGTTGCGCCTCACCTGTACACGCACGGCTTACCTGTGGTTCCCTTGACAAGCAGCGTGGTGACAGCAGGTTTGGTGGTGGCAGCTGCTGGAGACACCAGCCTGAGTCCGCTCATCGGGACGGTTCTGAGGATGGTACCAGCCATCCCAGGAGCTCCTTTCAGCACCACCTGAGCACACACAGAGAGGTGAACACCTGGACGCTTCACCTGTCCACCACTGCGACCCCAGAGCGTCAGGACCTCACCTGCGTGACCCCCTGCTGGCTACCGGCGGACATCCTGGGGACAGCGTTGATCAGCCTCTCAGTTCCTGGCGTTCCTACCTTGGTGGTCAGGATGGTAATTGGACTGTTCCCACCTGCAGGGGCGGAGCTTCTGTTACTGAGCGTCTCATGCGGAGCGGCAGCGGCTCAGGTGTGCGTGGCATACCTGCTGCTCCCTGGAGAGCTGACAGTGGGATGGTCTTGATGATGGTGGGTTTGTTGGAGCCAGCCTGCGCCGTGCTGAGGATGGCGGTCTGCTTCCCGTCTGCTGAGGTCACCAGCTTCAGGATGGTCCCAGCAGGTAGAGCGCCCTTCGTCTGACAGGAAGAGGACGAGTTAAACTCCAAGCTCATCTGAACCTCGACTACCGATCCGGTGAACAATCCGGGCCATGGTTCTGTTGACCCGTCCATCCCATCAGCCATCAGTGGGGACGACTTGATGGGATTCTTAAGAAACAAAAACCTGATTCTCTTAAAAACCCGATTTATTCTCCTCCCTGCTCTTTGGTGGCGTTAAACCTGCAGTATGAACTTTGCACCACTCCTGACCTCACCAACCAATCAGAGCCAGGAGGCGGGGCTTAGCGCTGCCAATCAAACAACTCACCGTTCCAAGAAAACTGTTTATCCGCTGTCATCGGTGGCCATGCTAACTAGCTTAGCATTAGCAGCAGGCTAGTTACATATTGCAGCTTTAACTCTGTTTTCTGTTTAGTTTAGAAAGTACCCCTGGCTCAGCGCTCAGTTGCAGCAGATGGCCATGCCTGAGCTCAGTTCTGGTTCTGGTGAAGATCCTGATAAAAGAGGGGGGTTCTGAAGAACCAACTCTGTTCAGAGAACGGCTGGACGATATACTTTCACGCAGGTGACGTTTGGACCTATGTAAATGTGCCAATTCAGGACACAAAAGGTCCAAAACGGAGGAATTTATTTCCCAAATTTATTTCCCAGTTGCCTGTTTGGGATGACTCTGGCTTTAACCAGGATGAGAACAAAGCGGTTAGCAGCTTGTCCCAATGGGGAGTTTCAGGAAAGGACTGAAAACCGGCGAACCAGCAGGAGGATTTACGCGTTCACCGTCCGGCTGTTCATTCGGCTGTGAGCTTCTCGACTCTCAGGTTGTTTGGATCGTTTTGTCGAGGGAAGGGGTGCAGCTCAGGAGGTGTATGCAAACATTATAGTGGGGGGTTTTAAAGCACAAACAGCTGTTAAATACAGAATATGCTGACTAGAAATCATCTTTCCACCATCGTCGCATATCATCACTTTTTGTGCCACTGGTCGAGGGTGGTTAATTTTACCGCTGGAATCTGTTTTTAGGTCCCTGTACCACCGAATGGTTCGCAGAACCGAACTCCACAGTGGAATTTGGTAATTTCTGATAAACTGTTGTATACAAAAACCTAACTGAAAATAATCAGTAGTCCTACTTCAGGATCTTAATGATTTACTGGACCTAAACAATTCGGCTGAACTGCCATTGACCCATTTATTTCTTTCACAGAGTTTTTGAAACGCCAGCGCTTGTCGCAGTCCGAGAAATGACTGATGCCTGGGCTTACTTTCGGTTTATGCTAACAGAGTACTGAATGTGTTTTTATTGAATGATTTCTTGATCCTGCATCTAACAGTTCCAGTAAAATCTGCTGGGAACCAGTTCTCTGCGTTCTGCTTGGGTCAGTACCGCTGCACCAGGCTGTGTCTACTCTCTGGTTCTACCCGGTTATTACCTGGAGGATCTGAGTGACCGGACTGCTCCCAGCCTGACCAGTAACCACTCCGCTCTGGACCGGTCTGGTCTGGACCACTGACACCATCTTCCCCAGGTTTCCAAGGTTACCGATCTGAAAGAGAAGCAGCAGCAGACGTTTCAGACTCCAGAACCTGCCCGGGGTTCCTCCTGGTTCCGAGGGCAGCAGGAACCTCCTCTGATCGTAGAACCGTTTTGATGTCAGAACCAGCAGGGTTCTGGACAGCTGTCATGTCGAACAGAACCGCAGCCTGTATGAAGGATGACATCACTCACCAAAGCCCCGCCTCCTCCCAGGCTAATCGGACTGTTGACGATGGTGATGGTCTTTGTGACTCCGCCCACCACCGTGGTGACCACCTGAGGCTGCTGGGAGACCATCACTGAGCCCGACTTATGCACCGTGATGATTGGCCGGCTCGCAGTCCCGGGGGCGGAGATTACCGAAGCCCCACCCACCTGAGCAGCGGCCGTCTTCAGCAGACGCGTGGCCGAGTTGTTGACCTGGAACAGAAATGATGATGTCATCACCCAGCGCCTTCAGCAGCTGCTTTAACATCTGGACGCTCAACACCGATCCAGACTGGTTCCACCAATCTTGACGTTACCGCGGTAACTCACAGTCTTCACCGCGCCGCCCCCTGCAGGAAGGCCGAGGACCGCCGCCGTGGACGGAGGGATCTTTTGAGTCACTGCAGCCGCCGCCGCCAGAGCCGCCATGCCGCTCATCTGAGGACTGCTGCTGATGGGCTGAGAGCAGACAGGAGGAGTTACCATGGAAACCCAGCATCACTGCTTTAAACCAACGTAACCGCCCAACCGAATACGGCCGTGGAAAGGTTACCGTGGCAACGGAGCCTTACCGTCTGACCGGGCTGAGCAGGTACCGCCACACGAACACCTGCGGGAAGCGTTGCCATGGCACCGGTGCTTTTGGGTGCGGTCAGTCTGACCGTTGCCCCTGCTGCGGCGGGAGCCGTCGCCATCTTCAGGACCACTGCAGAAACACGACGACAGGTGAGGAAGAGCCACGCCCACGCAACAACCTTACCTGTGCAGGTAAACCCACCTGCAGCTTTGGCGCTCGGAGCCGATGGGCTCCCGGGCGTGGAGGCGTTAGGACAGGGAAGAGCAGCGGCGGCGGAAGGCGGGACCGCATGGCTGGTTGCGGCGGGGGCAGAGCCAGACGCAGGTGTGGCCGGAATGTCGTACTTCTGCAGCTGCAGCAGGTAGGTGTCGGCAGTCTTAGACGGGCCCCAGCTCACCTCCAGAGAGGTGGTGTTGGCCCGGACCAGCTGCACCCGGGACGGAGCCACGGGGCACTCTGAGGGAAGCGCACAGCGAGACACAGACAGGTAAGGAGCAGGTGCTTCCTCTGGGCTTACATCTGAAAACGCAGCACCGACCTGCCGCTTCCACATCACAGAGAGGCTAGCATGACATCATCATTTTATATCCAATAGAAACACTTCAAGTTGTGCTGATAGTTACTGGCGTTACACTCTGACGCCTGGGGGGCGTCCTCACCTGTCTCCAGGTACCACAGGTCCTTGCAGCACACCTGGTTGTTCCAGGCCTTCCGGTAGCCGTCCCTGCCGCTCCAGATGTAGAGCCGCGAGTTGATGGCCACGCTGCAGTGGCCCGCCCGGGCTCTGGGCAGCTTCTCCTCGTCGCCGTCCATCACAACCGTCTCCCAGCACATCGTCTCTACACACACACACACACAGCTGAGTGGGTGGGCTGTGTGGAGAGCACCTGTGTGTGCCGGTGTGTGTGTGTGTGTGTACCCAGGTTGAGGCAGGCCAGGTTGTTGGTGCACTTCCACTCCTTCTCATGGGCCCCCATTTTGATGTCGTCTCCGAGGAGAGGAACCCATCCTCCGAACACGTACATCCTGCCAGACACACACACCTGAGACACGCCCACAGCTACCTGGACCCGGTTCTGACCCGGTTCTAACACGGGCCTTCTCCACCAAACCGGTTCCAGAGATTAACTGGTGCTGGAACTCTGGCGTTAGCATCCAGACTCTGGTCCAGTTCGTAGCCGGGCCAGAGGAAAGAGCCGCTTCCATCAACAGGAAGGGGCGGGCTCCTGAGGAGCAGCAGCCAATCAGATCACTGTGAGCTTCACGTTTAAAACGCTGGAGTTTAGTTTATCGAGCACAAAAAACCAGTAAAAACAGAAGAAGCGCTTCACCTAGTCAGATATTGGATCAGCACCAGAACCTCATCAGAACCTGAGAGTCTCAGATGTTCCTATAGTGGGTCAATGTTCTGCTAAGAGCTGAATCCAGAACCTTTACTCCAGACTCAGTGGAAAACCTCAAGCAGTGTTCCTGCAGTAGCTCTATGCAGTGGTTCTGGATGGGTTCTGTGCAGTGGTTCTGGATGGGTTCTGTGCAGTAGCTCTATGCAGTGATTCTGGATGGGTTCTATGCAGTGGTTCT
Source organism: Anableps anableps (assembly GCA_014839685.1). Lineage (NCBI taxonomy): Eukaryota > Metazoa > Chordata > Actinopteri > Cyprinodontiformes > Anablepidae > Anableps > Anableps anableps. The sequence continues at coordinate 39,061,541 of CM026071.1, read as the reverse complement.
GGATGGGTTCTGTGCAGTGGTTCTGGATGGGTTCTGTGCAGTAGCTCTATGCAGTGATTCTGGATGGGTTCTATGCAGTGGTTCTGGATGGGTTCTGTACAGTGGTTCTGTGCAGTGGTTCTGGATGGGTTCTGTGCAGTGGTTCTATGCAGTGATTCTGGATGGGTTCAATGCAGTGGTTCTGGATGGGTTCTGTGCAGTGGTTCTGTGCAGTGATTCTGGATGGGTTCTGTGCAGTGGTTCTGGATGGGTTCTGTGCAGTGGTTCTATGCAGTGATTCTGGATGGGTTCTATGCAGTGGTTCTGGATGGGTTCTGTACAGTGGTTCTGTGCAGTGGTTCTGGATGGGTTCTGTGCAGTGGTTCTATGCAGTGATTCTGGATGGGTTCTATGCAGTGGTTCTGGATGGGTTCTGTGCAGTGGTTCTGTGCAGTGATTCTGGATGGGTCCTGTGCAGTGGTTCTGGATGGGTTCTGTGCAGTGGTTCTGGATGGGTTCTGTACAGTGGTTCTGTGCAGTGGTTCTGGATGGGTTCTGTGCAGTGGTTCTATGCAGTGATTCTGGATGGGTTCTATGCAGTGGTTCTGGATGGGTTCTGTGCAGTGGTTCTGTGCAGTGATTCTGGATGGGTTCTATGCAGTGGTTCTGGATGGGTTCTGTACAGTGGTTCTGTGCAATGGTTCTGGATGGGTTCTGTGCAGTGGTTCTATGCAGTGATTCTGGATGGGTTCTATGCAGTGGTTCTGGATGGGTTCTGTGCAGTGGTTCTGTGCAGTGATTCTGGATGGGTTCTGTGCAGTGGTTCTGGATGGGTTCTGTACAGTGGTTCTGTGCAGTGGTTCTGGATGGGTTCTGTGCAGTGGTTCTATGCAGTGATTCTGGATGGGTTCTATGCAGTGGTTCTGGATGGGTTCTGTGCAGTGGTTCTGTGCAGTGATTCTGGATGGGTTCTATGCAGTGGTTCTGGATGGGTTCTGTACAGTGGTTCTGTGCAGTGGTTCTGGATGGGTTCTGTGCAGTGGTTCTATGCAGTGATTCTGGATGGGTTCTATGCAGTGGTTCTGGATGGGTTCTGTGCAGTGGTTCTGTGCAGTGATTCTGGATGGGTTCTGTGCAGTGGTTCTGGATGGGTTCTGTGCAGTGGTTCTATGCAGTGATTCTGGATGGGTCCTGTGCAGTGGTTCTGGATGGGTTCTGTGCAGTGGTTCTGTGCAGTGTGTGCAGTCGTACTTGTTGTTGATGACGGTGGCAGAATGCAGGCTGCGGGGGAGGGGCGGGGTCCCACTGAGAGCTGGTTGGCTCCACACCAGAGAGTCTGTGACATCATCAGGACAAGAACCAATCAGGAGATGCGTTCACAGACAAAGAGAAGGAACCAACATGCATGCAGATGTTTGAGGACGAGAACATCTGAAACTAAATCCTGTATTCAGATCAGAACAGCTCAGCCAACCGAACTAGGAGTTCTGGTCCAGTTCTGGTCCAGGAAACAACCTGAACTCCACTGAATAAAGTTCTGACAGAACATCCTGAGAAGCTCCAACTGGACCTGAAGGGTCTGGGTAACTCAGGTGTTTATTTGGTGATATAAAACATCCAGCCACAGTTAACCAGGTAAATCCTTTAGCATGACAGCAACAAGTTACAGCCAGCCCATCTCCATAGCAACAGGTAGGACAGGTGTCTCACCTACGTCCAGGACCCACAGGTCCCCCAGCCGGCACCCGTTCATCCCGCCATAGATGATCAGCCTGCTGACTCCGCCCCTGGTCGCCATCACCGCCGTGTGACTCTCTCTGGGGGGGGGCGGCGGTCCGGATGTGGGCGGGATCTCCCAGCTGACCACGGTAGAACCGGGTCTCAGCTCCAGACAGTACAGGTCGTTCAGGTACCTGGGGGGAGGGGCAACAGTCAGACTGAGGGTCAGAGTGTGTATGAGGTGAGGGGCAGGTGCTTCCTACCTGGGAATGTTGTTTTTCGGATCCTCGCTGTCATTGGCCAGACCGCCAAACAGGTAGCATCGGGAGCCAATCAGAGAGAAGCTGTGTCCGAGGCGTGGGCATGGGGGCGGGCCTTTCTTTGGGGATTTGGCCTTCAGACGCTTCCACTCCCAGCGGCTGGCCTGCAGGAGCGTCACAGTTCAGTTAGCGAACAGAGGCACCGCTCCGATGGTTCCAGCAGGGGGCGGCCTTTAGCCCCACCCCCGCAGTGACATCACTGACCTGCAGCTCGTACAGCTCGTTGCTGTATTTGCCGTACTCCACCATCCCTCCGAACACCAGCAGCCTCGTCCCGTCGCACACGAAGCCGTAGGCGGCGCAGCCTGGCGGGATGTCGCCGCGCACCGCCGGGATGAACCACTGGTTGGTCGCTGGGGGGGCGGGGCATGTGGTTAATGCTGATCACATGACCTACGTCATCCAGTAACATGCTGCCATGTGCCCCGGTCAACACACCAGGTGTTCAGTGTGCAGGTTCTGCTCCACGGGGCAGACCTGCTTCTGGTTCTGACTCACGATTTAGGACTAAAGTGGTTCTGTGCAGTGGTTCTGAACTGGTTCTGCACCGTGGCTCTACACTGGTTCTGTGCAGTGCTATTTACCTGGTTCTGACTCACGATTTAGGACTAAAGTGGTTCTACAGTGGTTCTGCACCGTGGCTCTACATTGGTTCTGTGCAGTGGTTTTTACCTGGTTCTGCGCAGTGGTTCTGAACTGGTTCTGCACCGTGGTTCTACACTGGTTCTGTGCAGTGCTTTTTACCTGGTTCTGTGCAGTGGTGCATAGAACCACTGCACAGAACAAAGCTGCATTTTCCAGATGGAACGGTTCTCTTCTTGGTTCTTCCTGAAGCTTAGAGTCCGAGGGCAGAACCCTGAGATTTTCCAGGGAGTAACATACTCGAATCTCCTGGTGGAGCAGGAACACAGCAGGACCTGATGGGGCCCAGCCAGGTGGAACGCCTTCACCGACTGCAGGAATGAGTGGAACACCGAGATGTTTCATACAGTGTCTACAGCAGTACTTCGGTGTCTGTGCAGCCCCAAAGCATGCTGGACGGTAGGTTCTCCATGAGCATGGGTCATCTGGGCTGCTAAGCCGCTCCTGTGTGGTGGAACAACAGAAGGAACCTGAAGACATCCTGCATGGAGGACCACAGACTCCATGTTTGTGCTGACTGAACCAGATGATTTGATCATAGAGGTTCTATCTCTGTGTCAAACTGCTGCTTTTGCTTACGTTCACATTTCCTTTGTTGTTCATTCATTGATTTCCATCCCCCGTTCCTCCTGCTCAGGGCCGTGGGTGGGGGGTTGGGCTGGGTCTGGTCGGTCAGTGGGGTGGCTGGAGAGGCGGTTCTTTTGTTCTCTGGTTTTAATCTGCATTTTCTGGACCTGGTTCTTCTCATACGGTCCGGTGGGATAAACCAAAATAAAAGAAGTCATGATAACCGCTGTCTGTTTGGAGTTTTTTGGTTTATTTTTCCTGCCTCGGTGTGGGCGGGGTGATGTGACGTCACCTCTGTTTTCAGTAAAAAGGCGCCATTTTTCACCGTGTCTCGGAGCGGTTGGTAGGAGCTACAGGCTAACTGCTACATGCTAAGAGCTAAGGCTCCGGAGGGGAGCGGAGCCGCGCTGCCGGAGAGACCGGGAACACAAGCACCCACCGCCCCATATGGCGGAACCATCGCGGGTTAAACCCCAGGACCCGCCCACGGTCCGCTCATCTCCCCAGTTAAAAGCCCGACCCATTCTCCAGTTAAGAGCCCAGAACCGGAGCTACTCCACAGTTTAAAGCCCAGAACCCACTACTTAACCCGGCTCCCGCCCGGACCCACCTGTGTTATAGACATGCAGCTCATCCACGATTCCCTCGTTTCCCCCTCCGAACACAACCATCAGCTCCTTGATGGACACGGCCCGGTGTCCGTGCCGGGGTCGCGGAACCGGGCCAGTCCAGCCCAGGACCCGCTTCCAGCGGGGCTGCAGCACAGCGGGGGTCTCAGTGAGGGTCTCCATGGGTTCACCTCCGGTCTGATGTAGATTCAAGCGAACGTTTACGGTTTTACCATTTGCTTCCTTTGGACCGACTGGTTCTGATCCAACCGGCTCCTCAACAGGGTCCTCAGAGCGGCCAGAACCAATCACGGTTCCCCGGTTTCTGCAGGCCGAGTTGTCCCGGAGCTCTGCTAACAACAGCTAGCTGCTAACGCCATTCTTCTCGTTCTCCCTCGAGGTTCACGTAGTTTATGGCGACTTATCGCCGCCTGCTGGGTGGGAGGTGCACAGAAAAACAACTTCCCATTTCAGTCATAAAACGAAATGAAATAAAATGATGCTGATAGAGTTCTCTCTTGAAACGTGCTGCTCTCCCAGCTAGTGATGACTAACTGAAGCTTTTTGAAGCTTGAACTGGGAAAAGATGAACTATTAGAAGCTTTCTAACAGCCCTCCAACGACATTTGGTGGCCCAAAGAATGGAGATGCTTGAACCTACAACTGCTTCATTGTTACTCTGCAGAGCTGAGTACGTTCAACTTCAGTTATCCTGTTAAAAACCTGCCTGATACTGGCCTATCGTTGTCCACTGAACATGTATTTGTTGAAATGAAACAACACAGTTTTACACATTATATATATATATATATATATATATATATATATATATATATATATATATATATATATATATGTATGTGTGTGTGTGTGTGTGTGTATGTATGTGTGTGAGTGTGTGTATGTGTGTGTTTAATAAACAATAATAAGCAATGTTGAATAAATAGTTCCTTGTCTGAACATGTGATGGTGTGGTCTCCCTTTCTCCCATCTGAGTTTCAGTCACTGAGGTGCAGGTGTGACTGTGTGCGATCCATTAAGATGAGATGCTTTAAATCAGAAATGATTCTGATCCACAGGAGCAACCAGAACCGGTCCCATCAGAACCAGTTCTGCTGCTGGTCAGGTCCAGCTCAGAGGAGGGAGTTCTCCAACCGTCTCCTTCTCATTGGTTTATTTAATCAGGGCAATGATTGGTTGAGGAAACAGTCGTTTCACAGTATTTAACGCTGATCTGGAACCAGGATCAGCTACCGTGGCAACAGAACCAAGAACTGAACCAGCAAAGTGACACACAACAGTGAAACAGAACCACTGAGCTGTTCAGAGGAACAGTTCTCTTTATTCTTCTGCAGGAAGACAAAGCGGTTCAGGTTCTGACTCAGCGAACTGGCATGAACTGCTGGCCTGGTTCTGGTTCTGAGCAGTTGATCCAGTTTCAGCTCTTGGAACTCTCTCCGGTTCTTCGGGTTTGTTGCAGTTTAGGACAGAAATCAAACACGCCTTCTTACTGTGTCTCTTTTTATTTATCATCATAAAGTTCCACAGATGTTATTAAATATGGTTCATCAGATCAACTAAAGCGATTAAAACCCGAGCTGACCCCAGGAGAACCCCAGGAGAACCCCAGGTGTGATCTGGACCACAGGAAGCAGACACTGGGCCAGACCTCAGCAAGGGCTCACAGGGGCAGTCGCCAAGCACCCCAAAGACTTTTTCTACTCTGTTTTCAGAAATGCAGGTTTTGCATTGTGCTTTATATAAAACTCACAGGCTCATCTCAGGCGAACTGCATTACTATTTTGAGATTCTTATAAACAAACAATACTCAAATATTTAAAAATTATGAAAGTGATTGTACTTTTTTTTTTTTGGGAACATGGAGCTTCTGCTCAGAGGACGTATTAAACCTACCATCCATCAGTTCATACCCGCTTATGTATAGGATGACCTCTTAAAGCTGCAGTACGTGACTTTTACTGTTGGTCTAAAGAAATGCTCCGCCCCTGACCTGAAACAACCAATCAGAGCCAGGAGGCGGGGCTTAGCGCTCCCAATCACCCTGGTGTTGGCGCTGCTAAATGTGCTGATGGTGGAGAAACAACTCACCGTTCCAGGAAAACTGTTTATCCTCCGTCATCAGTGGCCATGCTAACTAGCATTAGCATTAGCAGCAGGCTATGCTGTGGTGAACCAGCTGCAGCGCAGGGGGGGGGGCGGGGCGGCACACATGAGGGTGATTGGCAGCGCTAAGCCCCACCTCCTGGCTCTGATTGGTTGTTTCTGACTGACTGGTGTATTGCTGCAGTTAGAACTGGGAGCACTGGGAGAAGGCAGAGGATTTTTTTCACAGATTTTCTATCTGATATTAAACTGTCACGACATGATGATCATTTTAGCTAAGATATAAGAAACATAATTTTCATAACAGTTACAAACTGCAGCTTTAATGTATGATATGCATCAGTAGAAGAATTTCTCTGTCGTTGATGGGGCACCAAAACTGGCTCTTGCCCAGGGCCCACCTCGTCATAAAGCCGGTCCCGAGCGCCAGGAACAGATTCCTGATGTCTGAATAAATGAGCAGGAGGCAGCAGAACTCCGAACTTTCTGGATCGGCTCTGGTCCGGACGACAGTTTGGGATTAACGGGTCGGAACAACGAAACGTTCCCAGCTTCAGGCAGCTGTCAGGAGCGACCGGCAGGAAGATACTCCAACTCGTCGCTCTCCTCTGGTCCTCGGAGATCTTCGGAGCTCGTCCCCCCGTCTGAGGAGACAGAAACACGAGGAGAGCGGATCAGTGTCAGCCCGAACGCGCCGTCTCGCTGGGAGGTCAGACTCCAACCAGCCCGCTGCCTGCAGGAGCACAGCTCAGCGACGAGACGGTATCTGAGCCCAGAACCTCAACCAGAACCACACCCCCATCCCAGAATGATGAATGTCTTTAATAAAACAACCGCTTGCTATTTTCTGTGGCGCATATTCTAAAACCAGAATGTTCCGCATGACGCTGGCTGTTTTCAAGGTGTTGAATCTTCTCCTCTCGCTGTCATCAAAGAGCCAAACAGAACAGGGTGACGGTTCGAAGCTTCTTCATGGTTTCCTGCTGTAATTATTATTTTTTATTTTATTGTTTACATAATAGGGAGAGATATAAGAACCGTAGATCCAGACAGTCTGATGGCTGTCCCTGAAGGACCTCTAACAGCTGGTTGAAATGAAAAGTTAAGATCAACAGTAAATACAATCAAATGATCAAACGGATATAAAACAATGAATTTAAAACTACTGAATCAAAGCAATTATAATCTTTAAAATGAGCACAGTTCTGCTTCATCTTCGGCCGGTTCCTGGGCCTTGAAGTGAACATCTTAACGTCAGTTCGGGTCTTAAAAGTATTAGGAAGGAGAGGCTGTCGTCAGGCCCTCCAGGACGCTGGGTGTTATTCTGGGGTTGCTGCCGTCTAAAAGTACTGATTTTCTTCATCTTTATTCTTGCTATGACACGTTCGCACAAGTTAAACTTGCTGTGCCTCCTTGAAATAGCACTCTAGAAGGTTATTGTACCTGTTGAACTGGGTACGTATCAAGTTATTGTTATTTAGAGAAGGAGAAGATGAGTGAGGGGTGGCGCTCTTGCTGGGGAGGATGGAGGATGAGTGGTGGGCCGTCAAATTACAGAAAGGCTGTCTGATTCCATGGATCACGCCGGTCAATTTAAAACCTGGACAGCTTAACCAATCAATGAAACCCCCCTGGGAAACACGTTAAAAGTGGACGCGCAAGACATTTGTCGGATTTGTGGAAAAGTTGCGATGATTGGTGAAAATTGCAAGTCTGCGCAAAAATTGCGAATGATGAGTTTGCGTTAAAGTAGCAGCATCGCGTGTTTTCCAGCCACACAGAATCATTTTATAGCAACAGTCCAGTAACCATGTTGCCTTCAGTTCCCATAAAAATGCTGTAAATATCAAATACGACTTAAAAGAAATTTTACTTCGTAATGCAACGTAATTCAGAGGCCTTGAAATTGGGCCCCTGTCTCTTTAAAACTCCTGCTCTTTCTGAAATTGCGCCTTTCAAAAGTCATCGCAACAGCACCCCTCTATTAACCCTTTAACGTTTTTACCAGTGTTTCACTGAGAAGTAGCTCGTATAATGAGCGCAGGAGATGCGCAGTTCCACCAGGTGTTTGCTAATTGCTGCTGCCGCTAGTCTGAAGGAGCTGAGTGGGGAAGTCGTGGGGGAGGGGGGCTCTGTGAGGCGGAAGCTCGGAAGCTTAGAAACTGCAGCTCCGAGGAGGAGCTGAGCTTCCAAGGCGGAGCTAGGTCCATCCAGGCATTTTGCACAGCTGAATGGTTGCCATGGAGATTAAAGGATTTCTCAACCATGCATGAAAGAATCAAAGCAACAGGTGTGGTTTTGATGAGGGAGTAACATTAGAGCATGGTGGAAAGCTCAAAAAATTTGATTTTACATGATACTGCCCATTTAATAGCTGCGATCGCAACTTCCCAGAGGGACCGTCTAATAGACAAAGGAATAGATGAGTCAAAGGTTTGGTTCATCTGGAACTGTATTTCTTTATAAAATAAGGCAAACAAAGATCACATGAGGCGTCCCTCAAGACAGCAGCTCTACTCTGAGCTCCCCCCCGGATGACCGAGCTTCTCACCCGTCTCTAAGCGAGAGCTCAGACACCCTGAGGAGGAAGTTAATTTTAGTTGTTTTGTTGTGATCTTGTTCTTTCGGTGGCTACCCAGATCTCCCGACCATAGATGAATCTAGGAACGTAGATCGACCGGTACGGTGCTGCATCAACGCAGACGCAGCACCAGTCTGCCTACTGACAACAGTCCACTAGTCGCTAATTCAGTGTGACGGTGTGGAGACAGAGGGAGGAGCGGAAGGAGATCGTCCACTCGAGGAGGTAGGAGATGGTCTCTGAAGCGTCGAGGGCTTCCTGAAGACAGACCGGAACATCCCGGTTCTGGTAGCACTCGGTTGGTCATTCTGCCATCATGGAGGGGCCTATTAAAAGATTCTAGAGTGTTCGCCGACCAGTCAGAGTCTTAACATCACCCTTGGGGAGGGCAGGGTCAGATACAACCATCAAACTGGAACCTTTTAGGCCTTTTCCACCAAAAGAACTCTGGTTCTTGCACCGGTTTGGTACGAGTGTCTTCGACCTTTGGTATTTCATCGAGAGCCAACGCCTGGTTCCCAGCAGTTTGGGGAACCAAGAATACGTCGTCAACACTGGCCGTTACTCAACGGCGTAGCAGAGCGTAGCAGCAAGATGGCGGAGCCTTTAATTTACCAATCCACAGACCTTTAACGCATCACCAGTACTTCCAGTCTTCACACTTACTGCCCATAACAGAGAGACTGATGGCATAAAACATCAGAGAAGTTGATGATTTGTACGGTGCTGCGTAGGCAAGAGTCAGGGACGAGCGCATCCAGGAAGGAAATCCAAGGGGCTCATAAGGACAGAAATGTGTGTGTGTGTGATGTTACGTACAAAGGTCCTCCAGGGACAGCAGTTCAGAGGTTCTGATCCGACCATCCTCGTACTGACTCTTCTTCTCCAACAGTCGCTGTTTGCTGGGATTCACAAGAACTGAACGAACACAGTCTTATGAACAGTTCATCTAGCACACCTGAACAAACGTGAGTCTGGACGACCTACCTGAGAGTCCAACTGAGGTGGACTGGAGGGACCCCGCAGGGGAGAATTCTGCCTCCGCCGCTGCTCCGGGCATGGAGCTGCCTGTGGAGGCGCTGCTGGGATGGGAGGGGTAGTTGTACTGGTCCTCAGTGGGAACGGAAGGCTGGTTGAACTGGGACTCTGCAGAACTGGCTGGACTCTGGTTCTTAGACCTGCAGCTGGTCCCGTTGGACCTGACCTGTGACTGGAGTTCGTACTGGGAGAACCCCCGGCTCTCGTCGGTTTCACACGGGCCAGCAAGTGAGAGGGAGAGAGGCAGGGGGCCGAGGCAGGAGGAGTGGAGTGGGTGAGGAGGGGTGAGGGCCCCAAAAGAAGATGAGGAGGAGTACCGGGAGGGAGGGTAGGTCTGTTCTGATGGTCCCAGTCTGGACACCTGCTGGGAAACAGCTGTAATACTGGAGTCCAGAGAGCGCGGGGGTCTGGGGAAGGACTGGTAGGGCGGCTGGGGGAGTTGGGGTGTGGAGGAAGAGGAGCTCTTCCTCACACTGCTGCAGAGGTCCTTCAGTTGATGAAACACCTGAGGAGGAAAGAACTAAGTGAAAATCTAGACATGAACTTGAAAAACTCTAGAACCTGAACCTGGACCTGAGGGACTCTGGAACCTGAACCTGAACCTGGACCTGGATTTGAGGGGCTCCAGACCAAAGAATGTGACTACATCTGTGCAGAAGTTAGTTTGGACCAGCATGTGGAGCTAAGCTAGAACTTGTCCCTCAGGGTGTGGGTTCTGCAGGTTTCTGACCTCGGTCATGGCCGGTCTCTTCTTCCTCTGTCTGTTCAGACTCTTCCGGGCCAGCGTTACCACCTGCAGGTATCCGTCAGGCTCAGCGGCGCCTCCTGCCAGCAGAACGGTCGGGTCAACACAGAGCTCGCTCTCTCAGAACCAACCCTGAGGCCGGGGCTCTCACACAGACCTGCAGTTAGCCGCTGATCCAGGTGTCTCCTCCACGCTTCCGGGGTGGAGCTGCTCGGACCGTCATCAACTTCGTCCACCAGGTCCTTCTGCAAACCAGAACCAGAACCACATGATCAGAGCAGCACAAGCCAACCACGATTTTAACGCACTTTTGACACACAGCTGCCTTTATCGCAACATTTCACATTATAACAGAACAACAGACACCTTAACGGGGTTGGGGGGGTGCAGGGACTGCCTGGGGGTCTCTGGCAGCGTAAGGGTGGGTTGGTTGCTTAAACAATGTTCTGGAGGGGTGGGTTCTGGTGGGCATCCCTCCCTGGGGCTGGTGGGGTGATGATGTGCCCTCCCTCCTCTGATCTGAGTTTTGACAACTGCGGCGGACTGGTGGGGGCACTGGGGAGGTCTCTGCTGCTCGGTGCTGGGCGGACTGGTGGGGGCACTGGGGAGGTCTCTGCTGCTCGGTGCTGGGCGGACTGGTGGGGGCTCTGGGGAGGTCTCTGCTGCTCGGTGCTGGGCGGACTGGTGGGGGCACTGGGGAGGTCTCTGCTGCTCGGTGCTGGGCGGACTGGTGGGGGCACTGGGGAGGTCTCTGCTGCTCGGTGCTGGGCGGACTGGTGGGGGCTCTGGGGAGGTCTCTGCTGCTCGGTGCTGGGCGGACTGGTGGGGGCTCTGGGGAGGTCTCTGCTGCTCGGTGCTGGGCGGACTGGTGGGGGCACTGGGGAGGTCTCTGCTGCTCGGTGCTGGGCGGACTGGTGGGGGCACTGGGGAGGTCTCTGCTGCTCGGTGCTGGGCGGACTGGTGGGGGCACTGGGGAGGTCTCTGCTGCTCGGTGCTGGGCGGACTGGTGGGGGCACTGGGGAGGTCTCTGCTGCTCGGTGCTGGGCGGACTGGTGCTGAGGGCCTGCCCAGGTCCCAGACCCCTGTGGACACCAAGTTCTGAGCTTGTGTGAACGGTGGGAAGCAGTCGCGTTGCTGGGTGGGGGGTTTTGTGGCCGACCCTGCCCCCCTGATGACCTTCGTCTGTGTGGGGCAAATAGCTGCTGTTTGGTAGTTTCTGTCTGCCTGGAGCTGCTGCAACCCTCCAGACACACCTACACTAACATTCCCAGACGTGGAAGGTCTCACAGGTTCCTTCTCCATCATGCGCCCTGACTACTCGGGCGCTGGATGCAGTCCTGATTTAATAAAGTCAGGATTCTGTCTCCAGATATCCTTTCACAGAGCAAATCTGTCCTGGTGCATGTGGGCAACCAGTTTCTCTATACGGTACGCCTGAAATGGCGAGACATGTGAAAAAAAGATCAGAGCAGCACCCAGAAATCCTTCAGGGAAAAGGGAAGTTCTTCGTGGACTGGACGAGACAGGCCTTGTGTCTCCGCTCATCCTGAGACACTTAGAACCCTTCAAACATGTGAGCAGGTGAACGTTCTCACCAGGTATCGCTCTCCAGACTTGCTGTCTTGTTCCAGAGCTCGGCGCCCCGTCAGAACCTCAAGCAGGACCTGAAGCACACACAGAACACTTTTAGGCCTGGTTCAGACCTCTGTGAAAAGACACAGACCGACGGACCGCATTTCCCATCAGGCCCTGCAGCATCTCACCACTCCAAAGCTGTAGACGTCCACCGCCGTGCACAGCTCTCCTCTCCTCACGTATTCGTCAGGCAGATAGGCCAGCGTTCCTCTCACAGTCGTCGTTTTACCGACAGATGCTGTCTGCGTCGAGCAGCCAGACGGGCTGCGCGGCACGTACCGGGCCAGACCGAAGTCCGAAAGCTTTGGTACCAAATGCTGATCCAACAGGATGTTAGAACTGCAGAGACAGAGAAGACAGTAAGAGCTTCAGTCAGGTTTCAGAGCTCATCATGGCTCTGAAACAGCTCTGGAAATATTCTCATGGCCTCAGATAACGGACTGGTGCCGGTTCTGGTTGTGATCCAGTTGAACCCAATATTTTCTTAGAAAGGCTTGAACATGCTGTATCGTGCAGCAGATAACTGATCTTTCAGCAAAATCTTTCACATGCAGATACAAGTACCTAACTTAGCACAGATGTTCCCAGAGACTTGCTTTTTAGAAAAAAAATGTTAGCCACTGAAAATTTGAAGTTTTCCAAGATGGACGCCATGGTCATTGAGGAAGAACTAAACAGCAAAACACATTAAAAAATTAATGAAAGCTAATGCTAAGCCTGTAAACCCATTAAAAAATTAGCTGAAACTAACACTAAACAGCTAAACACATAAAGAATTAGCTGAAGCTAACGCTAACTATTAAGACGACTAAGTCTGTGTCACATCTTCATCTCCTCCCAGGTGACGACTGGTGTGAGACTCGCTAACAGCAAAGTCCTCAGTTTCTGGTTCTGCTCCATATGATCACTTTAAAGTTGGATGAACAGGACGACCGAAGCTGAAAACACATGATGTGACATAAAGTTCATCCCAGTCATAAAAACGGGAAACATTTTATGGCAATAACTGGTTTAAAATGGTCAAAAACAGTGGCCATCTTAAAAAATGGCTGTCATCCTGAAACTCAAGTGGCTGATGGGATTATGACCCGAGGGTTGAGCACACTAATGTTTATGCTTGTATCCGTAGTTGAATTTTTTTACAGTAATAAGCTGCACTAGTAAGGATCAAAGGAACAGCACTAGGCTGGTTTAGATCCTATTGATGGAGTACTACAGGGTTGTGGCACGGCCCACTTCTTTTTACTATATATAATCAGTCAATCCAGTTTTTCGCAGAAATTCACTCAAAATTAACAGATCCCCATATTTTTTGCACTAATACATAATTGTGAGTTTATTGCAGATTTTCTGCAAAAATGGTCAAAAACATTGGGCTTTTGAGACTGCTTTCTCCCACCTGCAGATGGAAGCATTTCTTACTTCTACTACTCTGCTGCCTCAGCCTGACTAGATGTCGAGCTACACTCTGTGATCGATGTGGTGAAGAACCAAAATGGAGCTGTTTAGATGTTTAGAAATGGAGCTGTATCCATAGCTATCAGTACGTTTTGCATCAGTAAGACTTTCTTTGAGGGTCTCATTGCTTTTATCAATGGAACCACTCTGTGCAATAAGAAACCTTTGATTAGGCCATCAGTAAATGGCCTCCCTGACCTCTTGACGTCTCCATGGATCAGCGGCTCCTGACCTGAGGGGGGGCAGTGCAGGAACTGAAGGGCTGCTGCTGCTCCTTTCACAATACTGACTCTGTCAGGCCACGAGAAAACCAGCGCCTGAAACATACAAACATATGACATATGAACACAGAGAAACACACCTGGAACACAGACAAACACACCTGGAACACAAAGAAACACACCTGGAATACAGACAAACACACCTGGAACACAAAGAAACACACCTGGAATACAGACAAACACACCTGGAATACAGAGAAACACACCTGGAATACAGAGAAACACACCTGGAATACAGACAAACACACCTGGAACACAGAGAAACACACCTGGAACATACTGACAGCTCACAACTACTCTCACTCAATCAAAAGAAGCTGACGTAGCTGTTTTCATCCACATGACTACAGACACACAGCCACCCTTACATCCCATAATGAGAGTAACATGGTGGCGACATGAAACAGAAGGTGTGGAGTTACGTTCTGGAGCTGGTCTTCCAGCGAGCGGTTCTCCATGTAGCTGTAGATCAGACACATCAGTCCTCCTTCTCCTTCACTGAAACCCAGCAGATCTACGATGTTAGGATGCCTGAACCTGCAGACAACACACACGTTAACATCTCAGCACGAAACGTTTCCTCTTAAACGCTGGAGGTGGACAGAGATTCTCACTTGGACAGGTTCTCCACTTCCGTCTGGAAACTTTTCCTGAGTAGAGTCCAGTCCATCTGGGAGTCCTGTCAACAGCAGTCCATCAGCTTCAGGTTAGTCACACTGCCTCCATTCACAAAACATGTCCTCTAAAGGCACCAGAACCGTCTAATTTATAACCAGACTAATATAATCAATCAGACAGATTTAGCTCTGGTTGCTAACGGAGACGGTGATTTCAGACAGCTGGCCAGTGTGATTCCTCCCTCCACCAGTAGGGGGCAGTGTGTTTATTCTGTCTGAAAGCAGATTTTTTCTTTGCTGTGCTGTGATTGGCTGACCTGTCGGAGTCTCTTCACAGCGCAGTCCATGTTGTTGAGAGTCGCTCGGTAGACGACACCGAAGCCCCCCTCTCCGACCTGAAGGCTGGGGGAGAACCCTCGTGTCCCAGCATGCACCTCTTCGTATGTCCAGCAGATGACGGTGGTGATCGTGCTGCACGGCGCCGGGGGAAGCGGCGGAGGAGGACGGGGCGGGGGCTGCTGGTGGTTCTCAGAGTACAGGATGACAGGGGGCGGGGCCGGTCCAGGCAGCGGTTTTCTGTCTGGACTTTCAGCTGAAGGTTGGAACGGAGTGACGTCATCAGTGCGTCTGACCAATCAGAGCGTTGCTGGGTCACCAACAGTGATGTCAGCTGGTCACCGGGTCTTACCTGTGGGCTGAGCTGCTGACTGTTCATATGGAGGAGGAGGAATGGCAGGAATGGTAGGGGGCGGCGGAGGAGGAGGGTTCACGCTCTGCATCCCTGCAGAGAATCAGAGCTGAGCATCAGACCGTTCTCCTGGTCAAAGGTCACAGGCCTTAAACTAAACTCACAGCTCAGGATGATGTCCCGCGGTCTTAAGAGTTGCAGAGACTCCAGAAGGTCGATCAGCTCTCCAACTCGCCCGTTCCTGTTCCCCCAGTTGTTCATCACCCAGTCGGTCCGCCTCTCCCTCCGGTCGGCCAGCCGGACCTCGGTCTGGTCTTTGAGGACCTCTGAGGCTGCAGAGAAAGACCCGATCAGATCAGTATCCTGAACCACAGACCAGAAGGGTGTCCTGAACCCGAACCTGGACCAGAACCCTGAACCTGAACCTGGATGCAGCAGAGAAAAGGTCATCATGTCCCCCAGCAGCATAACTCGAGAGGTAGTTCAGGGTAACCTTGGCCCGTCTATCAGCTTCATCAAAAGGGAAAGTTTTAAGCCTCACGGACTAAAGTAGACGGGGTGTCTGGACTAAAGTAGACGGGGTGTCTGGACTAAAGTAGATGGGGTGTCCGCCTCACGGACTAAAGTAGACGGGGTGTCTGGACTAAAGTAGACAGGGTGTCTGGACTAAAGTAGACGGGGTGTCCACCTCACGGACTAAAGTAGACGGGGTGTCTGGACTAAAGTAGACAGGGTGTCTGGACTAAAGTAGACGGGGTGTCCACCTCACGGACTAAAGTAGACGGGGTGTCTGGACTAAAGTAGACAGGGTGTCTGGACTAAAGTAGACGGGGTGTCCACCTCACGGACTAAAGTAGACGGGGTGTCTGGACTAAAGTAGACAGGGTGTCCGCCTCACGGACTAAAGTAGCCGGGGTGTCTGGACTAAAGTAGACAGGGTGTCTGGACTAAAGTAGACAGGGTGTCCGCCTCACGGACTAAAGTAGCCGGGGTGTCTGGACTAAAGTAGACAGGGTGTCCGCCTCACGGACTAAAGTAGCCGGGGTGTCTGGACTAAAGTAGCCGGGGTGTCTGGACTAAAGTAGACGGGGTGTCCGCCTCATGGACTAAACTGGAAGGTGGACGAGCCCATCACAGTAAACCATCTGCCTCCCATTCTAATTTTAGAAATTCTAGGAACCAGCAGTGAACCTGCAGTCTGGTACCGAAGTGCTCTGTCAGGAACATCTAGACCAATCAGATCTCTGATGGATGATGGAGCTGATTATTACCACGGTTATATGTGAGAAGAGTCTGAGACTCGATTCTGGATTGATCCATTACCATCAGCAGATGATCAACTGCAGGAGCTCAGGTGGAGATGCTGAGGTCCTAAACATGTTCACAGAACGCTGGTGGAGCAGGTCTGTGTAATAACATTAATAAATTTATTCGTATTGACCTTTACAATAACCACTAAACACCTTCACAACGGGAAAAATAAAACAAAACATAAAACACAAGGAATAAAACAGCGCCAGGATAAAAGCAGAATAGACAACAGAATAAAGTAAAAAGATATTAAAAATGTCACTACTGGGCATAAAAGGTCATGTTAAACATAGATGTCTTGAAGAGGCTGAGGTCAGAGGTCAAAGTTATTCCAGCTGGATCAGCACTGGGACCTGGGCTCCTCCTGCAGGCGCTGATCTGAGGCCCTTAAGGCTCGGCCATCGACACCAACAGTTAGAGGAGTTAAATCCAACAAGGCCAGACCATTATGAGCTTCAAAACCGAACGTTAAAAGTTTAAAACCAACCCTGAAGCAAACGGGGAGCCGGTGATTAAATATCGGTGTGATACGGCGCTGTTTCTTAGAGTCGATTAAGAGACGGCAGCAGCATTCTGTTTGGAGGCCACTCAGGAAAGACTGATTTCTACCAAAATAAAGGGAATTACAGTAGTCAAAACACCAAGTTATAAACTGGCAGTGAAAGGACAGGTTGTGTTTGGTGATGATCGATGCAAAGAGCAGCAAATAAAGAGGAAAAGAGAAGGGACCAAGGATGGAGCCTTGTGGGACTCCACAGGAAAGAAGATCATTACAGAGAATGATTCCCCCGTTAAGTAGGAAGAAAATCACTGAGGTTCCCTGAATAGCACCACTGACTGAGGCGAGACCAGGATCCACTGTCCGATCTGGCCACCATCTCTGATGCCACTGGGACCAGTTTATTGTTTTGAAATCATTCCAATGGAGGAACATCATCTGGGTTCTCCTGGAGCCGGCTCTCAGGAACATCAGGGAGACACCAGGAATCAGATGGAGACTCTTTGAGGAACGGGTTCCATCTGAAGAATGAAGCTGGAAGGAGGTGTCTCCTCAGGTTCATGTTCATGAGTCGGAGCAGAACATCTGAACACTTTCAGTTTCCTGTGGTTCCGCTTCATGTTCTCATGTCAAGGATGGAGCAGATGGTTCCTCTTTCTGAGTTTAGCTCACTGCCTGTTTCAGGCCAGATAAACACCGAAGCGTGAAAAGCAACCACAGACACTTGGAACCAGCATGAAGAGCGTTCAGAACCAACATCTCAGAGTTTGAAGACGGTTCTGGGTTCTGCCGAGTCTGGTTCTGATTGGATCATCTTCACAGGGAAGACATGAGGATGTGCAGAGATGTCATGTGACCCAGTGTGATGTTCTCTTCGAGCAGAACTCCAGATCCACCGGCTCCCCATCAACTCCACAATCCAATTTAAACTACTCATCAGCTCCTGTCCCACTTTACCTGTTCCTGATTTCCTGTCCCATGGAACAAAACAAAAAAAAAAAAAAAAAAAAAAAAAAAAAAAAATCAGGGTGATGAAAAATCATAATAATTAATCATAATAACATATTTATAGAAAAACGTGTGAAGAATGTTCATGGATATGAGCGATACAAAAGCAACAAATTTGCTCCAGAAAAAGAAGAATCTCATTGTTATTTTACTGTTGTAGACAAAAAGAAACGTAGCAAAGCATCATTTTCCAGTTAGTCACTGCTGACGCAACAATAAGCTGCTTTGAGCTAATAGAAAACATGAAAAACATAAATAGAAAAGCATCAAAGACATGAGAAACGATCCCAGCCTGTTCCATCTGTCCTGTTTCAGAAAGGATTTACTCGGAACAGCTGAGTTATAGTCCGTTTACCTAAAACATCCAGCTTAATGTGAAAAAGTCCTGCAGACATGGAGGATTCCTGGTTTTAAGAAGCTCCTCCTGATGAATCTTCCTCAGTTTCTGCTGTAAACTCTGAATGTTTTTATGTTTGTAGGGGTTTGAATCAAATAAATAACACAAAAACATCACAAAAATAACATTAAAAAATATTTGCAGGGTTTATTTATGAGTTGCTGGTGGTTTGTAGTCAGAGTCCCGGAGTGTTTCGTAAGGCGCCTTTAAATAAAGTTTATTATTATTGTTGTTATTGTTGTTGTTATTATTGTTATTATTATGAAGACCCACAGAGTTCATTAGGTTCCCGTTACCCAACCACGACCCGACCAGCTTCAGTTTTAGTTCCAGAACCGGTTCTGTCCCACCTTGAGGACAGCCGGGCATCAGCGTCGTCAGTAGAACCGGCAACAGAACCAGGAAACTGTCGGGTCATGAAAGTGGTTCTGTACGGTTCCCAGACGGTTCTGCTAGAACCACAAACAACGAGGAGTGAAACAAAACCTGGTGGAGGCTGAACCGCACTCGGAGCGGGTTCTGCCGCTGCAGAGATCCAGAACCTGGTGCCAGAGGAAGCTGAAGTAGGAGGTTCTGTTAGAACCATCCCAGTCACACGATGAAAAACTTACAGAACCACAAGACGGACCTTTCTCGGTACCGAGCCGTTGGTGGATTGTTTCTCCAGAACCTCCAGCTGGATCAGCCTGGTTCTGTCTTATTCTGGGTTTTATGTCTTAAAGGAGGAACAAACAGGCCGTGTGTTTATCCTCCCAACTGGTTCTGACCCAGTTTGGTCCTCCTACTGTTGGGGACCAGAACACCTTAGGTTCTCTGTCCTTTGGACCTGGAAAGTTCTGAAGCTGATAGTTCCAGGGTTCTACGCATCAGGAACCGGGTTCTACAGTTCTGACCCAAACCCTGCAGCAGAACCGCATGTGAAAGAAAAACTTTGTCCACTTCAGTAGTTTAAAGAAGGGTGTACTTAGTTTTTACTCCATTCCTGCTGCTGTTTGGATCAGAACCGCTGGAACTCTGTTCTGATTGTTCGAGTTTAGAGTGATGGTTCTGATCCGTCTACAGGAGTAGAACTGCTGGTTCCGACTCCTCCCTTTCTGTTCAGATGTTCGGTCTCAGAACCGCTGATCCAGACTCTGATTATGTCTGCAGAACTGACCAGAACCTACAGAACCGAGCCGAACTTGAGGAGCGGACCAGAACCTACCGAGCCCATCCCCCTCACATCCAACAGACAGAACCGCGCCCTGCTCGCCTGAACTCCAGAACCCAACTGGTCCTGTCACTCAACCTGTGACGTCACTAAGACCGCTCACCTTCATCACGTGACTCAGGTGTAAAACCCGATCAGTCTGATTGTTTCGGTGCCGCCTTCGGCAGGTTGTGGCTGTGTTACTCACCGAACCGGGTCCAGTCCAGGTCCAACAGTCCATCCATGACCCGGCAGAACTCCCAGTAGACCGAGGAGGGAAGCTGGAACAGGAAGTCGCCCCGCAGGTCTCCCTCTGACATGTTTCAGACCGAACCCTGCCGGACCGGGTCGCATCAGAACCAGACCGATAACTCTCCGAACTGACCAACTTCAGAACTTCTGATTTGTGGCAACTTCCGTTCTCAGTGCGAACAAGCGCCACGCACGTAGAGCCGCTTCCGGTGTGACCTGTCAAAGTAAAAGCCTGGCTTGCACCTGCACAGATTAATAGGTGCGCTCAGAAGATCGAGTGGTTCGAACAGGTAGAACCCGGTCCAGTAAAACACACCTGCACAGGTCCAAACAGCTGGCCTGAGGTGATTCCAGAACATGTTCTGGTCCATTCTAACCGGGCCGTCAGTCCAGCCGCAAAACATATCAAAGGAAAATCTGCCATTATCTGACCTTTGACCTCATCAGCTGGAAGGATGTTGGAGGGTTCTGGAAAGGTTCTAAAGAGTCTGAGCAGGAACGGGTGAATTAAAATACCAGCAAAGCAGAGAGCGGGGGGAACATGTGGAACGGAGGGAACATGTGGAGCAGAGGGAACATGTGCAGCGGGGGGAACATGTGGAACGGAGGGAACATGTGCAGCGGGGGGAACATGTGCAGCGGGGGAACATGTGGAACGGAGGGAACATGTGCAGCGGGGGGAACATGTGGAGCAGGGGGGACATGTGGAGCGGAGGGAACATGTGGAGCAGAGGGAACATGTGCAGCGGGGGAACATGTGGAACGGGGGGAACATGTGGAACGGAGGGAACATGTGGAGCGGGGGGAACATGTGCAGCGGGGGAACATGTGGAGCGGGGGGAACATGTGCAGCGGGGGGAACATGTGGAGCAGGGGGAACATGTGGAACGGAGGGAACATGTGCAGCGGGGGGAACATGTGCAGCGGGGGAACATGTGGAGCAGGGGGAACATGTGGAGCAGGGGGAACATGTGGAACGGACGGAACATGTGGAGCAGAGGGAACATGTGCAGCGGGGGGAACATGTGGAGCAGGGGGAACATGTGGAACGGAGGGAACACGTGCAGCGGGGGGAACATGTGCAGCGGGGGAACATGTGGAGCAGGGGGAACATGTGGAGCAGGGGGAACATGTGCAGCGGGGGAACATGTGGAGCAGGGGGAACATGTGCAGCGGGGGAACATGTGGAGCAGGGGGAACATGTGCAGCGGGGGAACATGTGGAACGGAGGGAACATGTGGAGCAGAGGGAACATGTGCAGCGGGGGGAACATGTGGAGCAGGGGGAACATGTGGAACGGAGGGAACATGTGGAGCAGAGGGAACATGTGCAGCGGGGGAACATGTGGAGCAGGGGGAACATGTGGAGCAGGGGGAACATGTGGAGCAGGGGGAACAGTAGTAAAAAGTCTGAGGTCAGAACTTCTGTGAAAACCTGCCGCTGTTTCCTTCTCCAGGACAAACAGAACCATCAGTCATGGATCTCTGGGACGGGTTCAGAACCTCAGCAGAAAAAAGAGAAACTGGACTCCCAGAATGAGTCTCAGAACCCAGGCTCTGGACCCTGGGCTGGCAGGTGTTTGGTTCTGACCCGGTACCATTCGGACCGTCTGCTCTGGACTGTGGTTGTGTTTGGGAAACTGGTGGACCTGGGACAGCTCCTTCTCCAGTTGTCCTGGGTTCTGGTTGGAACAGAACCGTTGAGTTGGATCTCCTGCTGGGGATTTGGGGCTTTTACTTTGTAACAGGAAGTGTTGCGTTAAGACTTCCTGTTCTGCTTGACTGAAATGACTCATTTCCTGTTCGACTCTCAGCACACACTCCTACTCTGCTGTCTTTGTGAGGACCGAAACCAGAACCTGAACCAGGACTCCAGAGGGGAATACTGTCTCTCTGGGACCAGGTTCTGGTTCTTTGAAGCCCTGCTGGTCCGGGTCAGGTTCTTTGGTTCTGAACGGGTCCAAATGAAGCACAGAAACAGACGCTGAACTTAGATATCATCATGTGAGCAGGACTTCTGGTCTCTAGCCGCTTCCTCAGTGTGGTTCTGGTTTCAGAGCCACTTAAACACACACACACACACACACACACACACACACACACACACACACACACACACACACACACACACAGGATGGTGGTCTTCAACCAGATGAGCAGCAGCTCTGGTTCCTCAACCCGAACCCTGCAGCTGGGGAACTCTGTCTGTTTAACAACCAGGCCCGGTTCTGGAACATTCAGCAGAATCTGTGGCCCAGAAAGTTCTGGTCCAACAGGAAGCTGATCGACCCTCAGAACTCCTCCAGAACCTCCATGAAGGGACACCGGGCCATGAGGAGCTCTGCTTCTGTAAAAACACCTGCAGGTGTCCAGCAGCACCGGGTCGCCTCTGACCCGTTCCTGGTTCCAGGTTCCTGGTTCCAGGTTCCTGGTTCCAGGTTCCTGGTTCCTGCAGCTGTCTCTGCTGGGGACAGGTCCGTCCAGCAGCGGACCCTCCTCTTCCTCAGGCAGCTCCCTGGAGAAGGCAGCAGATGTTGCTCCAGCATCTCTGCTCCAGAGAGGAGGAGAAGATCCAAGCCCAGAGCTGCGCCACCGAGGAGCCACTCTGCCACCTGCTGTTTAAATGTGGTACTGCAGCTGGAACCGAAACTGGAAGAATAATAATATTAATCATCATTTTTACATTTTCAGTTGTTTTAAGTATTTATTTTTGAATTGTTACATTTTTAACGATTTTATTTATTTATTTTTATGGTTTATATGTTTTTATTGTTTTGAATTAATGTAAAGTTTGAACAGTAATGATAAAAATAACAAAAATTATATATATATATATATATATATATATATATATATATATATATATATATATAATTTTTGTTTTTTATATATATATATATATATATATATATATCTATATATATATATATATATATATATATATATATATATATATTTTACATTTTTAATTGTTTTCTTATATTTTTTAATGTTTATATTTTTAAATTTTTATGGTTTATGTTGTATTTTTTTAGTAGTATAATTATGGACATTAAAAATAATTATAATTATCGGAAAATAATTATTTTTACAATTTCATATCATTCATATTATTATTTTGAATTGTTATATTTTTAATGTCTTTGTTTTTATTTTTTATGGTTTATATGTTGTGTTGTTTTTAATTAATGTAACTATGGAGCTAAAGTCTTCCAATAAAGTTTGACTCATAATATTCATAATAATAACAACAACATTCAGAGATTGAGATCATACACTGGAATTAGAAAACAAAAATGAAGCAGCTTGTTTAAAACTGGTTTGACTCCATGTGGACAGCTGAACTCCGTCTCTGATTGGCTGGACAGGTGTGCTGTCCAGGTGTAGCCCCGCCCCTCCCAGCACGATGAGGATGGACGCGGATGCTGGATGGATGTGGGTCTCAACACAGAACCGGGTCGGTCCACGAGTTCAGCAGAAAGTCTGAAGACGACCTGGAGAACCGCTGATCCAAGTCTGGATCTCAGGAGGTCATGAGGACCCTGAACCCAGAACTGTGGAAGAGCTGGACTGGTCAACGGGGAGCAGCAGAGGTTCTGAAGGTGGAGGAGCTTCAGAACCTGAGGTCATCCAAAGAAACAAGAGGAAGAAGAAGATGGAGCAGTGGGTGGAGATGGTGGAGGTCAGGATGATCTGAGGCAGAGAAGGATCTGCAGGAGGGTTTAAGGATGGAGATGAGGAGCTGGTGGAGAAGGAGAAGGACCAGAGGAGGGTCATGGAGGAAGCGATGGAGGATCTTCTGACGGTTGGAGGTGGATGAGGATCTGCTGAGGGTTGGAGGTGATGCAGAGGCAGTAGATGAAAAACATCCTCTATTTAAACTTCTGAAGGAAACGGAGAATTTCCGAGCTGTCCCTGAACGCCTCAGCCTGTTCGTCACTGGGCTCAGTTCTCGCGGGATTACGCCGCCCCTGTCAGTGTGGCTGAGCCGCTGTGGGCTGAGATCTCGCGGTGTTTTGCTGCTGACGGAGGGCAGCGGAGATGTTTGGAGTTTTTTAATATAAAATTATTTATTTAAATAAAAATGGCCGCCGCGGAGCGCGGAGCGGACAGACTGTAAGTGTTTTCCTCTTCCATCTTCTCTTCTCACGGCTTCCCGCTCAGCTTCAGCGCCGCTGTTTCCTCCGCACAGCTTTATGACGCAAAGTGCGCAGATTTCCACCCCGGGCCGTCTCCGCGGAGCGGGGTTAGCGGGAATAACGTCACACAGTCAGCCCGGACCGAGGCTCCTCGGAGCCCCGCTGCCGGAGCTCCGCTGGGCCGCTCAGGGCTCAGCGCTGCCCGGGGAGGAGCTGCGCAGGCCGGGCCGAGGAGCGGGGGGTGGGGGGGGACCCGGGGCGACCGGGGAGGCTGCGGGGCTGCAGCTCCGTCACAGCTAACGGGCTAGCTGCTGGCGCGCGCGCGCACATGCGCGCGCCTCACAACAACCCGGGTTAACCCCCCCACCCCCCAGGTAGCTCAGCGTTAGCCGTTAGATAGCTGCTGCTGCCGGAGTGCCGCTGAGCAGGACGTGCGCGAACATGAGGGCGCGTGCCCGCCTGTGGTTTCAATGTGTGAGCAGCTCACTTCCTGTTTCATCCTGCAGCTTCAGCACCACCACCAACAAACAACAAGCAGAGTTCAGGCTAATGAGACAGAACCGGGTCAGAACCGAACCGAACCTGATCCGATCCGTCCATTCACACACATCCAGGTTCTAAAACAGTCCAGTCAGGTCCAGTTTCTTCTGCCAGGCAGTGAAAAAGTTTTCTAAGAACAACAGAAGCAGCAGGAGCAGAACCGGGTCAAACCTGTTAAAGAATCTGGACTGGAGCACATCCAGGGTTCTGGAGCGGGTTCTGGGTCGGGTTCTGTCAGGATGCTGAGCTGCTTCATCAGCTGTCAAACACCAAGATGTCCAGTTTTTGTCAGTTATTCGTGGAAAAACATGTCCAAACCAACCTGAACAGAACCGCCTGACAGCATGAAGTAGGCGAAACCAGAACCTCAGGTCCCGATCTGAAGAACTTCAAGACGAGAAACAAAGTCAGCAACATCCATCAGTCTGGGAAGGATCACAGAACCGTCTCTAAGGTTCTGGGTCTCCAGAGGACCTCAGGGAGTAGTCGTGATGCTGTGGGCTGCTGGACCTGGAGGACTTCCGCAGCAGAGCGGGTCAAAAGTTCTGATGTTAGAGGGCGGGATTAGTTTTCACACAGATCCAGGTTGGTTTGGAGATCTTTGTCCTTAATAGCTGATTTAGAAACAGCTTTTTCTTCTTATCATTTTGGTCTGTTAAAGCTATCAGATTTTCATTGTTAACCAGTCAAACTGACTTTAAAATAGTTGTTTACCTCTAGAACCTGGTTCTGGTTCTGATCAGTTGATCTGTTGAAGACCTTCCTCCCAATAAGAAGCTTCGAGCCTCCGGCCTCTGAAGACATCACAAAAGGCCGCTGCTCAGAGTTCATCTTGTTTTCACTCATTATTAGCATGTATGGAACAGAACTGGACCGGTCCGGCGCTTCCTGCGGTCCGATCGGGACATTCTGATGTTTTTCCTCTGTACGATAAAGGAAAAGTGCTGCAGGTTCTTTGATAGAGGTGGACCTTTAAAATGAAGGAATCATGAGATAAAGCTGATTAATGCTGGGAAGCGTCTGTCTCTGACGTTGATCTGATGACTTCCTAAAACCAGACCGAAGCTGTTGATGGATGTGTTTATAGACCCAACCAGCCAATCAGGTGCATCTCTGCTGTTTATCAGATTCCTCCTGAACATATGTTCTATTCAGCTGCAGCAGAACATGCAGCATCTCATATTCGGACATTAAATCAGACTAAAGTTCTCCTGTTTCACATCAGTTAGGATTAACAACAATATTTCTATTTGCTAAATGCCAGAATAATGACAAATCAGTTTTCCTTCACATAGAGACACTTTACAAAACAAAAACATCCCATTTATACACAGAAACGGAACGTCAGTCCAGCTGAGCCCAGTTATCAATCAATGCATTTAGTTCAGTTTATTATTCAAATTAGTTTAAAAAGTTTCTGTCTAAGGAAACCCAGCAGAGCATCGAGTCGTTGACTTGCAGCATCACTCCTGCTGGACCAGCAGGGGGCGACAGTGGAGAGGAAAACTCCTCTTTAACAGGAAGAAACCTCCAGCAGAACCAGAACCAGGCTCAGTACGAGCGTCCATCTGATACGAATGATTGGAGGTTTGAGAAGACAGAGCAGAGACACCAGGAGTACTTTCTATGTTGAGGGAAAGTAAGAAGTTAATGGCAGCAGTAGCCCCTTCAGTGGCTTCATCTGGGAGAGAAACAGCGAAACAGAGAAGCTCTGAGCTGGTTTTAAAGGCTATAGGACAATGGTCTCAAACTCCAGTCCTCAAGGGCCAGTGTTCTGCAACTCTAGATCTCTCTCTTCTGGTAAATCCACCAGATAACTATCAGGTAGCACTAGCAGGTAATGCTACCAGGTAACCATCAAATAGCTCTAGCAGGTAACGCTGCCAGGTAACCATCAGGTAACACTAGCAGGTAACTATCAGGTAGCTCTAGCAGGTAAAGCTGCCCAGTGAAACTACCAGGTCCTCTTAAATCCAGGGTGCAGGTGCAGCAATGTTGACATGCCGTGTAGTATGTCAGAAACATTGACAATGACGTTCTCCAGACTAATTTTACCTGACAGACCTGCTGCAATCAGAGCGTCCATTTGCGTAAAGACAGAAATTGTTGAGTCCGTTAGCTTCACCAGAGCAAAGGACAAAGGTCATAGAGGTCTAGCTGAACAGGAGAGAGAACTGAAGGGTTAGAGGCGTGTTGCTCGATGACAGTCACAGTACCTGATTGTCAGTTATATCATCACTGTATCATTTAATGGTCATGTGTTGCCACACAAGATGAATTGCTTTCCAATTGCTGTTGGACAGTTTGCTGTCATTGTGAGATGCAACTTTAACACAGGATCATATTTTCCCAGGGAGGAGGGACAAGAAGGCGAAGAGGGAGACTCCCAGCCCTCAACCAGACAAAGAGACAAGTCGCACAGTAAGACAAAGAAGCCACGTAGGGAGCGCCGCCATGGTGACCAGGGGGCCGAGTCGGCAGCCTCAACCACCCCTCCAGCAGCTAGTGAACAGCCACAGGTGGGGGTGGAGCCACAGAGCCAGGTACAGAACATGTGGAGAGCTGGAGATGTAACACCCAGAATGATGTGCAGAAGTTTTTATTCATCATTCGTCCCTTTAGGTGGTAGAGCCAGTGGCGGGACCCTCAGAGCAAGGGTCAGAATCTGCAGCAGGCAGTGAGTCTGCAGGATCTCCCAGGCAACGCCGCTCCATCATTCGAGACCGAGGGCCAATGTATGATGACCCGTCCCTGCCCGAAGGCTGGACGCGCAAACTGAAACAGAGGAAGTCTGGACGATCTGCGGGGAAGTTTGATGTCTACCTGATCAAGTAAGTCATGATCAGCATGATGATGGTTCCCTTTGATGCTTAAGAATATATCACAGATGAATGCCATTAACATTTAGCTGTTTTTGTTCTGAAAAGCTCGGAGGGAAAGGCATTTCGTTCTAAGGTGGAACTCATTGCCTACTTTGAGAAGATTGGTGACAAAGAGACTGATCCCAATGATTTTGATTTTACTGTCACTGGGCGCGGAAGCCCATCCCGTCGTGAAAAGCGTCCTCCCAAAAAACCGAAAGTGGTGAAACCATCAGGACGAGGACGAGGGAGGCCCAAAGGTACAGAGACCGGGATGGCAGAAGTTACCCAAGAGTCATTAAATCGAGGACAGCTTTTCATAAGTGGTTCTGCAGTTGTTCTGTGTTCATCTCTTATGTTTGTGTAGGCAGTGGAAAAATGCGTCAGGCCACTGAGGGTGTGGCCATGAAGCGAGTGGTTGAGAAGACTCCAGGCAAACTGCTGGTTAAAATGCCCTTTGGCAAGGCTGAGCCCTCCTCTCCAACCACATCAAAGGTATGATGGTTGTTTAGTCCCTCACCTGGACATTTTTAGATTCTAGATATTTGAAGAACCTTCATCAGCTTTAAAAGTTAAGCTGTAAATTCACTCTGAGCAACTGTGTCTTTGATTGTTGTCACCGTAACAATATTGAAACTCATGCCTCTGTTGATCTGGTCTTCCCTCTGCAGGTGGTGTCTCCTACCGCAGTGCCCAAATCCCGTCCAGGCAGAAAGAGAAAATCAGAACAGGAACTTCCACCTCCACCTCAGGCCGCTCCCAAGAAACGAGGAAGGAAACCAGGATCAACTTCTGCAGCATCATCCGTCATTGCTGCATCCACCCCTTCAGCCACAGCCTCTGGTAGCTCAACAGCTGGAAGCTACACTGCAGCCGCCATCATGGCGGCTGAAGCCAAACGGAGAGCAGCCAAGGAGTCTTCCACTAAACCTGTTGTTCAGGAAACAGCCCTGCCAATCAAAAAGCGCAAAACAAGAGAAACTGTGGAAGAGATGGAGAGTGTTCAGGCTCCATTGGTTACAACTGCTGAGACTGGAAGCACTGGTGCAGCAGAAGAGGAGGGAGGTACAGTGGAGGGAGGTCCAAGCTCAGACCCAAAGCCCACATCCTCTGTAGAAAGCCAATCAGAGAAGCAACCCTCTGCTTCAGATGAGAGCCAATCCCATGGACACAAGGCTCATAAGGGCCAGAAGCACAAGGAAAAAAGAGAATCTGGAGATGAAGGAAGCAAAGGCAAGGATGTTGGTGAAGATGAAGGAGGGGGTGGAAAGAGTAGCAGCAGCAGTAGCGTCATCCCTTCAAAAAGCCACAAAAGGAAGGAACGACAACCTCATAAACATCATCATCACCACCACCATCACCACCATCATCATCGCCACCAACAGCCCTCTGGCTCACCATTAGATCACCCGACTCTTTCAGTTTCTGAATCACCTCCCAGTCAACCTAGGCCTGATGCTGAACCCCAGACTGTGCCTCATCAAACCCCCGAACAAAAGTCTACCCCCAAACCACACCAAAAGTCTGTGCCTCAGTCCCCTCCTGAATCTCTCCAACCTGTCCCTCAAGCACACCACCAGCCCCATTCTTGTCCTCATACCCAGTTATCCAGTCCATCACAAGCCCATATTCTGCAAGTATCCCAGTCATCCCCGACCAGACACTTACTGCCTGAGCCACGGTCCCAACAATCCCAAGTCCAAACCCTCAGTCAGTCATTGTCTACCAACCAGACAGCCCAGTCACTCTCCACAGCCCAGCACCAAAGCCAGCATCAGACTTTGCATGCGCCACCCAAGTCCCCACCTATTCTGCATGCTCAGCCATCTCAAACCAGGCATCCACAGTCACAGGTCCAGTCCGCCACAGCACTCCAGCCTCAAATCCAGCCTAGACATTCGTCTCATATCCAACCCCAGTTTAAACAATCCCACCCTCAGACGTCGGTTCAGCCCCAACTCCAATCCCAGCCAAGGATTCAAACACAATCTCAGTCACAATCCCAAACCAGGATCCCAACCAAAATTCAGTCTCAATCACAGGCAAGAATCCAGATGCAACCTCACTCTCAATCCCAAGGGAGATTACCTACACCGATTCAAAGTCAACCCCAGACCAGGACTCCAACACAAATTCAGAGTTTACGTCAGACTAGGACGCCAACACAAGGTCAAAGTCAACCTCAGACTAGGACACCAACACAAGTCCAGAGTCAACCTCAGATAAAGACATCAATGCAAGTTCAGAGTCAACCGCAGATAAGGACACCAACACAAGGTCAAAGTCAACCCCAGACCAGGACACCAACACAAGTCCAGAGTCAAGCCCAAACCAGGACATCAACACAAGTTCAGAGTCAACCTCAGACGAGGACACCAATACAACTCCAGAGTCAACCCCAGATAAAGACATCAACACAAGTCCAGAGTCAACCTCAGATAAGGACATCAACACAAGTTCAAAATCCACCCCAAACCAGGAGCCCAACCCAACTTCAGACTCAACCCCAGGCAAGGACTCCTGCCCAAGTTCAGAGTCCACCACAGACCAGGGTCCCAACACAACTTCAGAGTCAACACCAGACCAAAACTGCAGTCCAACTTCAGACTCAACCCCAGACAAGGATCACAACACAAAATCAGAGTCAACTGCAGACAAGGGCTTCAGCTCAACCTCATCCTCACTTGCAATCTGGCCTTCAGGTGCTGCCTCAAACACACATGAGACAGACCTTGCAACACCATCTCCCATCTCCATATAGAACCCTACCCAGTCAATCTCCCACCCAATCTAGGCCACCCATTTCCCAGTCCCAAACACAACCACACTTTCAAAGCTTTCAAACCCAGTTGCATCCCCAGTCCCCCTCTCAACATACAAGGCTACATGCACAGAACCTCGTTTCTCACCGATCGTCATCCTCCAGTCAAGCCCACCCCAATCTCGTCCCTGCTCAGCAGAACCAGAGTGAACAGCCACAAGACCTGAGCACCACACGGCCTACCCAAGAAAGCCAGTTCCCTAGAAGAGAGGCCAGCATGGAGGGCATCAGGATGGAGGGGAGAGGGGAGCTGGTCTCAGCATCAGACACCAGAGAAATCTTAGGAGGTGAAAGAGGGTCAAACAGCACATCAAGGCCTTCCAGCTCTGTGCCACCTGGACCTCCTGGAGTAGCAGGGTCCAGTCTTGTGCCTGGAGCTGATGGTAGGGCTCGACTGAGGGTGGAGCCAGAGGAAGCAGGTGACAGCAAGGAGCTCAGAGACATTGTCCCACAGTCCACTGTTCCCCGTCCCAGCTGTGAGGAAACCGTAGAGTCACGAACTGCTGTCAGTGAAAGAGTCAGCTGATTGGTTGGTCAGATGGAAGGCAAGCTGATTGGTAGCCTTATGGACTGAGTGAACACCAGAAGGAGGACTATGGCCAGGCTTTTGATGGAGGTGTATGGAGCTTACTCTGTTTTCAGACAGAAGCTGGAAGGACTGTCACAGCTTCTACTGTTGGATTCTGTCTGGAGACTTTGTAAAGTTGTGGAAGGTACAGTTGGCTTGGCTTGAAGGACAGATCGAGAGGGGAATGAATAGTGTCTTTTTCTAGAAAAAAACAAATGAAAAGGAAAAAACAAGAAAAAGTGTGTGTGTATATAATCTAAAGGCAGCTGTTGCATCCTGCTAGTCTCCGTACGGAGGTGGGGAGTAGTTTGGAACTAAAAACCGTCGCTTAACAACACATTACTCTGATAAAATGTTGCTTCCGGAATATAACCTGTTTTTTATTTAGTAGTTGATTGTTTTGTCTTTGTTATACAGCTTTAAGAAGTAATATTACCAACAGCCCTGACTCTAACATGGCCCACATTGACTGACAGTCCCTTCCTCAAACCAGTCTTTGACTGAAAGTCTATGAGGTGATGCGGGGTGGCGGTTTGCACCTTAAATTGGTTTCTTAGGAATCTCATCTTTTTTTCCAATGTTTTCCATGAAACCCAAATAAGCAGAGGCTTTCATTAGTGTTCTCAGTTCTTGCACTTATTTTGACTCTCGCCGTTTTGCCTGAGATCAAATGTGGTAAAGTTCTCAGTCCTCTTCCAGATTTCCTCAGACACGTCATGAATCTGGAACTAGCTGGAACCCTGACTCTGACGGCCTGATTCAGAAGGATGTTAACAGCTCGAGGAGTTCATGGTTCCTCTCAGCTGATTTAGGATCTGATGAATCCGGTTGATAAGAAAAGCTGCTCATTGGTGTTTCAACATTTCCAGTTCAGCCAGTTCTTCCAGGATTTTTCCTAAACTGGTCTTTATGAATTTATATGTTTCTCTCATATTTTGTTTCTAACGTAAGCACTTTTGATATCAAACCAAACCCACGCCTACAGTAGCTTTATTTGAGTTCTTTTAATGATGAATGTGTGGGAAAGGACCCATTCTCAATGTGTCTTTATGTCAGATGTCTGGAACAGTTTGCACATCTCAACTTTATACAATCAACCCCCTGCATGTCGCTCAGAGACCCTGCAGGCCTTCAACCGTAGCCCACGTACGCAGAGGCCAGCCTGGCTCTGGTTCATGGTCCAGGTTCAGGTCAAACCAGGAAAAGTGGTTCAGATGGACCCGGATGTGCAGAGAGATCAGAAAAGTTCAGATCTGAGAGTCACAGTTGGGAGGTGTCAGGATCCGTTCTGAGCTGCAATCATGACATCTTCAAATGGGTTTATCAGTTCTTGTTGCCAATGGCGCGGAGGGTCATTACGCTGAGATTCCTTGTCAACTTTAATGCTGAGTCCACACGGTGTTTCAGACGTTCTTAGCAAAACTGTAGACAGTATCAGAAGGAAATGCTTGGTGGTAATGTCTAATCCTTGCTCTGTGGTCGTTCATTGTAACAGTTTGACCAACAGCCCATTCTCACCACCAAGGACCCTAACCCTACGACCCAGTCTAACTCCCGTATCCTTGCCTTTTCATAATCTCAATCTAGCAATTACCGTGGTAACGCCAGTCCTATCTATCCATTCACTGTTCACCCTAACTCTGTCATTGATGACTGTGACAAGATTCTGCTTACCTTTTAAATCTTCCATCGTTCAGTGTTGCACCTTCAAGTCTTTATGGAGTTTTAAAATCAAGACACAAACAACAGAGTTTGGTCTTCAAGACTCCTGAGGACACGAAACACTTGGAACAGAAGCTGCGTTTCCATTATGAAGGTGCGCAAATCTCTGTCAATTTTCTGCTAATGTCAAAAAAACACAGTTTTGCAGTTGCGATGTTTCCATTAAATAAGAATTAAATTAGAATCACATGTGAATATGCTAGTTCACACGATAAGTCATTAAAAACATGCCGCACCATGATCCTCCAACTACTTCCTGTTGTCTTCTTCTTCGTGATTTGCGCCAGGGGCAACATCTGGTTGTTGATCATGTGACTCGTGTGATGCGAAAAAATTGTTTCCATCACAGTTTTGCGAAATAAACTAATTTTGATACGGCCTAAAAAAACCACCTCATCCTAGCGCCAAAACTTTTTCTTGAAAAAGAAAAAAAATTTTTTTGAAAATGGCGCGTTTGCATGAAGTGAAATTATTTTTATTTCAAATTGCGCAATTTCAGAGTTAATGGAAATGCAGCTAGTGAAGAGTCAAGAGAATTAAAACCCAACAAGTTCTGAAGGTGAAGCAAAGCCAGAACAGCCAAACTGAGCATGCTCAGAACGCCGTACAAGATACTGACTGTCAGGAAAGTTTCTCGCAGTCCTCACTGAAGACACAAGGGACACGGAGTATCTTCAGTGACTGCCAGAACCTTTCTTTTTGAGGGCCTTTCTCCAAGCCGTCGTTGGTTCAGCGGAATTACTAGAACCACTGTAGTTCAAGAAATCTCTGGGTGGAAAATGACTGATAGGGATGCAGACCTGCGACTCCCCCTACAGGGGCGTCGGAAGCATTTGTAATTTGTGGGGGGGGGGGGCTTAGGCAGGAGTGGCTAACATGCGGCATGCTAGCCACACGTAGCTGTTCTCTCTCTCCCATGTGACTTGACTGGTCGTCAAGGCTGTCATATTAACTGCAGTTTGTGGAATATTTTATTTTGGAAAATAACTTCCACCTCCGTTTAACTTCTTCCCAGCAAAGATGCTTTCCACACATCTGCAGTTCAGTCATCTCTATTGCAGTTACTTTGACTGAACCACTGAAGCAGAAGGTTCTATCATGACACAAGCTGGACATGGTCAGTGGGCCTGACGTAGCCCGTCCAGTTCCCAGCAGCCCGGATGGCGATGCACTTTGCTAAGGCTCCCACACTCTTCAAGCCGAACAGTCGACGTGCAGTCCTGTGGTTGCGGACTGTTCGTTTTCGCTCACACCTTTTATACAGCAGCGCAGACCACCTGAGGGACCCCCCCTACCGCTTCAGTATACATGATGCCCCACCCGCCAGGGTTCCCACTATCTCCCTGCATCTATTTTGTTTTTTCAAAGCATTCACAGAGAGAGCAGCAAAGCTTTCTGCAGACAGCCTCCTCCGTGGACAACAGCGTTGCAGTTTCCATCCAGGAGTTATTCACCATTTGCCAGTCTTATTATCATAATAGTTATTTAGCAAAGAATCATACAAATGTACATAATTCCTCAAGGTGTCAGAAAAACGTTCCACAAAAGTATTCATGTCTCCTGCAGATACAAAAACCGGACAGTGGAAGCGATTAGCTGAAGAGAAATATCAGCATTGCTGTCTGAGTGCATTTCTGCATAAAGAACGGCAACAAACTCCTGACCAATCAGACGACACTTCGCCAGAGCTCTGTTGAAATAGTTCGGCCCGGGCCTGGTGTCGAGTTCGGCAGGTGGATGGATCTCTGCGAACAAAATTACGCAATTTTCATCACGCGTCTATGTCAATGAGAACCAATTTCGGCACTTCGGGTGAAGAATGTCGGGGCCATTATGCTCGGAGCATGAGGCGCACTGGGCTGTTGTTGGGAACCAGGAAAACCTGGAGTGGAGTTTTAGTGGAATGAGTATTCTTTAATCAAGTGGAATGGATTCTTTCACGAAGTAGTAGAAACATCGATGGGGGAAGGAATATTTTCTTGTAAATGTGGGGGGAGGGGGGTCCAAACAAATATTTTTCAAATGTGAGGGGGACACCGTCCCCCAGAACGTTCAGGCTGGAGCTCTGTGGACGTCCTGAATGTTCTCAGTGTCCTGTCTCAGCTCATTAACCTGAGACTGAATGAGCCTTCAGACGCCGTCTCATACAGAACCTCAGTGTTTCTGAGGGGTTACCCTCCAGAGCATCTCTGTTCCACAACACCTGATTCAAATGGTTCCAAGAGCTCCTCTGCAGCCATCAAGTGCTGCAGCAGCCTGTCCGTCACCCATTTGTTGAAGTCAGGTGTGTGGCAGAAAGGAGACGGCTGAGACATGCAGGGCCGTGAGAAACCCATCCTCATCGCTCTGAAATAACCTTCAGGAAACAAACGTCTGTATTATGATGGTTGTCTGGAGCTTCCTGCTAGGACTCTGTGACTCTCCGACCTGAACCTCCCGGTCTCTCTTCGTTCTGGATCCACTGAGCCCGGCTTGCTGCGGGTCACGTTAGGGTAAAAAGGCCTCTACGTACGCGCCGCCACCTGCTCAGAGCAGCGAACCCATTAGCTGCACGCCACCGCAGAAACGTTCCTCTGTGATTGGACCCACTCCACAGGACTCGACCCGGCACAATCTACAGTAACCAGCCACCGTATTGCATGTTCCAGAGTTTAGTGCCTATATTAATAATAATAATAATAATAATAATATTGTGCGTCTTGCCAGAAGCCACCATGTCAGCCGAGCCATGTTGTGTTTCTAGACCTTAGTAGTAATGTGTGTGGTGACTTCATAGTTGCTAATATTGAGGATGAATATTCTGCTTTTACTCTGGTTGGAATTCAGTGAAACTCCAGAAAACACCGTCGCTGTAGAAAAACTAGTTTTTACCTGTTTTCTTATTTTTCTTTCTAACTAAAACCATTTGTTGTCCCTGACATGTTTGTGGTCTCAGTGTTTCACTCGTCTTCCTCGCACACACACGTCTTCCTGCAGCTCATCTTCACAGCTGCAACAAACCAGCCATCTGGTTCTGGGATGTTCTGAATGACGGGTTCTAGG
This sequence comes from Anableps anableps, assembly GCA_014839685.1. Classification (NCBI taxonomy): domain Eukaryota; kingdom Metazoa; phylum Chordata; class Actinopteri; order Cyprinodontiformes; family Anablepidae; genus Anableps; species Anableps anableps. Next base: position 39,026,191 of record CM026071.1, on the reverse strand, counting down.
ATTTCACACAGAACCTCAGGTACAATCTGGTCCAGATCAGACCGATGCTTCTAGAAACTGTCAGCGGTTCTGGTTCCACACTGATCTTCATCTAACTGCATCTACAGTCACAAATATCTTTCACCCTTTAACTATTAATCACGTTTGCACACTATCAGTCGGATTAAGTTATGATTTTATGATCAGGTTTAGTCATTCAAATAAAACTCGCAAATCTGAAGCAGATTTTAACTTTCCGATGTTCTGGACCGCAGTTTCACTCCCATGACACTGAGTTGAGACTATTATTATTTTATTTGTTGCTGGGATCGGCCGGCAATATTCCGCTCCAAAGTTTCCAGAAGGAGAATAGTGAAGGAGGTATCGAAGCTCTGATCATGGCTGCTAACCGTGGAACCATGAAAAACAGATCAGAGCCATCAGGATTTGGTTCGGCTCATTTTAGCTCTTAACTTCACCAGGAAAACATTTAATTTATATACAAAACATATAATCGGATCAGTTTGATCACAAATCCATTCCAGCTGATCCTGGTTAACAGTCAATGCATCAAGTTCAGATTATAGCTCAAATTAGTTCAAAAAGCTGAAGGAAACTCAGCAGAGCATCAAATCATTCACTCCTCTATGACCACCGGGGGGCGATAGTGGAGAGGAAACAGGAAGAAACTGCCAGCAGAACCAGAACCAGGCTCGGAAGGCAGAGCAGAGACACAAAAGAAACAGAAGAACTGATCCAGGAGTACTTTCTATGTCAAAGAAATATAAGAAGTTAATGGCAGCAGCAGCTCCTTCAGCAGCTTCAACTGGGAGAGAAACAGAGAAGCTCTGAGCTGGTTTTAAAGGCTGTGGGATGAAAGGCAGCAGATAGCGTTAGTCGCAGTAGAAGCTCAGCCAGTCGCTTTCTCTAGGAGAGAGACGGGGCCAAGTGGATCATCTACAGAAGAAGAGCATGAAGTTGTTGGCAGGAGTAGCTCAGCTCAAGTGCTCCTCCAGGAAGGTGTCACAGCTACACAGAACGCCAGACCAGGTGTAGCTTCTATGGAGAGAAAATAGCTGAGAGAACATAAAGTTAAAAGCTGAAATAACCTCAGCCAGTCTAGCTACAAAGTTTATCCTCAGGAGAGGAGCCTGATAAGTAAAGGATCCACCTCCCATTCTACTTCTAGAACCTCCAGGAACCAGCAGTGAACCTGCAGTCTGGTTCTGGTAGGAACGTCTGGACCAGTCAGATCTCTGATTGGTCCAGACGTTATAATAATGGAGCGCATTATTATGGGCTTTATATGTGTGAAGGAGAATCTGAGACTATAATCTGGATTTAACAGGGAGACGATGAAAGGAAGCTAAAACAGGATAAAAAAGATCTCTGTTTTTAATTTTCATCAGAACTTTAGCTGCAGAAAACAGAACCAATTTTATTTAAGAATAATCCCATAAAGTCATTCCAGCTGGGAGCTGGGGAATCAATGGCTCAACAGAGCGATGACTCTGGAAGTTTGGCAACTGGACTAAAGACAAACTGAGGATTATTCCTATTCTCCTCTATTAATGATGAAAATGCACTGTTCTAGCTTGGTGAAGGGTCTTTTTGTACAGCAGTAGACTATTTTTCCAAGTTAAGTGGGACTCCTCCAGATGTGTAGAGCGCCATTTTCTCAGGTTTCCTAGTGTTCTGCTTCAAAGTACGCAGCTCTGAATTAATCCAAGGAGCCAGCCTCCTGTGGGTAATTACCTTCTTTTTTAAGGAGGCTACATTGTCCAATGCCACACGCAATGAGGAAGTAACTCTGAACAAGAACATCAATTTGAGAAGGGCTGGAGATTAAACTGCTGCCTTCTGCTGTGTTCATCAGATTCTGAGGAAATTAGGATGGAACAGATTCTTTAAACGTTTTTATAGCATTGTCTGATAAAGATCTTCTACAATGAAATTTTCTCTCAGGTTTGGAATGCTCAGTTAAAAATAAATCAAAGGTTATTAAAATGGTCAGCCAGCACAGGGTTATGGGGAAGTACTGTTATTTCTTCACACTCCATATGTCAGCACAAGGTCTAAAGTATGACGACATGAGTGGGTAGGATGGTGGATCCTTTGAGTAGAGCCCATTGAGTCCAAGGTAGCATTAAAGGCTACATTTAGGCTATCACCCTCAGTGTCAACATGAATGTTAAAGTCCCCCACTATAATGATCTTATCAGTGTTTAACACTAAATCAGCTAACAAATCTGAGAAATGATCTCAGAATTGAGAGTAAGGGCCTGGTGGGCGAAACGAAACAACAAACTAAACTGGTTTTACTGCTTTGCTACTTGGATGAGGAAAACTAAGGGTTGGATGTTGAAAAGAACTGTAGCTATTAATAGCTGCAGGATTAATTAATAAATCTGAATGAAAAATAGTTGCTCCTCCTCCACCTCGCCCTGTACTTCGGGGAATATGAAAATTTAAATAATTAGAAGGGGTTGACTCATTTATACTAACATAATCCTCTTGCTGCAGCCAGGTTTCTGAAGCAGAACAAATCAATCTGATTATCACAAATCATTAGCTAGCAAGGTCTTTGAAGAGAGAGATCTGATGTTCAATAAACCACATTTAATTGTGTTATTTTTCAGTTCAGTCAGAGTCACATTTATCTTTATAAGATATTCATGATTTGCTCTTTTTAGATTAATCTTTATTCCATTTCATTTTGCCCGTGGGTAAGACACTGTCTTAATGGGGTAACGGGTCCTTAAAGTAAAACCTCAAAGAACTGATTTAGAGGGAAGACAGTGATTTTTTTGACCAAAGGTAAATTTTGTTTGGTACCCAGTTACAGCTAGAATCATATGACAGCTGAAAATGTTGCTTCTCAAGCAAAGTGTGATGCATTTGATCTCAGCTAATTTCAAACCACTATGCTAACACGGCTAGCTAAACAATGGCTACTGCTTACAGACTGCAGAGCTTTGATCTGGAAGAACTTTAGAGAACCTTCCTGCAGATGAAGAACATTGGACCAGTCACATCCAAACACAGACGGATTTATGCTGATTTGAACCAAATCTGATCTTAAACGAGGTTTGATCTGATTCGTTGGTTGAAACAACTGTAACTTCCTGTTTGATGTTCCTCCAATCACAGCGAAGCGGGCTTCATTTCCGGTCATGTGGTTTTGATCAGCACCTGTCGATGGTACTTGTAATTGCCTGTGGGAGTCTGCACGAGCCAGGAACCTGAACATCCAAACGCCACGGCCCGCTCGCGACATTTGCGCCGGTGAAAACGCAGCTCTCTGATTGGCGGAGCTGAAGGCAGGTGAGGATGGAGGATGTGGCCGCGTTGCTGCTGCTACTGCGCGGCTCCCTGATCCTCGGACCCTCTGTCGGTTCCGGACCCATGCCAGGACCCGGTTCGGGTCCGGACCCTGAGCGCGGCAGGATGGAGCTGCGACGGATGCAAAGCTTTGCCGCGCAGCCGCGGTACGGAGAGTGTTGGGCACGCGCTTTGGAACACCTGGACACGCGCTGCAAGGACATGACGTCAGAGAGTCAGAGCCGCCTCGCGTTGCGCTTTACGCACTGTCACCTGAGCAGGTAAGCTGCAGCTGCCCCCTGCAGTCTCCTGATCGGAACCGGGGAGGAGGAATCTGTGCCGCTCGGGGCCTCCCTGTTCTAACAACTCTTCTGGTTCAGAACCAGAATCTTAAACTGGTCCCGACCCAGATCTCCGGTTGGCATTAAACACAGTGGTTCTGTTTGACCTACAGCCCTGAGCCAGTCCTCATTTGTTCCCGTGACCCAGACTCTGGCCCAGCCCTCCAGCGGGCTGCCTGTGACAGGTGACTCACCTGTGTTCCAGGTACACCGCTTGTTCCTGGTCGCGGTGTTCGTAAAGTTCTGCCTTGCAGTAAAAGAAAGAACGGAGAACCTGAGCTGGGCTTGAAGGAAGAACCTCCAGAGAGCCCTGTTCTGTTGGACTCCACTCCGAGTAATTCAGCAGAATCTCTGGTTCTGATCAGCTCAGTTTTCCTCTCAGAACCAAACGGTTCTGATGTTAAAATTTGGCTCTTCCTCCCTCAGGTGGGACGTGATGACATCATCAGGTGAACTTTTTGCCATGTGGACAAAAAAAATGTCATTTTCGGTTCTGTTTTTTTTTTTTTTTTTTCATTGTAACATAATTTACTGTTCAGAACCAGGATTTGGGCCGCTTTCTTTTCGCTGGATACCTGCGGTTCTGATATTAAACCCAAAAATCTGGTAATTATTAGACTAAAACGCTGTTCGGGTTTTTCCGCCTGAACTGAGCTGACGAGTTTTCAGCGAGTGCTGCCACCTTGTGGCCACTTCTGTTTACTACAGCTCAGCTCTGCCTCTTAACCTGCTTCTCTCCAGCTCGAGCAGGGATTTCCCATCCTGCCCAGAGGGGTCAGAGGTCAGCAGGTGTACCGCCGGGATGGACTCTGTGGCCTTTAACACCTACACAGAGTTCTTCACCCACACCCACTCCATCTGCCACTTCCTGCAGTCGGAGGCCTGGCAGAGCCAAGCAGAAAACACCATGCACAGGTGAGCAGCTGCAGGTAAGACGGACTGTAGCGATCCCTGGGCGGTGTCTTGCAGGTCCAACCAGGAACTTTCCCCCAACCCTCTGGGTTCTAACGGTATTATTATTATTATTATTATTATTATTATTAGTAGTAGTAGTAGTTGGATAGATGTTGGTTTGCTACAGTTTCATTGTGTTTTAATTAACAAATTCGTATGTGACATGAAATACTGTTTCTTATAACATCTAGTTTTGAAATGACTTGATCCAAGTGTTGACTTGAAATTAGCAATAATAATGTGAATATAATGAATGAGTATTACATAAAACCCAAAATGATGTTTATAGTTATTCATTTAAAATGAGCATTCTGTTTTTTGTTGCCCAGTTTTACAGAATAAGATAAAAAGAACAAAATAATGACCATGTTTGTTTTAAGCTAAACGTGTATTACTGAGTAAAAATACAGAACTACTTAAATTATGAAGAATTGAGTTTTATCTGGTTTCCTCTTCCTGGGAGCAGCTCTGAATCCTCTCTGAGATAACATTTATTATGTATATGGAAGCATTTCCCCAACAATAGCACTGGTTCCCAGTGTCGATGCTCAGTCATCCAGGACGTGATAATCCTGGGAGTCGTAATTAAAGCTGCAGTCTGTAACTTTTACTGAAATATAGATTTTTTTTTTTTTTTTTTTTTTTGCATATTTGTTAAATCTGTCTCCATGTTGTGACAGCTACGTTCTTCTTCTGGGGTTGTAAACCATTCGCACAGAAGTCGGACTGCTGGTCGGGTTTAGTTAGCAGCAGGAACAACCACACAATGAAAACCGCATTTCAGCAAAAAAAACTGGAACTGATCATCAAGACCTGTTGAGGGAACGTAGCCTTTGTGAAACACGAAAAGCCAACCTTGAACAGAGGAGGCCTCAGGTTTCATCTTTCTAACACCTACGCTGCAGCCTTGACTCGTCTCCTCAGCCGGTTTCACAGAAGCAAACATCTTGAGACAAAATGGCGCAAATGTTGGGATTGTTGGGGACTCGTTAGGATTGTCAGTGTTAATGACACCAACAAGGGACTGAATAGAAGGTCTGGTAGTGAGATGATGATGCTAAACTAGCATCCTGCTAATTCAACCAGCCTTGCCAGAGCTCTGTGAACATGTGTGTTTCAGGTTGACGGAGACCTCAGCAGGTGTTGCCGAGCAGCTTCAGTCCACCAGGCAGATGGCTAACGACCTGATGGAAGCCCAGAATGCTGCTTTACAGGCACAACAAGAAATCCTGTCCAATGGAGAGGAGTTGAGAGTCACCCTGAGAGACTCTACACAGGGTAAAGCTACACAGACATCCTGAGAGAGCAACAATACACCCTGAGCCTGAAAGACTGTACTCAGGGAATATTTACCTCCAGCCTGAGAGACTAAACTCAGGTTAAAAGTCCCATTTTGTTCAGAGAACAACAGGGAACCCTTGTAATTTATGTCAGTTTGCTGATTGTCCTCATTGTCTGCTGCCCCCCCCCCCCCAGGTCTGCAGTCGGTCTTCTCAGACCTCAGCAGTGTCTCCAGGGACCAGCAGGTGGCGCTGTCTGAGCTCTTCAACAGAATCTCCTTCATGCAGAGCTTCCTCCTCATGGAGGCCCACAGTCTGAGCTCCTGCTGCTACAACGCCGCTGCTCTCTGCACCTCCTACCTCATCACCTCCACCCCACGCTCCTCCAGGGCCAGGTAGCTCCGCCCCCTTGTCTCCAGGTGTTTGGTGCAGGTGCTTTAAATTGTTCCCTCGTGTCTGGCTCTACTGCCTCGCTGCCGAAAGGTGGCAAAATAAACTTGACTAGACTGAGCAGAGGAACAAGGTGGTACCAGGTTCTGCCAGCAGGGGGAGCAGTTGGACTATTGCGTGCGTCTAATAAAGTTCCTGATCCAGTCAAACTGAGATGATCCGTGAAAATGTTTCAGAGGATGATCCAGAGAAACCTGTAGAACCTTCAGAACCAGAACATCAGCCAGGCGTCATCTGATCTCCTCCTGCTCTTCAGGTTGGTGCTGCTGGCGTTGGTGTGCCTCAACTTCTACCTGGAGAGGAAGATCTACGAGCATGTGCTGAGCTCCGGTCATCCGGAACACCTTCACATGGTCAGTGGCCTCACCTGGGGGGGGGGGCTCACAGAACCTCCAGACGATCCCAGAACATCTGGTTCTCCGAGCTGCACTTGGGCGCACGGCTGGAAAATAAAGTCCCCGACATTTTTTTAAATACCCAATCCAATTTTATTCTTTTTTTTTTCTTGCTATTTTTTTCTAAAAAACGAAATGACAAAAGATAAATATCTTCAAAAAGCGGTTTTTATTCCAATCATCCCTTCTGTGAGTTGGACGACGGAGTGTCAGGGCCAGGCTGCGAGGATTTCTGTTGAATTACGAGAATAAAGTCGTAATATTAGCAGAAAAAAGTCGTTTTACTCAGAAAAAAACTTGAATAATTTTTTTTTTTTCATGTTGGAGTTCTGATAAAATTCTAACTTCATTCTTCTAAGATTATGACTTTATTCTGTTAATATTAAGGCTTTTATTTTCGTATAAAACAAATCGTAGCCTGGTCCTGATGCTCTGTATAAAACCGCTTGCCAAACAAGATGGCCGCCCTGGGTGTGATGACGTCACTGAACTACGGAAACGCAAGGAGCGCATTGGTGGGAAAAAAAATCCAGGTTTTCCTGAATTAAATATTCAAAAAAGCTCAGATTTGATGTATGGATCAAATCGATTCATCGCCCAGCGCTACTGGGCGTTTTGTTAAACGCTCTGAAACTGCGGTTCAACCAGCAGAACCAGGAAGCAACCCGGTCTAAGCTCGGAGCAGAACCCTGACGGTGAGACGATGAGTTCATGGTACTTCGTGGTACTTAATACCAGGACCAATAAATAAATGTCATCGCCGATCCCGGGTTGGCCCATCCGGTCTTCTCTTCCTGTTCTGCCCATCAGAATCAATAAATCGGGCCGGGCCGCCTCACCTCAACGGTGGTCCCGGATTTGCTCCCGGTCACGGAGAGATCCTCCCTCAGTACGACGGGAGAAACGTAACAGCACGAGGATATGACGTCGGAAAAATACGAGAACAAAAAATGAAGTAATAATTCCAGAAAAAAGTCGTAAAATACAAAACAGTTGTAACAATATGACAGTCATAATATTACAAGTCGTAAAGATACATGACGAGTCATAATAATGTGGTAAAAACACGACAAACTTTTAATAATACGAAAATAGTCGTAATTGTATGAGAATTAAGTTGTAATAATGAAGTTGTCATATTACAGTTAAATCAGAAGACATGGAGTCATAATAATGTGAGAATAAAGTTGTAATACGACAAACTTGTAATGATACGAAAAGTCATAATTGTACAAGAAAGTCGCAACAAAAATGACAAAGACGTAATGATGAGAAAGTCGTAATAATTCGAGAATCAAATCGTGAGAAAATAGTTGTAACAATACGATCGTCATAATCTCAAGTCGTAATGACGCATGAGTACTCATAATAATGCGAGAATAAAGTCGTAACTGTACGAGAAAGTCGTAACGATCAGGGAACAGTCGTAGCACCAGAATAAAGTCGCAATAATGTGAGAATAAAGTTGCGCGACAAACTTGTAAAATACGAAAACAGTCGTAATGAAAGTGTAATAAGTGGAGCGTAAAGTGGTCGTGATCCGTGTGAGCTGTGTGTGCAGGAGCTGGTCTCGGCGTACGTGGCCGTGCTGCGGCGCCTGTCGCTGTGTGTCGGGGTGTGTGTCCTGCTGCTGGTGTGTGTCCGCTACAGGGACCCGGTGCAGCAGAGCCTGCAGGTGCTGCAGCAGCTCAGAGAGACGCACAGGAGCCTGCAGGAGGCGCTGCAGCGCGCAGGTGCGTGTCCAGGTGAGGCCTGGTTGAGGTGCGTCCGGGTCGGGCTGACTGGAGCTTCCTGTTGATTTCAGAGAGATTTACGGAGGAGAAGAAGAAGCTGGAGGACTGTGAGCTGCAGGTGGAGGTGAGCTCAGCAGCAGGTGGCTCAGGTGCGCCACCTGCTGCTGCTTTCTGAACGGCGCCACCTGCTGCTTGTTTTCCAGAGGAGCTCAGAGAGGCTGAGGAGCAGAGGAGAAGAGGACGAGTCCAGCATGATGTCATCACCGGCTACAGACTCCTCCCACCCGCCTCCTCTGGCAGCTCCAGGTCAGCTGACTTTAGAGAGGCGGGGCTAAAGCGGGCAGCAGGTCAGGTGGGTGGCGTTCCAGGTCCTCCGTCACCTGGTGATCCATCTGGACCTGGAGGTCCTGCAGGGTCTCCCGCTTTCATCGGAGGACGCCAACTATGCTCCGGGGCCTTCTTCCTTTGCTGTTTGAGCCTGAACTTGGACTAGGCCACCTCTGCTCCAGACGTTTGTAGAATTAGCGACACCTCGAGGTTTATGACATCAGAGCTCAGATTTATATCTTTGTAAAAAGAGCTTAAAACCTTGAATGGGAGCATCCAGACTTCTTACAGCGGGAGTCAAACACCAACATGTCCACGACTTCTCCTTCACTTCTGGGTGAACTTGAATGCAACACCTTAAAGGGCCAGCGTCCCGAATAAACAGCAACTCCTCAGAAGCGAGCTCCGTCAGAGCATAACTTTATTCCGTTTTTGCCACTTTAAACAGAATTCTTACTTTAAAATGCAAAACTTTGCCTTTATTTTGTGGGATAAAAATTAAACCGTAGAAAAAGTGAAACAGATGATTTTGGATGAGAACTCAAGTTTAAACCGAACTGAGCCGTTTTGTTTCTGTGAACGTCCTCGTGGTTTAGCGTGACGCTGGCCTCCGTGTCCTCTGACCTCCGTGGTTCTCCTTCAGGTCGGAGCGTCCGTCTCCCCCGCCGCTCCTCTTCCCATCATGCATCTGTTCAGAGCCCAGGCCGACGCCCCCCCCGCTCCGACCCGCTGGTCTACAGTGTCCTGGTGGAGGACGGGAAGGTGCGTCTGATTATGTTGATCACTGTTCAGAACCTGGTTGTTCACTCTGGATGCTAAAACTGCCCCCCCCCACACAGCCCCGCTACAGCCTGAGGAGCCGCCGCCGTTCAGACGCCCTCTGAGTGACGTCATCAGTGATGTCATCAGCGTTCTGCAGCTGGAACCGATTTTTATTTTCATCTTTCTACAGATCAATAAAATTGTTTTTCATAGATTGTCTCAGACGATGATGTTGACGCTGCTCCTTGCTGCCCCCTGCAGGACAGCAGCTGAACAAGCCTCCGGTGCCAGGGGCGTGTCCAGATTGTTTTTCCTCTGGGGGCCGGGGGGGGCAGACAGTAGAGAACCAAACGGTAAACGTCCTGCTGTCTCAGACTGCAGTGAACGCTGGGCCAAAGTCTGAATCATAAAACACGCGGATGTGTTGAGCATGTGAGAACCACGGGTGGGCTAGCTAAACTTAGCACCGCTATGCTAACTCTGTTTAGCTTAAAGTCAACTCTTCTCAGTCGTTATAGACACATTGCTCTCTGCTTTATGATCGCTACAGGTCGTTTTTTGTGCAATAGTCTTGAGTCTTCTGATTAACACTGGTTGTAAAACAGAAGGAACGTTTCTGCCACCTACTGACGTGGAGGGTGAACTGCAACGTGGTGCTAAAACAGGAAAATGAGTCCATATCCTTCAGTATGAACTGGTTTTGCAGTCTGAGGATTCCAGTTGTGAAGCGCAACGATACAAACAAACTGACGGCTCTGCTGGTGACCAGATTCCAGGGGTCGCTGCTCCACAAGGTGTGATAGCGCCACCTACTGGATAGTGCTGCGGTTTGAAGCCAAATGAACCTCTCCTTGCTCATTTGGAGATGGAAAAACAAAGCTTAGAAATCTTCTGTGATGAGTTAGTTTTAAATATTGAAAGGAGCAGTATTATTTGTTTTCCAGCCACATTGAGTCATTTTATAGCAACAATCCAGTAACTGTTACCTTCAGTTAGAAAAATGCTGTAAATGTCAGATATGACTTAAACTATGAAGCCAAATTTCTTTTAACTCCTTGAAATTGGGTGTCTGTAAGAAACCCCTGCTCTTTCTGAAACTCCGCCTTCAGGAAGTCATCACAACAACGCTCCTCTATTAACATTTTAACCAGCGTTGCACTGAGAAGTAGCTCGTATAATGAGCTCAGCAGATGTGCAGTTTCACCAGGTGTTTGCTATTTGCTGCTCGTCTGAAGGAGCTGAGTGAGCTTAGAAACTGCAGCTGCGAGGAGGAGCTGTATCCACCCAGGCGTTTTGATCTCTCCAGCTTGCAGCGCTCCAGGTGTGTTTCTGATGAGGGAACATTAGAACACGCTGGAAAGCTCAAAAAAGCCGATTTTACATGATACCGCCCCTTTAATGTGTGAAATGCTGAATGTGAGCCGGTCTCTTTATCCAGCGATACGATGGGATGTTGGTAACCTTGGAAACGGGTTTCATATCCTTGGTTCTACCTCAAGCCCTCTGATTGGTCGATCAGCGCCTGATGACGACTCCCTCCCAGATCAGTTTGAGATCTAACCGGGATTTTTTTTTCTTCTTCCATTTCTCGCGACGTTCAGGTGATTTCTGAACGTTCCCTCCTCCTCGCCGTGGACGTCTGGGCTACTGTCTCTCCCAGCACGGGCTAACTTCATCAGACGGTAAAACTGTTCCCGTTTCAGCGGTGACCAGCAGGAGGTGACAGGTCAGAAGGTCAGATCAGCTCAGGTTCTGCCTGATTGGAGCGGCACGGAAAAAGTTCTGCAGGAATTCTGCTCCGGTTTTCCTTTCGCTCCAGATTCCAGGCTGGAAAAAAGCCTCCGAAGCAGAGAAAATGAGAACCAGACGGCGGGAGGAGGGGAGCAGCTCTGGGATCAGATGTCTGGCTGGAGGAGGAGCTCTGCTCTCGGTCTGCTGCTCGGGTCAGTCTGGAGCCGCCCGCAGACGACCCAGCCGCCGTCTGGAGGAGGCTGAAAACCTTCGCAGGGAGCTGGAATGTTGGAGGAGGAGCCGAACCGGGAGCAGAACCAGAACCGGGAGCACAGACGGACCTCCTGGGGGCGGAGAGCTGAGTCGGCACATTCATGAGGGAAACTCGGAGCAGACGGCAACTCCACTCCAGCGCTCCTCAGATCTGATCTCCCACAGCCGGGGGGAGACCGGGGGGGACCGGGTCCTGCAGTCAGCTGATCCGCCTTCGTCGGGCCGTTTCCGTGGCGACTGAGATGGAGTCCAGGTTAGCCGGAGCAGCGAACTTCCTGGAAGAGATGGGCAATCAAGAGGGAGGATGAAGGACGGGGGACAACGGAACCAGGAGAGCAGAACCAGGACGGGTCCGGCGGGGACGGAACCACCTGAAGCTGGACTCTGGGTCTGAATGGGGCCCGGCGTGAGGCCGGTTCCTGCTGTAGAGAATCAGAACCAGACTGGGTTCCTCTGAGACACAAAGCGACTGAAGAACCACGGAGAGCTGGAGCCGAGTCCACCTGGGAGATGATCTGACGCCAGCCGCTCTGTGACCTTTGACCTGGCCTCAGGTATCTGTACAGGTGTTGGCATGCAGCTGAACCGACCCCGCAGCGCCCCGCTGGGGGTCGGCCTGCCCCCGCCCTCCTTCTCCAGCCAGTTCAGCACCATGAGGTTCTCCTACCACCTCCACTCTGCAGCACGCAGCAGCGCCACCCACAGGACAGGTGAGGTCACTGCTGCCGCTGTGGCGGCGGGATGGATGGATGGATGGATGTATGGTTGGATGTATGGTTGGATGTTGCTCCTCTGTGAAACTGAATCCAGACGGATTTGTTTAGAAAACTGTGGAATCTGGTATCAGAACATCAGAACCTGGTTCTAGAGCTCAGCTACCGGGCCTAGTCTAGTTCTGGAGCTCATCTTCTGGGCCCAGAAGTCTGGTCCTGATCTTGCGGGCCCAGTCTGGTTCTGGTTCTGGTCAGCAGGACGCTCTCCATCCTATCAGAGTGAATCTAATTAGAGGCGAAGCTCGTTAGCTGCCAGGTTTAGCATCAGAGTCACGTGACCACGGGCCGGGCCGGGCCAGGGCTTCAGCTGGACGCGGGGTCAGAACCAGGTCATGTGTAACTCATCCCTGCTCCCCTGGACCTGCCAGAACTCTGTGGTTCTGGAGGAACTGAACTGGGTCGTCCTGTGGCTGGTTAATGTTGTTTACATGGTGAGAGGTGGTCATGTGACTCTGGTTCTGATCGGGGAACTTGGAGGCGGCCCGTCAGGATCCGGTTTGGTGGTAACCATGACAACGGAAGTTCTGTGGCACCACCAGACATCAGATCACGATCTGGACCCATCTCGGTTCAGAACTCCTTTGGGTCCGAGCACTCAGAGTCGGATCAGAACCGCAGGTTGGTGAGCAGAGACGATAAACAAGGAGCTGCAGGTCCGAAGGGACCAGAACCAGGAGGTCTGGACCCAAAGTTCTGATAAAGTGGGAGAGGTTCTGAAGCCGGGTGTGTGGGACAGAAAGCAGCTTCTGAACTGGACCCAAAAACAACAGCAAGACCAGAACCAGATGGAACCGGATCTCTGCTGAAGCTGCAGGCTGCGGTCGGCGCTGGAGCGGCTTCGAGATAGGAGGATCCGCTGGCTCGGTTCTGGTTCTGAGGGAGAGACGTGAACACACACAGAAACACACAGAAACACACACAGAGAAACAGAGTCAGATATGAATGAAGAGCTGGAGGCTAAAAATAGGACAGGAATGAGAGGACTTCAGCTGTGTGTGTGTGTGTGTGTGTGTGTGTGTGTGTGTGTCTCTGTGTGTGTGTGTGTGTGTGTCTCTCTGTGTGTGTGTGTGTGTGTGTGTGTGTGTCTCTGTGTGTGTGTGTGTCTCTCTGTGTGTGTGTGTGTGTGTGTCTCTCTCTGTGTGTGTCTCTGTGTGTGTGTGTGTGTGTGTGTGTGTGTGTCTCTGTGTGTGTGTGTGTCTCTCTGTGTGTGTGTGTGTGTGTGTCTCTCTCTGTGTGTGTGTGTTTCTCTGTGTGTTTCTCTGTGTGTGTCTCTGTGTGTGTGTGTTTCTCTGTGTGTGTCTCTGGCCTGAACTCCTGGTCTTCCAGGATCGTCGTGTGTTTCAGGCGGAGTCACTTTTTCTGCAGTCCAGGGATGACCTTTGACCTCAGACAGACCGGAACTGATGCTGGGCAGATGATGCAGTTTGAGCAGCTGGACTCTGAGGTTCTGGTTCTGAACCGGGCTGACTCCTGGTCCGCCTCCACAAACAGCTGCTGTTCAGCGAGGGTCTCTCTGAGGTCAGAGGTCGGCCTGTTGATGGTGGGGAGGAGCTTAACTCTGAGGGTCCGAACCTCCGGTAGAACCTCTGGTAGCTGCTGATCCGGATCTGGAAACCCGGACCTCCAGGGACGAGATGAAGTTCAGCAGAACAGAAATTAAAATTCAAAATGTTATTTGAACGAAACGGTGAAATAAATCCTGAAGCTGCTTCAGGTTTTCATCAGAACTGAAGCAGAACCCGTGAGCGGATATCACAGTTGGGCTGCATCTCATGAAGATTCACTGACAGCTGGTTCTGGTGCTGGGAGCTGGTTCTGAAGCTAGGAGCTGGTAGCTGGTTCTGGACGTTGCTGTTCAGCGCCGCAGGACGGCGATCTGGACCTTCTCACCTTGGAGCCGTGTCTCCTCGGTGACATCGTCACCGCGCGACGGGGTGAGGAAACGTTCTGCGCTCCGGATCACCGCTGACTGGAACCACCGGTTCGTCTGCTGGGAACGTTCCAGCATGACCAGCAGGATCCCTCGGAGACCCCAGTCCAGTCTGGGACCAGAACCTGGTTCTGCTCAGACGGTGGAGATGGCTCCAGTTCAGCTTCTTCTCCTCCAGCTGCGTTCTCACGGCTCCTCCTGTCCACGTCTTTCATTTCTGCTCTCGACTCCCAAGATTTTTCCCAGCAGCTGAAAGGAAAACCAGTTTGTGACCCAGAACCTCTGAGGTCATGGATTTGGACCCTGCAGAACTTCTGACCTTCACACACAAACATTTCAGACGGTTCTGGTTTATTGGTTTATTTATTGACTGCTGATGGCGGTCTGTTGCTAAGCTGCACCGTCCAACATGAACAGCAGTGATTTGGGTTCTCTGGCCTGGAACTGCAGAACAACAAAGGGATTCAGTTTCTCATGGTGTTCATTCATCTATAAATCAAGTTTAAAGCTAAATAGTTAGCTTGAAGCAATATTTAGCTTGCTAACTAAATAATTAGTTTCGCTTGTTAACGAAAAAATTAGTTTGTAGCAAAATGCTTAGTTTGCAAACCAAATATGTAACTTGTGAATTCAATATTTAGTTTACTAAAGAAATATTTAGCTTCGTGCTAAATATTTAGCTTGTTAAATAAATATTGTTCGCAAACAAACTATTTGGTTTCAAATTAAATATTTAGCTTGCTAACGAAATATTTAGTTGAGTTTGCTAACGAAATAAGTTTAGCTTGCTAATGAAATAGTTTGGAGCAAAATACTTTGTCTGCAAACCAAATATTTAGCTTGCTAATTTAAAATTTAGTTTGCTAAAGCAATATTTAGCTTGGTGCTAAATATTTAGCTTGCTAAATAAATATTAGCAAACTGTTTAGTTTCAAACTAAATAGTTTAGCTTGATAACAAAATATTTAGTTTGCAAATTAAATATTTACTTGGGGGTAAATATTTAGTTTGTAAGCCAAATATTTAGTTTAACTTGCTGATTCAATACTTAGTTTTCTAACTAAATATTAGCAAATTGTCATTCCAAACGAAATATATTTAGTTTAGCTTGCTAATTCAATATTTAGTTTGCTAAAGAAATATTTAGTTTGGAACTTATTATTTTGCTTGCCAAATAAATATTTTGTTAGCAAATTATGTAGTTTCAATCTAAATATTTAGTTGAGCTTGCTAACAAAATATTTAGCTTGCTAAGTATTTAGCGAGCTCAATGTTTACTTTGCTAACTAAATATTTAGCTTGCTCGTTAAATATTGAGTTTGAAACTCTGACATTAATGAATGAATGAATAACTTGGTGAAAATGTGACTGTGAAAAGTGAACCTTCTTGTTTTTGCTCTGAGGCTAAATAACCCAACTTACTGCTGTTAATTGTGTAACTTTAAAAACGACATCCCATAGTGTCTGTGTCATGGTCTCCGTGGAGACGTCAGCTGGATGGGACCAGAAGGGAGACTCTTCATCATCAAACCAGAACCTCTAATTTCAGCATCACGGATCCAACTGGAGCAGCAGAACTCTTAGTTCTCCTCAGAGGTCCAAATAGATATGAGAGTTGAGGTTTCCTGGGGTCAGTGAACGCAGCAGCAGCCTGACCCATCCTCCCTCTGCGGAGCTCTGGTTCTGTTCATTCCCTGACCCGAACAGCTTCTGACTGCTCCAAACATCAGAGGGGTGGTTCCGAAGGACGAACTCTGGGTTGATGTTGGATTCTTCTCGGATCAAACTGACACAGTGTCGGTTCTGGTTCTGTTCTGGGCGTGTGTGTGTCAGTGGGACAGTTATTTTTTTCCCTCAGACTGGAGGTCAGAGGTCAACTGATGTTGTGACGTAGACCAGCTGTAAATGAAGGGAAGGGATGAGTCCAGTGCGCCCTCTGTGTGCGGCTCTGCGTCAGAGGTTCCGGCTCGGTTTAATGCAGATGACAGAACCGAGCCGAACCATGTCGGATCAACCTGGAATCAGAACCGAACACGTCAGAGGTTCTGGATGCAGATATTTGATGGAAATGTGCCTGTTGGAGGTTCTGTTGACAGTTTGGCGCCACGTGATCACCTGTCACCTTTCCTTTTAATTTGTTGTCATGGAAACCAAAGAGAGAGAGAGAGAGAGAGAGAGAGAGAGAGAGAGGGAGAGCATCCCCGCCCCCTCCCTCTGCGCTGCCGCCGCACGCGCACCGGGCAGAACCAACCCGCGCGGATCCGCCGCCTGATCCGTCCTGAAGCTGAAGCCTGTCTGTCCGGACCGTCCGAACCGGACCGTGCGTGCCTCAGTGTGCGTGCGTGCGTGTGTGCGCGCTCGTGGGTGAGCCGGTTAGTTCTGCTGCTGTGGACCGGGGGAGCCGCTCTCCCCACGCACCGACGTCTCTTTAATGACCGGATTTGTGTTCTGCTGCGCGATGTACATGGACCGAAGCAGCGTGAGCAGAGGTGAGTCCGCAGCATCTGCACCGCGCGCGTGCGCCTACACACTCCGCACTGGGCTGCGCGTGCACGCCCAGCTGCAGCGTGCTCGTGTCCTATTTTCCCGTCTGTGTAGTGAATAATCCGTGCACGCGCACACACTGACCGACATCCCCGCAGTGAAAGTGGGCTACCGTGGCTGCGCGCGCCAGATGTGACACTGATCTGAAAGCGGGCCCCGCCGCAGTCACGTGACCCTCCTGCTGATGAACGTTATCGATCCGACCGATGATCGATGAGCTGCTGTCTGTTTGGATCCGTCAGCAGGCGGCCGAACCGAGCCGAGCGCGTCCACGGCTGATCGATCATGTGTGTCTGTGAACCCGCGCATGCATGACAGCGGTGTGTGCGCGTGGGCATCAAAGCCAGCAGAGAGAGAGAGAGAGACGCTCCTGATTGGGCCTCGCTGCAGAACCGAGCCTGCAGGTTCTAAGCGAAACCCACATATGGTCCTTTTAAAGGCCTGGTGGTTCTGAAAATGTGTAAAGGTCCAGTTCCGTGTTTTAGGAACCAGAATCAGGAGTGGAACATCTGCAGGAACCTGTGATGGTTCTGAGTCCAGTTTATCGGGTTCTCATAAGCAGAACCGGAACCGGGTGGAACAACTGGCCAGGAATCAGAGGGATGAAGGGTCTGGTTGGACGATCCAAACAGAAGAGCTCATGGGTTCACATTTCCACACGTCAGTTCATGTGTTCATGTGTTGCATGCTGTGTTCAGCGCTTCTCACATGTGCGACGTATGATCAGATCACGTGATTATGATCAGCGTGTCAAAATCTCACTGTTCGTTTTCACATGTGAAATTAATGTTCTAATCATGTCATATGTAGTGAAATTAATGTCCCACATGTGTTAAAAAAAAAAAATCACGTGGGACACAAATTTTCACGTGAATGATGGGAGTCATGAAAAACCACCTGTGTACATGTGGATTGGAACCTGTCATGGTAAAACTCATGTGACTCACATGTTTTCACATATTTCCATGGATTTATTCTATAATTGCATATATGTTCACATATTTCATGTGTATCACATATGAAATATATAAAATCCATGTGAATCACATGGGTTTTCATACCATAGAAATGATGCCCAGTATCCAAAGCCACACGGATACTGGGCATCATGTGCATTCTTCATGGTTTTCACATGTGAAATTCATGGGATTTTTCTGTCAGAGAAACGGATCCAGAACCCGATGGTTCTGTGGTTCAGAGATTTCTTCCACAGACCGGATCCTGCATGCTGCAGCAGAGTTCTGGCTCCGAGAGGTTCCTGTTGTCTCTGTTCCCGATCGGCCGGTTCTGTTCCTGCGGATGTTTGTTGAGTGGTGAAATCAGAAAAGACAAAAGTTGTTGTTTTTGGACCAGAAGCTCTGAAAGAGACATTGCTCAGTCAATCACTTGGTCCTGATGGTATTAAACCAGAAAATAAAGGACCTCAGTTATTTTTGACCAGGATGTTATCTACATCCCATAATAAACAGGTTTCTAGAATTTCCTTCTTTCATTTCCACAATTTTGCAAAAATTAGAAACATCCTGTCCAGGAGTTTTGCTGGAAAACTAGTCCATGCATCTGTTCCTTCCCGGCTGGACGACTGCAGTTCTTTCCTATCAGGAAGTCCAACAGATGCAGTTAAAAGCCTTCATCTGATCCAAACAATGAAGATTCGCTCACCTTTGTTGCTGAGCCTCCTGGGAACATGTAGAACCTGCCCAGGTGACCCCAGAGGTCTGTTGGGTCATGGAGACCATTCAGGTCCGTGAGATATTCTGGCGCCAAACCACTGAAAACACGAAAAGTTCTGGACTACCTTGGGTAGCCAGCCTGCCACCTATTCCAGTAGAGGGTAGTTTGTGTTTTCCTCAGGGCAGCATGTCCATAATGAGCAACAGGGGACCCGAAGTTGAGCCTTGGGGAACCCCACAGGACAGAGATGATGTAGAGGAGGAAGCTGTCCGAAGCTG
Organism: Anableps anableps; assembly: GCA_014839685.1. NCBI lineage: Eukaryota > Metazoa > Chordata > Actinopteri > Cyprinodontiformes > Anablepidae > Anableps > Anableps anableps. The sequence continues at coordinate 39,007,446 of CM026071.1, read as the reverse complement.
AGAAGCCAGGATGTGATGATCTACCATCTGAAAGGCTGGAGACGGATCCAGGGACAGCTGGTTCAGTTCTGTGGTGGAACTTGGAACCAGACTGGAACGTTCCACAAATGTTTGGAATCTAAAAACATCTGGAGATGATTCAAAACAACCTTCGCAAGAACCTTTGACATAAAAGGTCAGTTAGAAATTGGCCGATAGTTTAAGGCTGCATCATTCCCACCAGTCCTGTTTAGTCCGCTTTAATCCAACTCCAGTCCGTCTGCCTAGAAAGTCCGGTGTGAACGCGTAATCAGACCAAATGGCAAACTCTGGTCCCCTACAAACCTCGGTCTCGGTTTGGTTGAAATTAACTCTGGTGCGTGTTTGAATGCAGATGTGAACTCCAAACAGACCAGAGACCGCTCCAAAAGCAGGAAGTGTACTACAGCGCAGTGCATTCTGGGTAAATACAACCAAAACAAATGTGCTAGCGGGAGAAATGACTTGTGATCTTCAGCCAAAGACAAAAGAGAAATCCGCCAACCGCTGAAACCTGACGGCGCTCCATTGTTTACGTTTCGTGAAGAAGGAAGTTGAGCTCAGCGTTGTCAGAGTTTTTCATGTCGTTTCCTTCAGTGGTTCTTGGTGCAGCGCCCCCACAGGCGAGGAGGGGAACAGGTTGCTGAACGGGTTTGGTTGGTTTGACTCGGAGCAGAGAGAAAGAACCGCAGCAGCTGGACATGGAGGAAATGTTGCAGTTTTGGTGGAGGACCTCCTGGTTAGTCACGCCACCTGGTGGGACTTGCTCTGTCAGTTTGACTGCGCCGTGCTGCGACTCCAAGTGTTTCTTCATATTTGATGTAGTATTTTTAAAGCCAGATAGGTTGGAAAAAAGCCCACAACTCTAAAGTACAACACCAGGAGGGGGAACTTCAGAGAAAGGAGCGATCCACCAACATGAAGCCAGTCAGAAACAGAACCTTCACTTTAAGTCTAGATCAGAAGTCATTGGAACATGTTATTGAACAAACCATAAAAGATGGAAGTTCTGAAATTTCTCAGATCCTCCGATGTCTGAAGACCTCTACCTGGACCAGAACACCTGCTTGCTGCCCTCCCCTTCTCCAGGGTTACCTTGGTGACAGGTGGGCTGTGAATATGGCGGGAGATAAACAGAACTGGATCCAGAATCAAGTAAATGTGTGATGACAATAAACAAGCAGCGTTAGAACATCTGAACACAAAGTGAGGAGTCGACTGAACACTGGCAAACGGCGCTGAGGCGCCATCTTGATCCAGTAGGTACCAGTGTTCTGGACACTGGTACCTACTGGTACCAGTTCTATAAACCGGTAGAACATATTCAGGGATCTAGAACATCTCAAAGAAACAATTAGAACTAACTTAGAACATCACCTCCTTAGTGATCCAGAACATGTTAAAACTAACAGCCAGTGAGAACATAATAAACCGTGTGAACGTTAATAATAAGAGAGAATATCTTTGGTCCAAAACATTAGAAACAATCTGTTAGAACGTCTTCAGTGAGTCAAAATGCCTTAAACACCACCAGAACCCCACTAATCCAGAACATCGACAGTAAATCATTAGAACCTCTTCTGTAATCCAAACCGTCAACAATAAATCATTAGAACATCTCCAGTCATCCAGAACTTGGACAATAAATCATTAGAACCTCCTTAGACCCTCCTTGGTGATCCAGAACATGTGAAACAGTCAGAATCTTGAAGAGGAAGAGCTCAGTTTGCCCAGATGACCCGTGTGTCAGATCTCTGTTGGTCCTGAACAGAACCAGGTAACGGACATTCAGAACCCCCAAGCAGAACATGAGCCTCATTCCCAGCAGGAAGTGGTGTTGGAGGATTGTGGGTAATGTAGTTTGGTCAGCAGTGTTTTTCCAGCAGCAGAACAACATCTGGTCCACATCAGCCCACTCAGGCTTTCCCATGACCTCCCAACAAGTTCACGTCTACACACACACACACACACAGACACACACACACACACTTCCTGTTTGGCCCGTGCGCTGCGCTGCTATTATTTAAGGCAGCAGGAAGCTGCTGAGATGTTGCTGCTCTCTGAATGACTGGACACATTTTCACATAATGATGAGCTGGAGTTGTTTTAACTGGCGGAACCAGTTGGACCGGTACTGGATCACGGCTTTCTGTTCTACTGGGAACCATTAGAACCGCTGCATGAACTGGTTGGAGATGGTTTTATGACCTTATTTTCCCGCTCCGCCCCTCAGGGTAGATTCTGTCGGCTGGTTTTTCAAACTGTTCCTGAAAATGGGAACGTTTCTGGAATTAACTGAGATTCAGCTTCAGAACTTCGGACCCATTTGGACCAGAGTTTTTGTTTTTTTTAGCTGTGGTCGAGCACCGTCATCGATCTGAACCATAAAGCTCTTTACTGTTGAAACAGAAAGAGCGCCACCTTCAGGTCAGTGAGAGTGTGCTGTGTGGTGATGAAGATGAAGAGCAGGTTCTGAGCGGGACCAGAACCCTGCAGAACCAAAGGGATCCAGAGATTCTCAGCATTCAAGCAATCAGCTGCAGACGGATTTATGACGTTATTAGAAAAAAATTGAGAAATGTTTTTGTTCCGTGATTTATCAGGTTCTTATTTTGAAAGATAGTGGGTGTGGCCTCGTTGACCTGTCTCCTCCCATCCCCAGGCCCCGCCTCCTCCACCAGTCCCACCCTGCTGGCGAAGAGCCTTTCTCTGGAGCCGTCCTGCTCTCCATGTGGCCACCAGGGGGCGCTGGACGCTGATGCTCCCCTGCAGTCCGACTCGGACCCGGGGCCCGGTTCCTCGGAGGAAGGGGCGGAGCCAGCAGAGAGCAGTGGGTCGGTGAACGACACGGGGCCGCCAGAGCTGCCAGCGACAGCGGTAACGGCGCCGAACCGGATCCGCCCGCCGCTGCCGGGGCCGAAGCCTCAGGGTAAGCATCCCTCACCCAGCTTCCGCTTCATTTAGAGGGAGGGGACACAAACCTAACCTGTGGCTCCGCCCCCTTCCCCTCTGCAGTCCCCCCAAAGCCGCCCCACCTCCAGCAGCAAGCTGGGGCGATGAGGCCACGCCCCCGGGTCCCAGAGAAGCCCCTCCCACCTCCACCACCCTGCAGACCGCTCCCTGCAGACCCCCGGGGGGGCTGGACCCCTCCCACCCAGACAGATGGCACCGCCTCCCCCACCTGCGTCCTGTCGCTCATAGAGAAGTTTGAGCGGTGAGTTGTGATTGGTCGTGGGAGGAGTGATGTCATCACTGGTTCTGGTTGTTGACTGTTTGTTTTGCAGCGAGCAGATCATCGTGGTCCCCGACATCACCGGGGGGGCTCTGTGTCCCCGGCCTCTGGAGCCCCCCTCCTCTCGATCCTCGTCACCTCCTTCATCTGCCTCACCTGCCCCTCCCCAGCCTGAGGGGGCGGAGCCACCCAGTGATCTCACAGGGCAGGATGTCGCCACACAGGGGGGTGAGGGGGAGGATGATGAGGATAATGAGGATGAGGAGGATGAAGAGCTGGCGGCAGCCTGTCGTGACGACGTCCATCAGAAGCGTTTGTCCATGGAGTCGGGTTACAGCGCCTCCGAGAAACACCTGGAGGATGACGTGGTTACCGTGGAAACAGAGGACCGGCAGCCCCAGATGCTTCTCGACCAATCAGAGCTGCCGTCTGAGCGTCTGTCCCTCCCCTCTTCGCAGACGGACGGGAAGCTGGCCAATCGGGACAGCGGCATCGACAGCATCAGCTCGCCGTCGCACAGCGAGGAACTCTGCTTCGCCAGTGTGGACGATGGGGGCGTGGCTTATCCGTGCAGCCCCGCCCTCCTGCCTCGCCTCTCCAGCTCATCCTCTAACGCTGGGGAGGGAGGAGAGGGCGAGGCCAGGGGGGGAGCGCGGAGGAGAAGGGACTTCTCGGAGGAGGGAGACAGCGACCTGGAGGAGGAGGCGGAGTTGACTCTGGTGTTGGCCCCGCCCAAACCAGACAGACAGGAGTCCGTTGAGGTGAGACACAAACCGACCAATCAGAAAGCAGATTATTCAGCAGGGAGGAGCCAGTCATACAGATATTCCTGCCCGGTTGATGACTCCGGCTTCCAGGACGTTAAAATATCACATAGAAACAATAACATCTGATTTTTAATCCAGAAATTTGTTCCAGCTGAACAGAATCTCCCGGTTCTGTTCAGCACCTGCTCTCGGTACCTGGTCTGGGCTCCGTTTGCCTGAATCGCTGCATCAGTGCAGCGCGGCCTGGAGGAGATCAGCCTGAGGTTCTGCTGAGGCTCTGGAAGCCCGGGTTGCTTTGATAGCAGCCTTCAGTGTTGGTTCTGGCTCGTTTGCTGTTGTTACCATGGTGATTAAAGCAGGTATTGGTACCTTTGGCCGTGTGGGGCGGGAGCAATGTTGCCACGGTTACCTTAAAAAAAAGTAATCCAACTCCCACCTACTGATTGACTTTAAATGTAACTTAGTTACTTTACTGATTACTTGATTTGAAAGTTAATTAAATTACATTACAAGTTACCCCCCCACATAAACTCACTTTATTAGAAGAGAGGCTCAAATGATCCATTTTTGAAAATGCAATTTTTTTTAAAAGTCATTTTATACCTGATACAGGTTTATATTAATTTAAAGAAACTGTTTTTATGAGTGAAATTCAGATAAAAGAATCATCTGCATTACGTAAAATTAATATTTATTCAAAAGCTGCAAAATAGAACCATAGTATGTTATGTGCAGTGTGTATATTTTTTTTCTTTAAATACTAAATTTCAAAATATAAATGTCAAATACCAGTGTATTCCTTACACGTATTGTATGCATTGATAACATTTTAGTGTCATTTGTAACATAAAACTAAATTCAGAGCATTAGAAGTGAGCAAAGCGGTAAAATCAAAGAGCGGCTCTCAGTCACTGACTGCAGTCCAGCCTAAAGACTCGTTCAGAAGAATCAGATCGTTCATGAACACATCAATAAACCTCCTAACATTTTAAGCTTAACTTAAAAACTGAGTTTTTCTAAAAATTAGAAGAAAGACTGTCTTTCTTCACTTAACATAACAAATATTTGTTTTTATTTAAAAATAAAACCACTTTGTGTTATTGCACCAGAGTCCAGCTTTAGTTGCGTGTTCTGAGTCTGAGCGCACCGTGCTGCGACTCAAAATGTGTCTTTAAATGTGACGTAGAGTTTCAGAGTCAACAACGAACCTTAAAGGGGACCTGTTGTACAAAATACACACTTTGCACGTCTTAGTCCCTCCAAAACAGCCGAAGCTCTTCAAAAAAACACCCAGCTGGTTTTAGTAATAAATTAACATTTTTTGTGTCTGGAAAATGACCGATTTCAAAAACCTTCTGCGCCGTTACCTAGCAACCCCAGCCGAGCTCAGCCCCTCACCGAGCAACCCAAGCGGAGCTCCAGCAGGATTGGTCAGCTGGTTTTGCCGCTATAAGCGCCGTAAAATGGCCGCTGGAAGCGTTTTGCTGTTGACTCACCGTTCAGAAACGACTCGCTGCTTTCTTGTTGGTTGTTCAGGACGCTCTGCTTCTGCTTTTCAAAGATGAACGGTTGTTTGCAGCCATTCAGCCAGTGTGAACGTTGAGTTGGGGGGCGTGGCCAGCAGCAGCTTATTTGGATTTAAAGTGACAGGAGGCCCTAAAACAGCTCATTGTGAACGGAGCTCAAAATAAGTAGAACTGACCAGACTGAAATCGTAACTAAAAATGGTTTTGTTGCCCAAAAACTTGTCCTAACTTGTTCAAGGAGGCAGAATGGGTCACCTTTAATATCGTCATCTTTATCTGACGCAAACAAACTCGTCAGGGTCTTTCCGCCGCATCTCTCGGCTCCCTCCGTTCTTTATCTCTGTGAACTCCAAGCGACTTAAGAAGATGCACATTTCTCTGGACAAGTTAGTAATACCCAGTGACCTGGATGAGTAACTGATCTGATTACTGGTTTGGAAATAGCAACATGTTGGATTCCTGGTTTCTGAGTGGTGATATTGTAGTAACGTGTTGCTAAATTGGTACAAAGTCGTGTTGAAAAATGAAATCAGCATCTCCATGAAGCTTCTTAGCAGAAGGAAGCATGAAGAGCTCTGAAACATCCTGGTAGATGACAGCATTGACTGGACTCCAGTAAACCCAGGGGACCAGAACCAGCAGATGATCAGGTGACCCAGATCATCACAGACTGAGGAAGCTTGGACTCTGTTGTTCTCCACTCATCCTTCATGCTCTTGTTTTCCAAATGAAATGCAAACTTCACTTTGATCTGATTTCATCTGGTTCAGGAGGAACGGTAGTCCAGGACCGAGGCGGTTCTGGCTCATGTTCTGGACTCATATTGAAGTTCTGACTCCAGCTGCAGTCCACACCCTTTGAATCTCCGTGAAACTCTGGATCAAATTCATTATTCCCTCCAGGCTGCAGTTCTCTCTGTTGCTGGTCTAACATTTTTCCCCTCCACTCAACTTTCCATTAATATTCATGGCTACAGCACTCTGTGAACATCCAGCTTCTTTCGCAACGACCTGTTGTCATAATGTCAGAGATGCTTCATGACTGAAGTTCAGCCACCAGCAGGAGGAATCGGGATCCAGGGAGCAGTGGACAGCAATGGAGCAGAGTTTAGTTTTATTTCCAAAACTGTAAAATAAAAGCATGAAGCGTCCGAACAGCGCAACAAATCTGGGTCAGTTTGCTAAAAATCAGATTTGAACCCTAAAAAGAACCTGAGACCCAGTCCAGGAGGTTCAGACTGCAGGTCCAGAACCTGATCTAAGACCCTGAAACCCGGAGGAACCGAACTCCTCCGGTTGGGTTCTGTGTGAACGGATCCGTGCAGTCGAGGAGTTTCACTGTGTGAGATTCCAATGAGCCGAGACCAACCGGTCCCGGTTCTGGTTCCGTAGGAAGACTCCTCAGAGGGCTCGGAACCAGTCAGTCAGAACTGTCCGTGTCTTTGTGTCCAGCTGTCCGTCCATCAGAGAGTCTTCAACATCGCCAACGAGCTGCTGCTCACCGAGATCGCCTACGTGTCAAAGCTCCACCTGCTGGACCAGGTGAGTCCTGCAGCCAGTTGCTGGGTTTCAGTCACGTGACCCGGATGACGCGGGGAAACTCGGAGGGGGGGGGGGGGGGGGCAGGAAGTGATCTGCTCGGGTTGGAAACACAGCGAGTCCGCTCACCCTTAGACGGGCGGCACAGGCGAGATACTGAGGAGAAACAGGCGACCATGTAGAGTATGACCCACGCAGCCTGAATACAGAGGATTTGTCACATAATCCGGAGGATTTACCCGGCGTGGAGCGGCCGACACAGACTCTCCGGTGCTGCAGAGCTGGTGTCGTACGGCGAGCCAGAGGGAAGCTTCCCAAAGCCGCGAAGCCCGCAGTTATTCCGGTCCAGGCTGGGTCCGCCATGTTGGATCCAGAGAAGCTGGAAACGGCCGTCGCCTCGTTTCTGCCCGGCGAGCAGTGAGTTGGGCTAGTTCAAGTAACCAGCCTATGATAACAATGCTAACGCTAATGCTAACAGCGAGTTAGCCCCTGTTGTTTCTACATGTAGCTCATTTATTCAGCTTCTGTAAACCCACATTCATGCTGGAGTTGTTGAGCCTTCCTGCATTTCTCCAGAGCAGGTCAGCCATTCGCAGAGATCTCCAGAAACCCCATTAAAGGCGACGCTTGTCTGAGCAGTTGTCCGATAAAACATCTGAAAATACCATTTAATAAGCGATGCCATCCTTTCCTTCCAGAAAGCGGTCGCTGCCAAGTCTTCCGCGCCTCCAGCTTTCAGCCGTAGCTTGTTGATCCGCTTCTGTCGTCTGTTTTCTGGAAGTTTTTAGAAAGAGCTCCGTGTGACCCGCTGCTGTCGGACACGAGAAGCCGCGGCGGCGAAACCAGGCGTTTCAACGCTGAAGCAACAGAGTGAAACGGGTTTGTGTGCGACCGCTTTTACTTCCTGCCCCCCATCCGCGTGTCGTGCCGTCGACGCCACGTCATCTGCAACCCAGCAATAGGAGGAGAACAAGCCCCGCCCCCCGCTGAGCGGTTCTCCTGTCCTGCAGGTTTTCTGCGCGCGACTCCTGGAGGAGGCTCGGTCCCGCTCCTCCTTCCCGTGCGACGTGGTGCAGGGAATCTTCTCCAACATCTGCTCCATCTACTGCTTCCACCAGCAGTTCCTGCTGCCGGCGCTGCAGAAGCGCATGGAGGAGTGGTGAGCATCTGGTCCCGCTGCCTCCTGCTGCTCCTCAGGTTCTGATCGGGTTCTGCTCTGACTCCCGGCCTCTGCTCGCCTGCAGGGACTCCAACCCACGGATCGGCGACATCCTCCAGAAGCTGGCTCCCTTCCTGAAGATGTACGGGGAGTACGTGAAGAACTTCGACCGAGCCATGGAGCTGGTGAACATCTGGATGGAGAGGTCAGCTCAGTTCAAGGCCATCATCCAGGAGATCCAGGTACGGTTCTGGTTCTGGTTCTGCCGCGTGGCTGTGGCTCATCAGCTGATGTGGGGTGGTTGTGTGTGCAGAGAGAGGAGCGCTGCGGGAACCTGACCCTGCAGCACCACATGCTGGAGCCGGTCCAGAGGATCCCCCGCTACGAGCTGCTGCTCAAGGACTACCTGAACCGGCTGCCTGAGGACGCCCCGGACCGCCGGGACGCCCAGAGTACGAAACCAAACGCTCCCAGCACCCGTCTGCACAGACACTGAGAAACATTCCACAGTAGGACGCTCACCACCTGCACCACTAACACCACCTGCACCATTAACACCACTAACACCACCTGCACCATTAACACCACCTGCACCATTAACACCACTAACACCACCTGCACCATTAACACCACCTGCACCATTAACACCACTAACACCACCTGCACCATTAACACCACCTGCACCACTAACACCACTAACACCACCTGCACCATTAACACCATTAACCCCACCTGCACCATTAACACCACCTGCACCATTAACACCACTGACACCACCTACACCATTAACCCCACCTGCACCATTAACACCACCTGCACCATTAACACCACTGACACCACCTGCACCATTAACACCACCTGCACCATTAACACCACCTGCACCATTAACACCATTAACACCACCTGCACCATTAACACCACCTGCACCATTAACACCACCTGCACCACTAACACCACCTGCACCACTAACACCACCTGCACCATTAACACCACTAACACCACCTGCACCATTAACACCACCTGCACCATTAACACCACCTGCACCATTAACACCATTAACACCACCTGCACCATTAACACCACCTGCACCATTAACACCACTGACACCACCTGCACCATTAACACCACTGACACCACCTGCACCATTAACACCACCTGCACCGTTTACACCACCTGCACCATTGACACCATTAACACCACCTGCACCATTGACACCATTAACACCACCTGCACCATTGACACCATTAACACCACCTGCACCGTTTACACCACCTGCACCATTAACACCATCTGCACCGTTTACACCACCTGCACCATTAACACCATTAACACCACCTGCACCGTTTACACCACCTGCACCATTAACACCATTAACACCACCTGCACCATTAACACCATTGACACCACCTGCACCATTAACACCATTGACACCACCTGCACCATTGACACCACCTGCACCGTTGACACCATTAACACCACCTGCACCATTAACACCACCTGCACCGTTTATACCACCTGCACCATTAACGCCACCTGCACCAAACTGGTCCTGAAGCATCAGTTTTTTCCGTTCTACCTTCAGTTTTAGATTTTTTTTTTCTAGTTTTCAGTGTCTTCAGGCAGTTTCTTCTCTGCAGTTTGTTCTGAAACCAGATTCGGGGTTGAACCTGCTGGTTTTGTGGTGGACCCGCCACCCCTCCAGTAGGGGGTGCTGCTTCCTTACAACAGGAGCGGGAAGCTGAATACAGCTGATGTCCTCAAACGTCTCCTGTGCTTGTCTTGTGTGTCTGCAGAGTCTCTGGAGCTGATCGCCACGGCAGCCGAACACTCCAACGCCGCCATCAGGAAGATGGTAAGACCCGATGGGACAGAACCAGATGTTGCTGTCAGGCTCAGGAGACCCAGTGAAACCTTGGTCTGAGACGATCGGCTTTACGGCGGAACCGGAACTCAGCGGCCGACGGCTGATTTAGTCATCGTATCTTCAGATGAGGCGAGGCGAGCAGCAGAGCCGCCAGCCGATCAGCACCCGGTGGTGAGGTGGAGCCGCTGGCGAGACAGGCTGCTGGACAGACCCGACAAACCCAAGTCAGTGGCGAGGGTGACCTGGACTCTGAATGTTCAGAATCCCTGCGGGTTCTCGGAGCTGTGCAACCAGAGGAGAGGCAGAGGCTGGTGGAGAGGCAGGCCTTCAGGGCTCTGTTGGTTCTGGAGACTCCTGAACCAGTTGGTGTCAGGGGTCCGGAGGGACTGAAGGTTCTGTGGCTCCTGAAGCAAAAGCTCAGGCATGTGAGGAACGCAGAGTAAATTTGCAGAAGGACTTTGGGTCTGGTCAGAGGAGAGCTGGAGAACCTTCCAGAAACTGGGAACATCCCAGCCTGCTTGGTTGGGGGGGGGGGGGCAGACCTGGATGGTGGTGTCACCATGTTGGATGGATGACGGATGGATGGTTGGACGGTCGGTCGGTCGCTTGGCTGGCCAGTCAGTCAGGCGGTGGGTCAGTCGGTTGGATGGCCAGTTGGTTGCTTCGATGGTCGCTTGGTCAGCCGGTCAGTCGGTTGGATGGCCAGTTGGTTGCTTCGATGGTCGCTTGGTCAGCCGGTCAGTCGGTTGGATGGCCAGTTGGTTGCTTCGATGGTCGCTTGGTCAGCCGGTCAGTCGGTTGGATGGCCAGTTGGTTGCTTCGATGGTCGCTTGGTCAGCCGGTCGGTTGGTCGGATGGCCAGTTGGTTGCTTCGATGGTCGCTTGGTCAGCCGGTCGGTTGGTCGGATGGCCGGTCAGTCCTTGGTCTTGGTTTCCGGACCATCAGGTTCAGGAATCTTCAGGACTCTGGTTTCTGTTGAAGATCAAAGCTTCATTTTGATGAAACTTGAAGGTTTTTTTCCGGAACCTTCAGGAAAACGTCGACGATGATGTTCAGGATGAAAAGCTTCCCTGGAGGACGTTTGCTCCTCGCCGCCGGAGCCGTCATGTTCCGGCTGCTTTTAGCTCCGAGGTGAGAAGAAGGCGGTGAGAAACCCGGGCGCCTGAAAGCAGCCCAGGCTGGTGTGAAAACGACGTTTTTCCTTCAGTCAAACCTTCACCTGGAGCTCCTGGTCCGCTGTAACCATCTGTGTGAGGGTTCTGATTAGGGCTGGGCGATGAGTCGATTTTATTCATTCATCCAATCTTTCATTCTCTGATTTTTAAAATTTATTTATTTTTTTCATACCTGATCTGATTTTATTTATTTTTTTTCTTGCTTTGTTTTCTAAAAAATAAATTTCAAATAACAGAAAATATTTCCAAAAAGCGGCTTTTATGTCAGTCATGTCTTCTGGGAGTTGGACGGCGGAGTATCAGGGTCGGGCGACGAGAAATTTAGTTTAATGATGAGAAGAAAGTCATAATATTAGCAGATTAAAGACTCAATTTTACTAGAAAAAGCAACTCAAAATACAAGAAAAAATATTGTCCTGTTATTGATAATTTGATGCTGATGTGTTAAAAGATTAAGTAATTTGTGGAAAACTGGATTTTTTTTTTTACTTTATTTTATTTTTTTCCACCAATCATCTCCTTGGGTTTCCGTAGTTCAGTGATGTCATCGCTCCCAGGGCGGCCATCTTGGTTGAGAAGCGTGTTTTACAGCTTCTGCTTATTTGGAGGCAGCCGACAGAGTCCATTTCCAAGAAAGAACCGCACCGATGACTCTAGAGGCTTTTTTAAAAAATTATTATTAAAGCGACTTTTTTCTCGTAATTTTTAGACGTTCTTCTGGTAAAATTATTCTGCTAATATTATGACTTTCTTCTGTTAATTCAACAAAAATCCTCGTCGCCCGGCCCTGATGCTCCGCTGTCCAACTCCCAGAAGAGATGACTGAAATAGAAACCACTTTTTTCAAATATTTTCTGACATTTGTAATTTGTTTTTTGGGGGAAAAAAAAAAGCAAAAAAAATCGAGGTATGAAAAAAATCAGGAGCTTTTATTTTGAAGCCCTATCGCCCAGGCGTGGTTCTGAACCGTCTAACCCAGCAGGGTTCTGGTGGACGCAGATGGAAACGGTGGTTCTCTGCTTCCTGTCTGTCCAGGAGCGAATGAGGAAGCTGCTGAAGGTGTACGAGCTGCTGGGAGGAGAGGAAGACATCGTCAACCCGACTAACGAGCTCATCAAGGAAGGACACATCCTCAAGCTGTCCAATAAGAACGGCACCACGCAGGACCGATACCTGATCCTGGTACTGTTTGGTTCTGCTGCGCTCCCCCAGCTGGGCCGACGCTCAGGTTCTAACAGCTCGCCTGTTTCTCCTCAGTTCAACGACCGGCTGCTCTACTGCGTCCCCAAGCTGCGTCTGATTGGTCAGAAGTACAGCGTCCGAGCTCGCATCGACGTGGACGGCATGGAGGTGAGACGCAGTGCCCCCTGGTGGGCTGTCCAAGATCTCTGTCACGAAGGCCAAAAAAATATCGTTTTAATCACCTAAATTGTTTTTTTTATTATTATTATTATTTACATGCTTAACAGTAAGCATGAACTATTTTAAATAATCAGATTATTTGTAGGAACAGAATGTGTTGAACATCGTAGATCCAAAACGTCCTTATTAAATGAAATTCATCCAGTTATTGGCTAATTATTTTGGGGTTGATTGAAGAAAACTGGGAAACGTATTTTCTCTATTCTCAGCCATAAAAACAGGATCTAGGTTAGTATCTATTCGCCAAGTATTAATAAATTAATTAAATAAATTAATTACAAAAATCTTAGGCTGCATCAGTTCCACCAGCATGGTTCAGTCCGCTTTAATCCAACTCCAGTCCGTCTGCCTGGAAAGTCCGGTCCGGTTGGGGAGGTGTCATCGGATCAGAGTCATCGGACTCTGATCCGAACTCTGGTCCGCCTACAAACCTCGGTCTGGTTCGGTTGAAGTGAACTCTGGTTCGGTTCGAATGCAGATGTGAACGCCAAGCGGAGAGAAGCAGGAAGTGGACTACAGCGCAGGGCATTCTGGGTAAAATACAACCAAAACAAACGCTAGCGAGGCGAGCGCTAACGGGAGAAATGGTCTTTAGCCAAAGACTAAACCGCTAAAATCTGACGCAGCTCCATTTTTGTTTCCATTTTGTGAAGGAGGAAGCTGCGCTCAGTGTCTTCTTTAGAGGTTTTCATGTTGTTTCCTTCAGTGGTTCTTGGTGCAGCGCCCCCACAGGCGAGGAGGGGAACAGGTTCCTGAAAGGGTTTGTTGGTTTGACTCAGAGCAGAGAGGAAGAACCGCAGCAGCTGGAAACTTTGGTCCCCAGTTCAACCGAGTCAAGTGGGGAAACAGCCTTAGAGTTTGAGTCGATGGCAACCAGAAAGCTTGGAAAAGTTGATCGCTTTGTGTTGCTTCGAACGTTTCTGCAGGTAATTTGAGAGAAGTTGTTTTGTCCCGGTATATAAAAAATCTCCATCTGCATCTATCACCTGCGCTGGTCGGTCAGTTTTGTGTAAGTCTTGATTTGTAGCTGGGGGGGTGGTGCAAAAAAAAAAATCAGTCCAAGAAAAAATGGCCCCCGAAACCCCACTTAGAACCTCCCCTGCTGTCGACCAACAGAATCGGTACCAATCGGTCCAAACTGACTGAAGAAAAGCCTAAATCAGTTCTTGATGACCGAGGATGATACTGAGCATGCTCAGATAGACACCATGAGCCTGCAGAACGTGATCAGACTGGACCTGTCTGGTTCTGGTTCTGGTTGAACTAACAGTGAGCGTTTGTGTCCACAGCTGAAGGAGACGAGCAGCGTCGCTGTTCCCAGCAGAACGTTCCTGGTGTCTGGAAAACAGAGATCCTTGGAGCTGCAGGCCAGGTCGGTGCGCCCACATCCACCCGGAGATCCAGCTTGGTTCTGGTCGGACTCGGTCGTTCTTCCTGTTGGAAAATGTTGCAGTGGCAGATCCTCGCTGCAGTCAGGAAATATTTCCAGAAATTTGGTCCAGAACCCACGTAGATCCAACCGAACCGGAGTTTTACAGAGCAGAAGATGCTGGAAACAGAAGTTTTCCTCTAAATTTCTATCAGGTTCTTTCTGGAACAGATTTCATTGGAAAGGATTAAAAGCCTGAACGTCGTGGAAGGAAACACGGCTGGTTCTGTGTGACAGAACCGCTTTGGAACGGATGAGCTGACTGTGTGTTTGTGTCTCTGCAGGACGGAGGAAGAGAAGAAGGACTGGATCCAGGTGAGTTCACACATGAACACCAAAGGTTCTGTTGGTTTTAGCCCATCTCTGAATGCGGTCCAGTCACGAGTAGAAAAACATCAGCCGGTTCTGAAAGCTAAAGCTTTGAGACACGGCGTGGGTTTCAGGAATTCTTCCTTCTGGTGATAAAATGCTAAAACAGAGACACACACACACACACACACATATATGTGCCTTCGTCGCCATGGCAACGTGTAAAATAAAAAAAAAAACAAAAACTGTTTTAGACGTTAATTGAAAAACTGACACACGTCTGAAACCCTAAAAGTTTACCTGGAGAACTTTACGAAAACGAAGCTGGAGAACGTGAAGAACTCCTAGAACGTTACGAAATAAACCTGGAGAGAGTTAGGAAAATAAACCTGCAGAGCATGAAATCAATCAGTCAGTAAGTCCTAGAATGCTATGAAAATAAGGTTGGATAACGTTATAAAATAACTTTGAGAACTTTACGAAAATAAACCTTAAAACGTTATTTAAGTGCAACTACCCCTCAAATCAACTGTTTTCCCTGATAAACTGTCTAAATAGGTTTTTAGGGTTCTATCTTTATGTGTCTGTGCGAATTTTGACATTTTCATGTGAATTTATTTATTTTTGCGCTATTTTGCCTAAAACCATCTCAGTGCTGCCCTCCTTTGGTCAAACGGTGCTTAGGCAGTTGAATTTCCCGTGGTTACAGCGGTCCAGCCAGTGTCCTGTCCGTTTGGCACACTCTGTCAGAATAGCACACGGACGTCTACGAGGCGACTTTATCTAAACAGCGACGTTTGTGAAGGGGTATGCTGTTTTGGTGGGTGTTACATTGAACCAGCAGACGTAGTCTATGTCACTGAAACATAATAAACAACTAATTATTAACAATCTGTTTACAGAATGAGTGGTTGGTTAGCAGGGCCAGTCAGTTCAGGCTAGTTAGAGCATTGCGTAGAGAAAAGAGAGATAACTTTAGGATAACTTATACTTGCTAAATAAAATCCCCAATTTGAAGTACACGCTTGAAAGTATGTTATATTGATGAAAAAGCTTTTATTTTGAAGGTTACCGCTATACACATCCTGCTAGCTGTGTGCTAACTTCAGTGAAGTAGCGAACTGAGAAAGCGAGGCTTTCTGTGTTTTAAAGCAGTTTAGCTGTCACTTCGGTTTAACGCCGACTGCGAGTTTTGTGTTATACCGCGCATTTATTACAGATCAAACACCAACATCGGTGTGCTGCGTGGATAAAGTAGCCTCGTTGACTTCCGGTATGCTATTCTGACGGCGTATGCCAAACGGACAGAACATAAAACTGTCTCACTCAGACACCCAGCCCCGCCTGGTGGCGAGTCAGGAGTTGGACTGGAGAGCCGAGCGTGAGCACGGCGAGCGCTGATGATGGCGTTACTCAGCAAATGTGATTTATTTACAACGTGGACACGGAGTGGAATGGGTCCTGTCTGCTCTGACTGCTGGCGACGGCGTGGTGCTGAATGGACGACTATCAGACTGGCTGCAGAGCGTTGGGAGACGGGAGAGGCTCACGGCAGCACTCGCTGCTCACACAGGACAGAGCAGGGCTGCGGCTGAGCTCCAGAGAGATTGGGCCATAAAAGGCTCCAACAACACAGAAAACAGCTGCTAGAATAATCACCAGGTGGATTTTTGATTAAAAACTCGCCAGAGGTCTGAAAAGTTGATAAATAAAGCAACAAAATGGAAAACGTTGCTTCTTTCGTCCTGATCACAGCCCTGCTAACCTCCTCCGCTCATCCCCACACCTGGCCGTGTCTCTCGGCTCCGCCCACTTTGGTGCTGCCAGGGGCGGGGTTATGCTTTCACAGGGGGGTTAGTTACGCTTTAAAATAAACTTTTACAATGTTACAAAATCAACTTCTAGAAGCTCATGGAGGGAAAGTTGGAGAAAATTATAAAAATGAACTTTTAAAACATGAAAACAGACATTAAGGAAATACAGCTGGAGAATGTTTTGGATATAAGCTTTGAGAACTTTATCGAGGTAAATTTGGAGAACGCCGAGAAAACAAACTTGCGAAACCCTAAAACATAAAGTTGGAGCAGGAAGTGACATAATCGTGGCGTGTTTTTGTTCAGGCGATCCAGGCCACCATCCAGCGCCATGAGCAGACCATGGAGAGCTTCAGACACCTGACCTGCTCTCTGCGGGACGACGAGTCCACGCCGCCTCACTCCCCGGTAACGGCTCCCCCTGGTGCTCATCAGCGGTACTGCAGGGTGTTGAGGCCCGCTAACGACTCGTCTCGCTTTTCTCTCAGAGTTGTGTGGAGCTGGGAAAGCGAGCGCCGACCCCGATCAGGGAGAAGGAAGTGACTCTGTGCATGAAGTGTCAGGAGCCGTTCAACTCCATCACCAAGAGGCGGCACCACTGCAAAGCCTGCGGACACGTACGTTCGCCGCCGCCGCGCACGCCATCTCCCGACGCCGCCCTCTGACCGCCTGTCCTCCCTCTTCCAGGTGGTTTGTGGGAAGTGCTCGGAGTTTCGCGCTCGTTTGTCGTACGACAACAACCGGACCAACCGTGTGTGCGTGGACTGCTACGTCACTCTGGTGGGGGTGTCGCCGTCGCCGGGGGGGCTGAGCAGCAGCAGCCAGAGGAGGCGGTCCATTCTGGAGGTCAGTGTGACATCACTGTGACGTCACCGCGTGTATTCAACAGGACTGATTGTCTCCCCTCTGTTACCATAGAAACAGGCCTCGCTGGCAGCCGAGAACAGCGTGATTTGTAGTTTCCTTCATCACATGGAGAAGGGAGGCGGGCGGGGCTGGCAGAAGGCGTGGTTCGTCATCCCTGAGAACGAGCCGCTGGTGCTCTACGTCTACGGAGCGCCGCAGGTGAGCCGCCACTGCAGGAGCACTGCGGCAGTGGCTGAGAGTTGAGCCGACAGCCCGGAGCCCTGCCGGGCCCCCTACAGGATGCTGCTGTTATTACAGCCACCGCAGGATTGGCGTGAAGAGGGTCCACCCAAACCAACCACTCAGACATCAGCATCGCCACAACGGCTTGGGAAAATACCCATAATGCACCTGGGAAGGGGTCCAGATACAATAATGAAGCATATTTTTGTTTGCTTTCCGCAGGACGTGAAGGCACAGCGTAGCATCCCTCTGATTGGCTTCGAGGTCTCGCAGCCTGAGTCATGTGATCGCCTGGAGCGACGACACGCCTTTAAGATTTCCCAGAGTCACCTGACTCTCTACTTCAGCGCTGAGGGGGAGGAGCTTCAGCGCAGGTGGATGGACATCCTGTCGAGGGCCGGCAGAGGGGAGGAGCCTCTGATCCATCAGCCAATCGTGGAGAGCGTGGAGGAAGAAGGGGAGGAGCTTGATGCTGAGGCGGAAGGAGAGAACACCTGATTTAACTGGAGCCGGGATGAAGATGATGGCTGCATCTGGAAACCCTGTCCTGGCTGGAAACACGAAGTCAAAAATAAATCCAGGACAGCCGGAGTCGATCCAGAACCAATTAATCCCAAACCAAATCCGAGTTAATCTGGGACTCATGCACACAAGTTCACCACCAGACCAGGGCAGCCAGAACTAATTCAGAATTGATCCAAAATCAATCCAGAACCGCACAGACTCACAACCAAACATTTCTGGATCATCAGAACAAACGCAGAAATAATCCAGGATTTATCCAAAACCAAACCACAACGAATCCACCGCAAAGAAAACGAGCAAAATCCAGAAACCGAACAGGAGAAACCCGGAGCTGATTCAGCTTTCATCCAGAACCGAACCAGAAATAATCCAGAAATGAAAATCGTTTTTACTGAAACACGACGTTTCTCGCTCAGCCTGGGCAGAAAGATCAGGAAGCTGCCGCGGGAATTCAGGCCCGAAACGCCGGAACAACCCACACAGCTGGGAAACTGATGTCGATCCAAACTGCTGCGAGCAGGGGAACCGGAGCAGATCTGGAACGAACGTTAAATCCATCATATTTAACTCGGTCTGAGAGCGAGAAGGACACGTCCAGATCCAAAAGCTGCCAAACACAGGAAGCAGAGCTCTTCCAGGCCGGGTCCGGTTCTTATCAGGCAACAGTAGTGGATCAGCGAATCATTCCCAGATCAGCCCGTGAAGATCAAACCTGGAGACCTCCATCATGAAGCACACTGAACAAACCGGCTCTTCAGAGGAGCCTGCTCTTCATGTCTTCAGAAGATCCAAGAAAAGCTCGCCTCAGATCCCTGCTGGACGTCCTCCTGGGAGAACCGGATCAGCCGTCCAGCTCCAGGTTCCCTCAGCCGCCGTCTCCGCTGAGGAGTCGTCCGTGGAACCTTCTCAACCCAGAAGGTTTCCAGACCTTCACAGAACCTCTGAGATTACGAAATGAAGACAGACAGCACAAGCCGAGCCCAGAGTCCCTACTCCGGAGGGTTCCTCCCACATTCCTGAGGACCCAAAGAACTGGAAGTCTGGTCCAGCATCACGTCCTGGTTCTTCAGAAACAGTCGTCCCTCTGAGGTCAACCAGAACCCACCCAGAACCGTAAATCTCAACACATGGTGCAGCTTCCCGTCTGTGCGGCACAGAGAGGATTCGTCCCTCCGGATCTGCAGAAGGTTCTCCAGAACCGGACAGAGGAGGGACCGCTGAAACATCCGGAGACGGACTTTCTCTGTTTCACATTTATTCATAATCAACATTTTAATCTCCAGCCTGTCCGTCAGTGGAGCTAAACTACGTTACCCAGCATCCTTTACCCCTGACTGGGTCACAGCGCTGCCCCCTGCTGGTGAGGTTGGAGGACCAAGGTTTCCATCATCTGTGTGAATATAGATTTTTATTTATTTACAGCAGATCTCTGATTTACTTCTTTTTCTTCAGTCTGAAAAACTATTCAAAAAATGACAAAAGAAACATAAAACTGTTAAAATATTTAATGTTGGAGGCGTGCAGAGATGAAGGTTAATTTAAAAACTAATAACTGAGTTTTATGGAGAAAATCTTCAGAAATGTTGGAAATGTAGACTGTTGATGTGATTTTATAAAAACTTCAGTTTCATTTTGCTGTTTAATGATCAGAGTAATGATGTAAGACGTGATGTCATCTCCAGCAGCACCTGTTCAGTGTGTCGGAGCAGCTGATTGGCAGGAGCACTGACCAATCAGAGCAGCGGTTGATTATCTGCTGCCAGGTTTTGAGCCGTTGCTTGGACGTTTCCTGGACGTCCAGGAGGAGAAGCTGAAGCTGGAGGAGGTGCGAGGACGCTGATGAAGAGGAGGATGGGTTTGGGAAGTCGGATCTCTGGAAGTTCTCCACAGGCTGACTGCAGAAGATGCTTCCAGCGTTTAGATGGAGCCGCTGGAGCAGACTATGGTGTTTGGACTGGTTCTGCTTCAATCTCTCAATCTGTCTCTCTTTTTCACTCGTTTTCCAGAAAGTGTTTTAAAAGTGAAAATCTTCTAAATATTCTTGTTCTCAAGCTTTGCTGAACTGCAGATGCTTTGTGGGTTCCCCCAGTGGGTTCACTCTTTGGGTTCCCCCAGTGGGTTCACTCTTTGGGTTCCCCCAGTGGGTTCACTCTTTGGGTTCCCCCAGTGGGTTCACTCTTTTGATTCCCTTTGAGGGTTCCCCCGATGGGTTCCCTTTGTGTCCGTGAGTCTGGCTGTGTTAATTCTGCTCGATAAACAAACTTTTGTAAATATAATTTATTATTTTTGACCTAATGCTCATGTGACTATGTAAAGGTTAAAGGTCAACTCTTAGCTGTTCCTCCAATCAGAGTCACACAGGAAGTTCAGGCTCGGTAAAGCTGTGAGAGATCCAACATTTTAATAATGCTGGGAGTGGAAGCTGAGGGAACCTGTTAGATCAGGTGGGGTGAACACCTGGACCACCTGGAACACCTGACGTCAGGACGCAGTTTACATTCTGATGTTGGAAGTTACAGGAGAAACACATTTAAAACATCCAGGCTCCTGATTTCCTTGAACTTGTGTATCCTAAATGTCTGAAGCTTAAATGTTTCCTGTTCTGGAAGCAGTCCGTCCAGCAGCGGTACCCTCCTCTTCCTCAGCCATACCTCTGGTTTCTGTGGTCCTGCCCTGGAGAACATGTGGTCCTGCTGGAGACCTGAACAGTCTTCATGATGCCACATTCAGAAAACATTAAAGTTCATTCTTCTTCTCTTTATTCTACTAACAGAAACTATCTGCTGTTTGGTCAGAAACGCCTGATTTGTCCGAGTCGCCTGGGACGCCAGAACCGAAGGTCCGGTTCTTCCGTTGATGCAGAGCTGAGACGGGCAAAATGGATCAGCAGAACAGAATCACATGGAGTGATGTCATCAGTTTGGGTTTATAGGTGACCAATCAGGAGCGATTAAAACCGTTGACATGTCGATGAGTTGGTCACATGACTGATCACAGGATGTTTCAGTGTGTAGAGGTAAACATGGCCGACATGACGAACAAGGTTCTCCGTGTTCCTCTGGTTCTGTTGGTCACAGCGCCACCTGCTGACTGAACGTGTCCTGGTGCTTGATGCTAACAGTTTCCCTCTGCTTCCAGTGATTGCGCTAAGCTACGCTAGCACATCCGGACCCTCTGGGTCACAGACTGGTTCTTGCTTTAAGTTCTGGATTACTGGTTCTCTGATTGGTTCTTTGGAAGTCACGTATGTTCTTCGTGTGTTTTTAGCATGTGGAGCGGTGAGGATGGAAGGAAATGGCCACAAGGTCTTTCAGCACCTGTTAGCATCCTTTGTTTCAGTTGATCTGCTACGTCTCGTTTCTGTTAGCGTGACTGAAGACTTCCTGTTAGCAGAGTTAGAACTGGTTCTCACTGACTCCCACTGGTTTGGGCCAAATCTAACTGGTTCTCAATCTTACTGACTAATTCTAAATCAGTCTCATTGGTTTTGACCAATTTGAGCTGGTTCTAATTTGTTCTGACTGGTGTTAGCATTTTAACCTAGTTCTCAAAGATTTTCACTCATTCTTGCCAGTTTTAACTGCTTTCAGCTGTTTTTTTTTTTTTTGTTTTGTATTTTTTTACCGTTTCTAACCAGTTCTTACAGGTTTTGACCAGTTTAAACTGGTTGTAACTGGTTCCATCTGGTTCTTACGGGTTTTCATTCTCTCTGGTTCTGATTGTTATGGGTTCCTATTGGTTTTTACGGATCTGACAAATTAGTCCTTTGTGCTTCCAAAATAGTTTTGATAGGTTCTATTCACCACATTACTGGTAGTTACTGGGTTGACTGGCCCAGATTGTTTTTGATATGTTGTTTTGTTCTTATCTATGTTTAATTCCAACCATCCTGACAAATTTCAACCAGTCCACACCCATTGTAACTGGTTTTTGGTGACCGAACCAACAACCAGTTAATCCAGTTTTATAGTTCTAACCAGTTCAAACCAGAAATCCAACTACAGCCAGTTAGAATTTAATTAACCTGTTAGAACTGGTTAAGGATAGTTTCTCATAGTTACATGTATTTTAATCTAACTGGTTACAGCCACTTATAAGTGGTTATGGATGTTTAGAACAGCTATGGTGAGGTAAAACCAGTTTGAACCAGGTATATCCAGTTATAACTGGTGACATCAAGGTGTTTTCGGTTAGTTTGAGTTGAAGCTCGGATAACTTTTTCAGTCGGTAACTTCCCCCTTCATCTGTTCTGTTCATTTCCTGACGAGTTGCTATGGTAACATCTCAGACAACCATGGGGTTTTGCTTCTATGTTACCATGGCAATCACACCCGGCTGGATCCCTGTTACCATGACAACAGCAGCTGCTGTATTCGCTGCCTTTATACCGTGCTTCTGATGTCTTGCTGAAATTTAAATGTCTTGTTATTGTCATATTGATTGATTTGCAGGTTTTTGGTTAGTGGCCGGCCACTGCCTTCCATGCTGTCGCTGTCTGTTTCCCATCATGCACCTCTGTAAAATAAAGTAAAAGAGGTTGCGATGAAAAAATAAAAGTGGTGAAATGGATGAACATGTTTCAGTTGTTTGCTCTGCTGCCTCGGAGACACGACGACGCCACCTGCAGGTGTTAAGTTTTCATTCTTAGGTGAAACTGGAGAACTTCTCTCTGTGATGTTTGCAGGAACACGAACCAAAAGGAGGAACGTTCTCCTCCAGATTATCCCAGGTGTTTCCCACAGGTCCTGAACGCATCAGACTGTGCTCTGCTCTGAGTGGACAGTTTCATGGTTTACTGGTTTAATCCTTTGAGGAATAGATCAGTGTTTGTGATCAGCGGCCCTCATTGGCTCTCTCAGTTAGCTGTTTCATGACGTCACAATTCTGACCTAAACTTGTTTTGACCGAATCGTCCATGTTGTATCCAGCCCCCTGATTGGGCAGAACGTGGTCCGGCTCGATACAGCCAATCAGGGCTGATGAGGATGACGTTACCTGGGAATCCCCCGTCACTACTATCCCCCTCACCCCCCTTCCCGCAATGTCTGGGATGAAAATAAACAACATGGCGGAATATAACTTAAGCGGAGAAGCTGATTGGCTGTCAGAAATCTTCTGTCTTATTCTATTGGTTGTTGGCAGACAAGGAAGCAGCTGATTGGTTCCACAGACGTCAGTACCGGCTCTTAAGCCCGCCCCTCAAGACATAGAAACACAACAAGTAGAGAAAAGATTTAGGTTTGATGCACTATAATTTCTGCTAAATCAAATAAAATTTTAGGTAAAGTTTTAAAAATTTACCTCCAACAAAAATATTTTTTCAGCATATTTTTGTAACAACAAAAAATCAACAATAGTTCATTGTGTCCCTTGAGTAAATGTTTATTTTATTAATCAGAAAGATTTATTCAACCTTTTATCAAATTCAGTTTTCTTTCCTATTATTAGTATTTTTGGGGGCAAAATCTTTAGGAATAAAAACTGGAATCCAACATCTGGGAGAAACAGAGTTTCTAGATCAGCAGCTGATCTATATCTGTGAGATCTGTGTGTTTTATCTCTGTGCTGTCAGCTCTGTTGTTCGTTTCTTCAGTCTCAGTAGCTTCCAGCAGAACTTCATCGTTCGGTCTCCTCCTTATCCTCCTCTCTGCTCCCCGCAGTGTCCCCCTGCCTCCCCGGCTGCAGCTCCTCATTTGATCCCGGTGGCCGCTGGAACATCGCGCCTCTCCGGAGAAATGTCAGACGTCGGCTCGGATCAGATCCGGACGGCAGAGCAGAACTGGAGCCGGACCGAGCCGAACCAACAGCAGGCCTCGGTTCCTCAGCCGCAGACCGTGTTCGTGATCCTGGACTCGACTGAAACTCTCAACTTCGTCCAGTAAGTCCGGAAGTGTTCCCGTTATCTTTTACCAGACTCCGTTCAGAAGTCTGTCAGTTTTCAATTGATCCGAGTTGTGGCTAAGACATCTGCTTATTTAAGCAAACTGACACCTGGTTCCGACCAAAGGTCCGTTCTGATTAATTCGGCTAACTAATAATCGTTATTTCTCTTAGAATATTGTTGGTGTAGAACCGTTTTAATCTAAGATTGAAATGAGCGGGGATCTCCGAGAAAGAAAACTAAAGTTAGAATTGAAGCTTAAATTTCGTCATTTCTGAATGGAGTTTGGAGCGAGCTAGAGAGGAGCAGCAGTAAAGTTTAATATTTGTCAGACTGGAATGTTGAATCTGCACTCTGATGAAGATTATGTTGGCAGGTTATTGTTGTTGTTGTTTCTATTTTACCTTTGACCTCTGAACCTTCTTCTCCAATGACTCATCAAGTAGGAATCTCCTCCTCCTCAGACTGAGGAAAAGCAGCCTTCTGTTCTCAGGCTGCTTGGACTCCACTTCAGACGTGTCTGTTGTGGGATCCATGAATCTGTTTGTCCTCGCAGGGATTCAGACCCGGATCACAGGGTTCTGGCACGCTGTGGGAAACTATTCTGGACCTTGTTTTGGATCCAGCTGGATTTGTTGGGAGAAACTGAAGTTGTGATGAGTCACAGCTGCTCTGCAGGCCTGGATCTGTTCAGACAGATTCAAGCTTCGTGGGAACAGAAAGCAAAAGTAGAAGGGTGGGGGGGTCCAGATAAACAGGTAAACTGTAGCTGGGAAACACCTGGAAAAGGATTACAGGGAGACATGTCAAGTTTATTTGTATAGCACATTTCAGCAACAAGGCATGAAAACATCATACAGTCACCAATTATGAATCAAGCTATAAACATTACATTTTGCCAAATTCTATCATCCAAATCATCAAGTAAATGTACATCAAATATGTTAATCAGTGTTCTGCTTACTACTAATCAAAGGCTGCAATAAACAGAATAATAAACATTGATTAAAGTATTGTGGTGCTAAGCCATTCAGTGATTTATAAACTAGCAGAAGTATTTTAAAGTCTATTCTCTGAGCTCCAGGGAGCCAGTGGAAGGACTTTGGAACTGGTGTGATGTGCTCTATCTTACTGGTTTTAGTGGGAACACGAGCAGCAGCGTTCTGGATTAGCTGCAGCTGTCTGGTTGACTCTTCAGGCAGACCTGTGAAGACACTGTTGCAGTAATCAATGCGACTAAAGATAAACGCATGAATAAGTTTCTCTAGATCTTGTTGAGACATCAGTCCTTTAATCCTGGAAATGTTCTTCAGGTGATAGAAGGCTGACTTTGTAATTGTCTTTATGTGTTTTTGAAGGTTCAGGTCTGAGTCCATCACTGCACCCAGAGTTCGGGCCTGATCACTAGTTTCTAGCTGTAATAACTGAAGCTGCGTGCTGACTCTAATCAGATCTGGGTGTAGCGAGAGAAACAGAATGTAAAATATATTTAATCAACAAAAATGTCCCCCTGTTATCCAGAAATTCCCGTTTTTCTGTTAATGTTCCAACATTGTCCTCAGTGAGCGGAGCAGTCCCCATATACCTGAGAGGCTTCCTGGGACCCACAACAGCATAAAACCCAGCACACATTCACATTCAGGAAGTGGTTAAAGTCGACAACAGCTGCCAGATGTTCCTCTTCTTCACTCCAGTGTTCCCAGACCTCCGTCTGCAGAATGTCTGATGAGATGATGAAACCGTAACTTTGTCAGCTGATGGGCTGATTGTGTCCTGCCAGCTTCTGATGGGTTCATTCTCTGTGTGTTTAAGGATGGAGTCTGGTATCGTGGCTGACATTGAGGTCGACAGTTTGATTCCCACGGACAGCGATACCTTCTACCAGATCAAGAGTCAACCAATCAGCTTCAGGTGAGTCATCTTACAGGTTAAACCGACCTTTCTACCGACTACTTTCTGGAAACAACCGGCCAGGTACCGACTAATTACTGCAAACAGCTGGCCAGATCCAGCCTACTTCTGGAAACTCAGTGCGGCGGTTGGCATGACGACCTCACTGTGTCTCTCCTTTCAGCTCCTCTGCAGCATCCCCGTCATCCTCTTCGTCATCCTCACTCCCATCAGTGATGTCATCCAGGTAAGCAGCAGCTGTTCTGTGGTTGTCCAGTTTCTGCTCTTCTCTGCATGTCCTGCAGGGGGAGCTGAAGCTCATCTGCTCCTCTTCTCCTCTGCTCCTGCAGGGTTCTGCTGCGTCAGGGCCTGATGCGTCAGCAGGCTCTGGAGGAGGAGCAGAAGGAGGCGCAGCAGCAGCAGCGCTCCAGCGACTCCTCCTCCCCCATCAGCCTGGCTGTGAGCTCCTCCTGCACACCTGCGCAGGTTCCTGTGGAGGTGCTGAAGGTAGGGGAGTCCACCCGCACGGTGGAACCCCAGCTGCAGCGGCTCAGTCTGATCAGCATCCTCCCCTGTGTGTCTGACAGGTGCAGACGCACCTGGAGAACCCCACCAGGTACCACATCCAGCAGGCTCAGAAGCAGCAGGTCCGGCAGTACCTGTCCAACACCATGGCAGCCAATCAGCAGCCAGCTGTGCAGCCAACCCCCTCCCCCAAGCAGGACTCTGCCGCCGCTCCGTCCAGTGAGAGCAGCCCGAAGCAAGAGGTAACGACCGGAACCGGGCCGACAGCAGCGGGTTCAGGTCAGGTTCTGTGGTCGGTCATGTGACGGGCAGCAGCAGGACAGGAAGCAGTTGGAGCTGATGCTGCTTCCTGTCTGGCTGAGGCTGCTGAGTCGGCTCTTCCAGAGGATCTGAGTCAGGTTCCAGTTTAGCCGAGGAAGACTACTTCCTGTTGGGGGGGCAGAACGCCACTGCTGCACTCGTACATCCAACCGTGCATCTGTTCATCCATCCATCCATCCAACCGTGCATCTGTTCATCCAACCGTGCATCTGTTCATCCAACCACGCATCTGTTCATCCAACCGTGCATCTGTTCATCCAACCACGCATCTGTTCATCCAACCATCCATCTATCTGTTCATCCATCCATCCATCCAACCGTGCATCTGTTCATCCAACCACGCATCTGTTCATCCAACCACGGATCTGTTCATCCAACCATCCATCTATCTGTTCATCCATCCATCCATCCAACCGTGCATCTGTTCATCCATCCATCTGTTCATCTATCCATCCATCTGTTCATCCATCCATCTGTCCATCCATCCATCCATCTGTCCATCCAACCGTGCATCTGTTCATCCAACCATCCATCCATCTGTTCATCCAACCGTGCATCTGTTCATCCAACCAACCATCCATCTGTTCATCCATCCATCCATCCATCATCTGTTCATCCATCCATCCATCATCTGTTCATCCATCCATCCATCCATCTGTTCATCCATCCATCCATCTGTTCATCCATCCATCCATCTGTTCATCCAACCATCCATCTGTTCATCCATCCATTATCTGTTCATCCAACCATCTATCCAACCCTCTATCCATCTGTTCATCCATCCATCCAACCGTCTATCCATCCATCCATCCATCCATCCCTCTGTTCATCCATCCATCCATCCATCTGTTCATCCATCAATCCATCTGTTCATCCATCCATCCATCCATCCAACCGTCTATCCATCCAACCGTGCATCTGTTCATCCAACCATCCATCCTTCTGTTCATCCAACCATCCATCCTTCTGTTCATCCAACCATCCATCCATCTGTTCATCCATCCATCCATCATCTGTTCATCCAACCATCTATCCAACCATCTATCCATCTGTTCATCCATCCATCCAACCGTCTATCCATCCATCCAACCAACCATCCATCTGTTCATCCATCCATCCATCTGTTCATCCAACCATCCATCCATCCATCCCTCTGTTCATCCATCCATCCATCCATCTGTTCATCCATCAATCCATCTGTTCATCCATCCATCCATCCATCCATCCAACCGTCTATCCATCCAACCGTGCATCTGTTCATCCAACCATCCATCCTTCTGTTCATCCAACCATCCATCCTTCTGTTCATCCAACCATCCATCCATCTGTTCATCCATCCATCCATCATCTGTTCATCCAACCATCTATCCAACCATCTATCCATCTGTTCATCCATCCATCCATCCAACCATCCATCTGTTCATCCATCCATCTGTTCATCCAACCATCCATCCATCCATCCCTCTGTTCATCCATCCATCCGTCCATCAGCTGATCTCTGCTTCTTCCTTCAGATGGAGGAGACCGTTATTGATGACATCATCAGCCTGGAGTCGAGTCTAAATGAGGATCTTCTGACGCTGATCGACTCTGGCCTGCAGTTAACCAACACGGTAACACACACTCATCGTACATCCCCTTTGAACGTGTGTGTGTGTGTGAGCGGGGCGTGGTCAGATTGGTTACTGTCACGTGATGTTCTGCTTTAAACAGAACCGTTTGGCTCAGTCCGACCTGCTCTGTGTACCGTCTGATTCTTTGGTGTGTTTTTACAGAAATACCTGGAAACACAAACAGCTTGAACTGGGCTTACAGGAAGTGGGCGGGGCTTATGTTCCGTTCTGCTGCCAGCCAGCAGGGGGCAGACTGCTCCGTGTTTCTGTCAGGGTCTGACGTGGAGCGGACAGTTTGCAACTGAAGTTAGTGACTAACTCAGTCTCACTTCAGCTTTTCACACTTCCCCCTCTCAGTGGGCGGAGCCTCTGTGTGTGTGTGTGTTAGTGAGATAATGAAGCTATGGGAGTTTTCTGTTCTTACTTAAAGGACATGTTTCCCCATTTTTTAACAGTTGTCTGAACAGAAAGAGGAAGAGCTGCAGCTCAGAGGCTCTGTGTGTGTGTTTCCTTAAATGTGTGTATGTACGTTAGGGTGTGTGTGAGAAAGCAGAGAACATGAGGATTCTGGTGTTGCTGCCGGATCATGAGAAGAGGAGGATTAAATCCGAGGTAAAAGCTGCAGTTTGTCTTGTTTTCAGAGCTGCGGCTGCTGCAGGGTCTGGATGGTGTTCACCGGGCCTCCAGGAGGTTCTCCGGGTTTTCCTGCTTATTGATCAGCGTCAGGCCGGAGGTGGCTGATTATCTGCGGCCTCTCCGGGTTTTCCTGCTGATCTCAGGGATTTAGGACGGCTTATTATGCAGCGGTGAAAATGCTTCAGTCAGCAGAACCTCAGTCCGTCTGAAGTTTCCTTTAAAAACAAACTGGTTCTGGCAGGAAATGGACTGGGAGGCTTCAGCTTGATTCTCATCCAGCGTCTGGAATGAAAACAGCAAGAAACCAGTTTACAGGTCCGAGTCCCAGTAGAACCAGAGACAGGGTGAGGTGGTGGTGTCAGGGGCCCCTCCTTCCATCTGGACCGAGCCAGAACCAAAAGATGATCCTGAGGGGAGCCAGGAGGATCATGTAAGTCAAACAGCTCCCCCTGTTGGCAGAAGAAGGAACTGGGATTACTGGGGAACCAGAGGAGGATCGGGAGGACCAGCAGACCAAACTGGAGCATCACGTTCAGAACCAGTAGCGCCGTCAGTTTTTGGATCAAACTAGTGGTGGAATTAAAACGTTAAATCGAGTTCATTTCAGGGTCTGTAATTAATTAATCAACAAAACCAGCAACATTTTCAATCCAAACCCCGTTTAGCTGCTAAATGATTGAATCAACAGCATCTGAGCTGAGCAGCTGAGATGTTTCTAGATTTTAATCTGCTCTTCAGGTTCTTCCAGCATCAGGTTGGAGCAAAGCTCATCTCTCCAGAGCTTCAGGAACCCTGATCATTCATGGAGCTTCTTTAGAAACGTGGACTGTGGACGCTGACGTTAGCACTGCTGCTACGTGGTTAGCATTGAGATGCTATTTTAGGCTAGCATAGCTTCTCTGATAGGCCGACTGCTTTTAGCTCAACTTGAACACAACTGGAGTCTTTTCCAGCATCAGATCGGCTCTGGAAGCAGAAATTAACCCCCAGAGGAGCCGCTTCATTGCTGCTGTTAGCGGATGTGCGTCAGATTTACGGGCGTATGAGAAACACACAAATACAAAGGTTCCAGACGGAATTAATTGTACTGAAAATATTAGCGTGTAAAATCTTTGTAATGGATTAATGGAAATGAACGCGTTAAAGTCCCGGTTCTGGATCAAGGAGCTGATCCGAGTTGACCGAGCTCAGCAGGGATCAGGTGGACCTGCTGAGCTGCTCGGGTCGACCAGACATAATCATGCCCTGAAGGTTCCAGGCTGGACCGTGAAGTTGTGGCGAGCCCAGTGAGCTGCTGCTCTGGGGGCCATCAGTGATCCTGCAGATGAACGCTCCCAGTTGGAGGTTCTGTGGGAACGTTCCTCAGTCCAGATCCCATCTGCTTCAGAAGTCCAGACAGTCCTGGAGAACATGGAGCAGACGGTTGTTGTGGTTTCCATCCCCTCTGGATCATCCTGCAGGGGCCCCTGAGTTTGTCCCCATGTTGAGGTTCAGGTGTTCATCTACCTGCAGAAGCTGACCAATCAGCTTCCTGCTGACCGTGTTTCTCATGCTGCCCTCTGATTGGTCTGTCCCAGCTGCCGGCAGCGGGGAACGTGCTGGACGTGTACGGAGGGATGGCCACGCCCACCATCGCCGTTAGCAACAGCTGCCCGGCCGACCTGCACGCCGTCAAGCAGGAACTGACTGGTAAATGTGACTAACTGTAAACCAGACCTGGTTCCGGTCCGGTCCGATTCGGTCCGGTGTTCCTGCTGCTCGGTTCGCTCTGACTCTTCTTCTCGCTGTAGATGTGGAGACCAAAGCTCTGCTGAAGGAGCGGCAGAAGAAGGACAACCACAACCTGAGTGAGTAGCGCTGCGCCTCTCGACCAATCACAGCTAAGGACTTCCTGTTGAGACAGGAAGTGGCGGTTCTGTCAACACAGATTCTGATTCCAGCTCAGAAAAACGTGTCTGGACTGAGTTTATGTCTTAAAACCAAGTTCTTTCTTCTCAGTTTCAACATCAGTTATGTTCTGAGCAGGTGTGGAACTTCAGGCTCTTTGATGGTTTGTCATTTTGAATCTGAAGCATCAAGAAGGAGCTCTGGTGTTTTTCCTGTCGACAACGTTACGCCGCTCTGGAGCAGCTAGAAGCGTTTTTATGTTGGTGACTGAATGAAACTCAGGCTGATGCTGGTTGCAGTGAAGTTCAGCCCTGGAGGCCGCAGTCCGCTACTGCAGCGCGTCCATCGCAGACGCCTCCAGCTTCCATTTCCTCCTTTTCCAGAATGAATTTTGCTTCATCCTGGATCGATTTGAGGAAGAGGAGGGTTGATCTGACTGCAGACGTCAGGAGTAACCTGAACGTCCCAGCAGATAACCTCAGATTCATCTTTGGCATAAAGATCAAAACCAGAAGTCTTTGAACATCACTGCAAAAACACCAAATCCTGCCAAGTATTTCTGCTCCAGTTTCTGGTGCAAATATCTTGAAAACACTTGAAATCAGACAAAACTAACTTTTAGTTAGTTACTTGTTAGTAACGTTTCAGCAGATATAGGAGCTGGTTTTAAGTAAATAATTCCTTAATATTGATGAAAAAGTTCTAGTTTTGAGTGAAATAATCTGCCAGTGGAACAAGACATTTTCCCCACATTATAAATTAAAATATCTTGTTCCACTGGCAGATTATTTCACTCATAACTAGAACTTTTTCATCAATATTAAGGAATTATTGACTTAAAACCAGCTCCTATATCTGCCGAAAAGTTACTTTTAGGTTAGTTTTGTCTTGTTTCAAGTGTTTTCAAGATATTTGCACCAGAAACTGGAGCGGAAATACTTTGTCAGATTATGTTTTTGCAGTGAATATAAACCTAAACACACTTCTGAAGCTTCATGTTGCCATGGTTACGCTATAATAATGCAAATAAATCACATGAAACTATCAAAACCGAACGTTTTCTGGCCTGTTGGTTTGATTATCTGCAAAGGTTTTTCTATGTAGAAAATAATCCTCTCAGGTTCTTCGACATGTTTCCTTGGAAAAGTTCGGCAAAAACGTCGTCTTCTTGAAAGTCATGTGACAAAATAAAGCGCTGTTATTGGCCACAGATCAGATGAACCTCTGATGGAATATCGGATCTGTCCGGACCGTAGAGGAGCAGAGTCTCCAATCGTCCTGAGGACTCAACCCGATCCAGTTCAGAGACGACCTGTCGCCTGTCTCACCTGTCGCCTGTCTCACCTGTTTGAAATGTCGCTTTGTTTTTCAGTCGAGAGGAGGCGACGCTTCAACATCAACGACCGCATCAAAGAGCTCGGAGCGCTGATTCCCAAATCCTCTGACCCGTCAGTATTAATGCTAGCTGTGCTACGTTAACGCTAACGGCACCCAGGAGGAAGCCACAAAGTGAAACCCTTAACGAGGCGTGCTCTGTGATTGGTTGTTCAGGGAAACGAGGTGGAACAAAGGAACCATCCTGAAGGCGTCGGTGGATTACATCCGCAAACTGCAGAAGGAGCAGCAGAGAGCCCGGGAGATGGAGGAGAGACAGAGGAGGCTGGAGAACACCAACCGCTCACTGCTGCTGCGCATACAGGTGAGGGGGCGGGGCCTGGGATGTACAGGTGAGGGGGCGGGGCCTATTATGTATTGTTAAAAAATTAATTTGGTTTTGTGACACAGGAGTTGGAGCTCCAGGCTCGCCTTCATGGCCTCTCCTCTTCCTCCTCCTCCCCTCCACTCACCTCCTCCTCCCCCTCTCTGGACCCTCAAACCCTCCTGTCCCCCCTGTTGCCCAACCCCTCCCTGAGCTTCATGGACCTGGACGAGTCTCACGAGGCCTCCGGCGTCTTCTCTCCGGACCTGATGTCCGGCCTGGGGGGGCTCCTGATGGAGGAGGACGGGGGAGGAGCGGTCGTGTCCGACCCGCTGCTGTCCTGCGGAGCCTCAAAGACCAGCAGCCGGAGAAGCAGCTTCAGCATGGATGAGGACCTTTGATGATGTCATCACAGGCTGCTGTCTGATTGGCTGAAGCAGGAGGTGGAGCCAAAGGTTTAACAAAAAGTCGATTGAACAATTTATAATCTGTGATGTCCAACATACTCAGATTACAAATGACGGACAATGTAACCATGGTAACCACTCCATGCTAATCGCTGTAAGTTGCTGCTGTGTAACCATGGCCACATTTTCCTCAGTGTTCCCATGGTAACTTAGCGCTCTGTGGTCAACACAAAATGGATAAACACCAGGAGCTGACTGGTGGTTAAAAATCATGCTGTCATCTGATTGGTTGATTTCAGCAGGTCTGTGGGTCTAGCAGGTGAGCCCTCAGGTGTGTTACCGATCTGCTTGTACAAAGCTGTAAATTCACAGATATCTGTAATCAGTGTGCTGGAAAGATTTTATGGAGATTTTATGAAGTTACTTTTCCTGGATTGGATCCGACCGGGTTCAGATTGTTTACTTTCTGTTTGTGTCCATGTTTCAACGTCCTGCTGGAGACAAAGTTCAAAACCAGCAGAAGGGAAACTAAAGAGCGGTACCTGTGGTTCCGGACCAGCAAACGTTCCAGAGTTGTCTCAGCATTGTCTTGTTGTTGTCTCAGTGTTGCCTTGGCATCATCCCGCCATTGTCCCACTGCTGTCTCAACGCTGTCCCACCGCTGTTACGTCATCTTTTCAGCGCTTATTCCTGGTACGGATTGTTTTACTTCAACCAGCCGGATGAAGATTCCTGCATCGTTTGGCTGGCAGTGAATCACGACATGCTAACATGATGATGAACATGATGACAGTATGCTGAGATGACGACATGCTAAAATAATGACATGATGATAATATCATAAGATGATGGCGACATGCTAACATGATAAACATAATAACGACATGTTAACATCATGATGACAACATCTTTACATGCCATAGCACCAGCCACTGCTTCGTTTCAGCTGTGGCTGCTGTTAATGCGCTTTATGATGAAGTTGATGATGATGATGATGGAAATTTCAGAGCTCTTCATAAACCCGTCAGTTTTCCTGTAATACAGACTCTCTGATTACTGAAGAACCTGAACAGAAACTCGTGTTTGTGTAGAAAAAAACTCACAATTAAGATGGATCTACCTGTGCAGGCGGCCTGATCGGACACCAAGCGGAGCAGTCCGCGGCCGCGTACACATTTAGTTGTGCAGTGCTCTGCGCTTGTTACAGTCTAATTACTTCTGCACCTTACCTTTCTTTCCTCAAAAGGGTCAACTGCCTACTTCTCAAGACTATAAACAGATTAACCCAACATAACATTCTCATTTAGTTTTCTCTGTTCTGTTTGTACCGTAGGCTTATTAAAAACGCACAGAAGCCCTACCCAACCTGACCAAGCATATCATTTTGCCGCGTCAAGGCCTGATTTTTTTTTTGGCTCGGGCTCCAGATCTTAACTCTAATTCGTGCTCCACTGCCACAACGGAGGCTGGAATTACAAGCGCCACTTCAGTCAAAGTTTTGAATGCGCATGCCGTAGCTCAACACGCTGTCAGCTCCCAGTCAGAGAGATGCATTTAGTTCAGTGTCCAGGTAACACTTTATATTCAGATGGGATGTTTTTCTCCACATCTTTTTTTTATTGATTTAGTTGCAGACGCGCAGATTTTCAACCTTATGCACAAAGTAGTCAGGGGTGTGAATCTGTCAGAATGATGGAGGGCCTTCAGATTTTGCGTCATATTAAAAAAAAAAAAAAAACAACAACAACTGTCAAATAGGGGTAATATTCCATTCATGCAACCCCTGGGTGAAACCATTTTTAGTCACCTTTATTTGGCAGCAGGTCAAGTAAAATACAGTGTCAGATTTTAAAACCCTTTGTAAAAATCCAGTATCTTTCAGTTTTGTGGGTGTGAGGTTAAAGTTTCTAACTGGAGGTCTAAATGTTTCTGATTCTAATATCCTAACGCAATGATGACATGCTAACACAGTGATGACATGCTAACACAGTGATGACATGCTAACACAATGATGACATGCTAACACAATGATGACATGCTAACATGTAGCTGCAATAGCTGCTGGTTGAACTGTGCTGTGATCCTCCTTGTTCATTTTAATCAAGTATAAAATCAAAACTTATTGATATTTCTAGCTCTCATAATTTTGGTCTTGACTTTAGCTGTTAGCTTAGAGTGCTAAGTAGTGTTACACACTAAACCAAGGGAAACTGAGCGAAGTTTGGGACGTTATCTGCTGTTGTTCATGTTTCTAATCTCACTGAAAATGATGCTGACTGCGATCATTTCTGCTGTTAGCTGCGCTGTAGCATCGCCGCCGGTTGTCATCAGAATCACCTTGAATTATTCACAAAGGGAAATCTGTTTCTCCAGTCCTTCATGCTGTGTTTGTTTATGTTAATGACGTGTACAAGTAGTCTGTTGTTTATGATTTCAGCTAAGTCTCTGTTTTGTTTTTTTTAAATTGTTGAATTTCACACTGTTGTCTTTTATATAGAATAAACATTCAAACAGAAATGAGTGTTTTTGTTTCCAGCTGATGGGATTGTTCTCATAACAACATCATTGTCATAGAAATATTATTATTATTATTATTATACACCAAGCAACAACATCAGTCCAGGCATCATCCTCATGAGGAAAAACATCTCAAAGCAGCCGATACTGACTGATTGAACCAGTCTTACTTACTCTCTGGTTTCACACGTCTCTTGTTTTCCATTTTTGGAGCAAAATGCTCAAATATTGTACAGAGACAATGAACAACGGGGCGATGAGAACAAAAGCTTAAAAATAGCTAAAAGAAGGAAATTCAGGAAACAAATATGTTCAGAGAGAAGATGGAGTTTGTTTTAGTTCATCAGGAATCTTCGCACATCAACATTAATGCTGCTTATTTCATCAGGTTTTATTTTGAAGAGGAAAAAAGATTTTATCTCTGCAAATTGCTTTGGCAACTGATAATTCATCAGAAGCTTGGAAAATAATTTGGAAAATTAAATCTCCACAAATAATGTCACATTATAAGTCTGATTTCAATAGACAGGAACATTTCAATAATTTTCACTGGTACATGAAATATGACAATTACTACAATGGAGGTGCTGCCATCTGTGGGATTACATGTGTATTACACCTGTCTAAATGTTTATTGTCGTTATTGAAAAAAACAGCTACCTACTAAGAAACATATAAAGTGATGAAGGTTTAGGTATGAAACTATTAGTATAAACTGGTGATGTCTGGGAACAATGTGGAGGAACAGGAGCTTAGATCTCCTTTGAGATGATATCTATCTAAAGATAGAGCTAAATGTAATATTAAGTGTTTATTATGGAAAGGAAACAAACTATTTAACATAAAATAAAACATAATACACCTTTTAAATAAAAAGACAGACAGCAGATCTGTTGGATGATGTCTGAGTATTTTTAGAGTTTTCTTAGAAAAATATCAAATGAATAATAATGTTTCTGTTGAAAACATTATCTTAAAACCATACATTCAAGATGTTTCTGCTCTTCTGGTTAGACCAGGGGTGTCCAAAGAGTGGCCTTTGAAATTATTTTGTACAGCCTAAAGACCACAAGTTAAAAGTGGTTAAAAAAAAGTTAAAAAAAAAAAAAAAATTTTTGCCTGCAAAATAGAAAACAATTGATGACCCAAAACGTTTGGAAATTGTCAATTTTTCTTTTAATAAGGCAACAGTCTGAAGCCCTTTTTATGTTTTAGATCGTTAATGATTTACAGATTTCATAAAAAAAAAAAAATAATAAAAAAAAACATTTTTTTTTTTAAATCACAATAAACTAATGTTTGCGTATTTAATTTAATGAATTTGGTAACCTGTCTGTAGTTTAAATTGGTTAGTTTAGGTCTCCAGGGCAAAAAGTTTGGACACCACTGGGTTAGACTCTCAAATCCCCACAAACTGCTGGAGTTTACTGATCTGTAACGTCAGCTCATAGGTTAGTCCGTCAACAACTTATAATTGTAAAGCTGAAGAAAAGATAAATTTACATTAACAGCAATATTCTGTTTCTTTCTTAGGAAACATCTGCTGGACAACATCTGTTGTTGTCCAGCAGGGGGCGCTTTAAATCTTATTCATTTAAACTGACAGAAACGTGTGAGAAAAATAGACTCGTGTTTCTGGTGTAGTAAGTTCTGGTTGAGCTGTAGTTGTGGGGACCCTGCGTCTGTTTCTGACCCTCTCATGAGGACTTCTGGTTATATGGGGACCTTACATAAGGACTTCAGGGACAGACATGGGATGGATATGTTTTAGTTTCAGGTTCAGATAAAACCCTGATTCAGGTTTAGTCAGTGGACTGAAATGGATTTTGTCTGTCCTAACTAACAGAGGGACAAACAAGAGGTTTGTCTTTGATGGTACGCCGATGTCAGAGGTCAGGGACCAATGTCTTCTCAGTAGTTTCCCGTTTCCTGCTTGAATGTCCTGGCACTCTGTTTTAGCAAACACAGACTTCCTGTCCGTACAGGGTGCACATCCTGTCCCACCCACTCCGCCCCTCCTGACCTGTCAATCTCTGACGCACAGATATCATGCTAAATAACTCAGAGGTGCAGATAAACCAGTAAACCAGCTGCAGATGGTTTATGGTTCCAGAATGTCTCAAGAACACTGAATATACAGCAGCCAATCCTTGGCCTTAAAATGTCAATGATGATGTCACTCAGTGATGATGTCACTCAATGATGATGTCACACAAGATTTGATACAAGTTTGTTGGATTGGATTGCTGTAGTTGTGTAAATCTGCAATACAAGCAGAATCCTGGTCAACGTCAACATCTGAACATCAGCACAAAAGTACATTTTACATATATATATATATATATATATATATATATATATATATATATATATATATATATATATATATATATATATATATATATATGGGATAGATTTTTATTGTTATACTGAAGATAATCAGGTATTTCTAACCATAAATCCTTCATGAATCTAGAACAGAAGATTCTCCTTCTCACATAGAAAGTCCTTGATAATCACCTCCATCGGAGATCTGATTGGTCCAGATGGTCCCAACAGAACCCTGTGGTACCAGACTGGTTCCTGGAGGTTCTAACGGTAGAATTGGAGGCAGATCTTTTAGTTCTTTGGCACCTCTCCTGTGGAACCAGTTCCCAGTTTCTGTCGGACTCTCATGAATGAAGAACAATGTGCTGATTTTTTTATTTTTATGTTTTAAAGGATTCATGTGACAATGTTCTGTTTAGTTCACCTAATTCTTGTGTTTTTCTGGAGTTTTCATTTTGTTCAGCTGTTCTCCAATTAGATTCCCTCAGTTTCCACTTAGAGTTTTTCCACTCGGTCAGTTATTCTTATCTGGTTCCCAGTCTAGTAATCACCCTCCCAGGGTTTATTCTTCCGTTTTTGTCCCATTAATGTCTCTGTTGCCTTCCCTGTGTTCCTCTTGCCCAGAACCTTGTGGATGTTGCCTCCAGACTATCTTTAGGTGCTCTTCATCACCGTTTTTTGAGGCAGACCCTCTATCTTCATCAGACCCCACTTTCATGCAACAGCAGCTGCAGGACCAACTCCGCTGTACACCTGCTCTCCACATTCTGTTAGGATAAACTCTCATCGTCCCTGAACATAACATGATGACATGTTATGTTCATCATGTTATGTTATCATCAGATCATCAACATAACATGTTGATGATCTGCTAACATTATGATAAATGTGACGAAGACATGCTAACATAATGAGGACATGCTAACATGATGATGAAATGCAAATACGATGACTTGCTAACATGATGATGACATGTTGATGATCTGCTAACATTATTACAAACATGACTAAAACATGCTAATATGATAACATGATGATGAAATGCTAACATAATGACATGCAAACATAATGACGTGAACGTGACGATATGCTAACATAATGACAACATGCTAACATAATGACAATATGCTAACATGATGATAAAATTGTGATAAAACATTATGATAAACATGATTAAGACATCCTAACATGATGACAACATGCTAACATAATAACGAGATGAGAACATGACATGCTAACATGACGATGAACATGAGGATGAGATGCTAACACATTCAGTTAGACTAAATTGTCATTGTCCCTGAATTTGTCTTCTTATTTCTTCTGTTTGCTTCCTGTATGGTTGCAGCAGATGGCTTCTGGTTTTGGTTATGCTGGAGGATTCTTCTTGTTAAAATTGAGTCCCTCCTTTTCTCTGCATTTGTCTGGGTCAGGCATGTCTGTGTTGAGTGATTTAATTCAGGTGAAAATCAAATAAGATCTGCTGATTTCCTCATTTTGCAAACAGAAGTTTATCTTATGAATTATGAGACTCTGACCTTTTAACATCAAAGTGACTTTATTCAGAAGTGCTGATAAAACTTTAAAATTGTCTTCTATTTAATTAAATTAAATTCTTTCATATTTTTTACATAAATATTTGTCTGTACTATTGGCTCTTCGCTTCTTCTTTCATAATCTGTGGAGCTTCAGATCGGAGAACCTTCAGAGGAACATAGAACAATCAGGATGTGGACCGTTCAGACCAGCCAATGAAATCCAGGAGTTTCTGTTCTTTGCTGTGACATCATCCTATAGTTCTTCTCTGATTGGCTGGCCCTATGAAGGGAAAATGATGGCGCAACACTCCAAGCAGACCTCCAGGCAGTCAGATGAAGCGCAGCAGTTCTCCAACATCCCACAATCCAACACCGCCTGGCACGCCTCTTCTGTACACGCCGCCTCCACGCAGCAGCAGCAGCACGCTGTGGCGTCGCAGCAGCCGGCTCCGCCCACTCCGCAGGTCAAACATTCCCCCAGCGCCGAGCACATGGACAGCAGCTCACAGAATAGGCAGGCCAGCAGGCAGTGAACGCAGCAGTCTGTGGAAACATTCACTTCAATTTATTTCGAAAGCACCAATTCACAACACGTCGTCTCAAGCCTCTACATACAAGTTGCTTCTATTTATTCCACTTGATCCCAGTTATTAATCAGCGCATCAAGTTCAGTTTATTACTGAAATTAGGTTAAAAAGTTTCCATCTAAGGAAACCCAGCAGAGCATCGAATCATTGTAGCATTCACTTCTCCTGATCAGCAGGGGGCGACAGTGGAGAGGAAAACTCCCCTTTAACAGGAAGAAACATCCAGCAGAACCAGAACCAGGCTCAGTGTGAGGGACCATCTGCCTGGACTGACTGGGGTGTTGAGAAGACAGAGCAGAGACACAAAAAAGAAATAGAATTGATCCAGGAGTACTTTCTATGTTCATGAAAACATAAATATACAATGTTGTAAAACTAGGAGGTGTTATGAAAACATTAGAAAATATCAGAAAAAATAAATAAATTTTGAAAATAAAAAATAAAATCCAGTTATTTTTATTATTTTTTTGTATCTTACTTTCACTTCTAATAATGTTTTATGACAATATGGAGGCAAAATGTTTCACGTTTGGTCTCATTTGCTTCTTTTTATGAGTTACTATCAGGGCTGTTTCTTGTTATAGGCAAACTAGGCCTCCTAGCTACCAGGGGGCCCCAAAGCTGCATGTTCAGCCTCATCTCAGGAGAATTAAAATGTCTTCATCTGAAGTTATCCCGTATATTTATTACATCTTTTAAGCTTAAAAAACAGAGATAAATAAAATAAATTACAAAGATTAACTGGTTTTTGCTATTATTAGATCACATTCGTTGGACCGCAGCATCACACAGTAGCGACCGTCGACAGGTAGCAGGTTAACAAGAAGAGTAAACTAGACAAATCTGATCCGAAAGCAGCTTAGTGGCCCAGAAAAACGGAGGAAAAGACAACGGAGGAAGAAAAACGATCAATTGACAAATGCGACAAATTTTTTGATGATGTGGGCTGGATAAGTGGAGCTGTAACGTATTTTTAATTTTGTTAGCAAGTTTTTTTGCCCTGCTAGCTAGCCTTGGATCATTGTTGTTCAGCTAGCGAAAAATTTGTGATGCCTCCATGAAAACGTCACATGTGAATGAGCAGTCTGTTGCCATGGGAACGACTGACTCCAGACCTGTTTATTCAGATTCCAGCAGGGAGTTTTTAGAAACACTCAAAATCTGTCTTTTTTTAATTGACGTATAGAGGATTACTGTTTGTATTATAGTTTTCTATCAGGTTAATTCACCTCAGTATGTGTAATTTTAACTGTAGCCTGTTTTGCTTGTAATGTGTAACAGAGTGTGGTATCTTAGTGGACCATCTAAAGAGTTAAGACTCTCTTCATTGTAGTTTTTTTAAGCTTAGGGCCCCCACAAAGCTTAAAACGGCCCTGGCTACTATTCCATCAAGAAATGGTCTCAGTGCAGTTTTTCCCTCCTTATGATGTTCTCCCAACGCTCACGGTCTTTCTGTCGGAGCTATGAAGAGTTCCTGGGGTGAGTCCGTCCCAGTCTACCTGGAGACAAATCCTGAAGTGTCCAACAGTACATGGTTGTCTTTATCCCATTGTTCTCTGGTGGAAACCACTCAGGGTGGCAGGCTGGCCCCATTCACCAGTCATACCCTCCTCTTCCTCAACCATCTCTGTGGAACATGTTGGGATCTGAGAGGCTAACTGAGGCTTTGCTTTGATGAAGAACCAGGAAACATCGAGTTGTTTTTCTGCTAGAAACCAGCTCCTCTGCTGTTCTGGATTAAGTGGTGGAAACCAGAGCTGATGGGAGGAATGGTGGGGGTGGGGAGTGGTGTCTCACTGTGTGCTCTGCAGAGATAAGCTACCCGTCGTGCTGCTGCAGATAAGCAGCCTGTTTGATATTCTGCTGGATCTGTTTTTGTTCCAGTAATGGGTCAAAAGGCCCGATCACAGCAATAGGTGGAAAGTTCTGCTCAGCCAGTCTCCCCAGTGGGTCTGAGGCCAGTTTAATGGTTGGATTCATGATGTTTATCCATCAATGTGGGCTCAAGTTCTGGAGCATCAGCCGGATACTTTCAGAACCTGTAAGGACTGGTTCTGGCCTGGATTAGTGGATCAGAGCTGATGAACTTCAGTCATCCAGCTGTGACTCCATCCACTCCCTGTAGAAAACTGCCAACCAGTAGGGGGGGGCACTGGAAACACAGGCAGAACCTCCTTCTATAGCCATACTGACGACCACCAATGTTCAGGATCTCATTGAGATCCTTCACACCTTCATACCAGCCACACTCTGAGCTCTCCCTGTTCCATCCTTCTCATGCAACCGTCCGCTCGATTGTCCACTATGTGGTTGAGGGCCTTCAGCCGCCCACCTCTGGAAATGTTTGCTCCAAGAAAACTCTGATTGGTCGTTGGTCATCATGTCATCTGTTTGAAACTGACTGATCACTGGATCTCAAGAACCTTCTGGATGTTATCCCACTCTGGGATGGCCTCCCAGATGGCAACCACAGCTCATAAACAACCAGTAAACCTAAA
This sequence comes from Anableps anableps, assembly GCA_014839685.1. Taxonomy (NCBI): domain Eukaryota; kingdom Metazoa; phylum Chordata; class Actinopteri; order Cyprinodontiformes; family Anablepidae; genus Anableps; species Anableps anableps. The sequence continues at coordinate 38,965,251 of CM026071.1, read as the reverse complement.
CAGGAAAGTTTCAGATTGATTGGCTCACCATTTCCAGCAACTTCCTTGATGTGGGCGGCGTCTGTCTTAAAGGAGGCGTGGCTTTTTGTCGATGATAGGCGCTTTTCGGTGGTGCCTGGGTTATGGACTGTGTTACAGGAGGATGGCCGCAGAGGACGAGAGGCGGAGGATGGAGGAGAGCAGACAGGAGGCGGGGTTTCTGATGAGCTGACCACATCTGGGAGAGAAGAGATGACCTCACAGATGACCTCATAGGTGACCGTCACCCTCGGGGGTGGGGGAGTTACTCACCTTTCTGTCTGTGGGGGGCTGGAAGAAGTCGAGAGACGTTTTTGGTGGAAAAGCTGTCTGTCAAAGAGTCATCGCTGCTGTTGGCTTTCTGCAGCCTATCAGAGAGAGGGGGCGGAGCCTGATCTGTAAGAAAACATGAAACATCAAGTTAATGCTACCTACAGAGAAGAAGCCTGAAGGAGGACATGTTCCGGTGAAACTGGATTGTTCATATTCAGGAACTTCGAAGAACTTCGCAGAACCTCTCAGTTCATCCTTAACCTGAAAGGTTCTAATCAGAGACGGACTGACAGCTGAAAATAAACAGGATCTACAAGGGTAGCCATGATGGATGAATGCATGAATGAAGGTGTGGACTGAAGAACCAAAGAGCCGGTTCCTGAAGAACCCACAGCAGCACTCTTCTCACCAGTCAGTCACTGGGTGAAAGCTCTAAAGGCCCCCGAATATTCTGGCCTACTTCACTCTGCGGAGTACTCGAGGCAGACTCGAAGCAGATGTTGACCTGCAGACAGTGTCTGAAACGTTCCTCTTGCTCCGACTTTAATCGCTCAGTATTTGGAAGCGTGGCTAAAATGGACTAAATGGCTTCGTTTTCTTCCTCTACTGCCATTACCAAACTACAACCATAAGCAGACTACAATTTTAAAACAGCGCATAAAATTGATGCCGTTGGTTACAACAACTCCTGTTTGCTGATTGGCTCAGTTGAAATTCTACCGGAGGAATCCAAGTCAATGGGAGAAATCCTAGACGGAGCACTGGAGGGAGATTAGATTCGAGTGGAATTGCATAGGAAGGCAATGGCCAGGCTAGTTCTCTGTGTTTAACCTGGTGTCTCTCTGAGACAAAGCAGCTGAAGGAGGTATTGCTGCTACAAATAGATGGTATCCATACATGTTCCTTCAGGATCAGAGCTTTTGGTCCTGTACAAGCAGACTAGGAACAAGCTGAGAAAGGAGATCAAGCTGGCAAAAGACTCTACAGAGAGAAACTAAGGCTACATTTACACAACACCACTGTCTGTAAACTGCTGATATTTTCAGATGTTGATTGTGGAAACATTCCACATTTGACGATACTGCGTCACTGATTAGACGAGACCACTTTGAATCACTGTAGTTGTCATGCCAGGCCACTAAGTGGCACTGTGATTTCAGCATATTGTCTTGAAAACAGTAAGAGCATGTGTTCTACGCATGTGCGCTTTCACACCTGCTGAGCACTTCACACCTATGTCAGCCTGGGTCTGCTCCTCATCCTGGACCACCTCCACCATCCAGGGACATAAAGGGCAGCATATCACTGTAAAAATCTTTCAAGTGTGGATACAAGCATTCACATTAGCATGCTCACCTCACAGGTCATATGGTTTTCATATTTCCATCAGCCACTTGAATTTCAGGATAATGAACATTTTTCAAGATGGACGCTGTTTTTGAGCCTTTTAAACCAGTTATTGGCATAAAATGTTCCCCATTTTCATGACTGGGATGAACTTTATGTCACATCATATGTTTTAAACTTTGGTCGTCCTGTTTATACAACTTTAAAGTAATTATATGGAGCAAAATCAGAAACTGAGGATTTTGCTGTTTGCAATTCTCACACCAGTCGTCAACTGGAAGGTTGTGTGACAGATTGAGAGGCAGTTGTCTTCATGGTTAGCGTTAGCCTCTGCTCATTTTTGTATTTAGTGGTTTAACGTTAGCTTCCACTAAATTTTTGTGTTTAGCATGAACTTCTGCTCATTTTTTGTGTGTTTAGTGGTTTACCATTAGCGTAGGCTAATTTTTTGTGTTTAGCAGTTTAGCATCAGCTTACACTAATTTTTTGTGTTTAGCATTAGCTTCTGCTAATTTTTTTTTGTGTTTAGCAGTTTAGCATTAGCTTACTCTAATTTTTTGTGTTTAGCTTTAGCTTCTGCAATTTTTTATGTGTTTAGCTGTTTAGCGATAGCAGAGCTAAGACTCTTGTTTATCGAATTAGTGGTTAGCAAACCTAACTTCTTGGTTAGCTGTGCTCATCACAGGTAATAGTTTATTTATTTTAGTGGAAACATACTCTCCACTACAACCATGGTGTCTGTTTTGAAAAATGGAAACATGGAAATGGAAACACGGGATCAAGAAAATATATATGATTTAGTTCAAAATATGTTGGCTATGATTTGACACCAACCACATTCGTCTTATTGACAATTTTAGTGCAAAAATAAATTTTTCATGACAACTTTGGTGTCCATCAGTAAATATGATTTCTATGGGTCCAATGACGTATGATTTGACACCAAAAATATTAATCTGTGATAAATATTTGCAAACTAAGTCCAAAAATAAATTGAAAAATGACCACCATCTTAAATTTTTCAGTGGCTAATTGTTTTTTTTTTTTGTTTGTTTTTTGTTTTTTGTTTTTTTTTTTTTTCAAAAAAGCAAGCCCCTTGGGGCATCTGTGCCAAGTTAGGTTCTGGTATCCGCATGTGAAAGATTTTGCAGGAATAGTCAATTATCTGCTGCACCAATATGCCAGGATCCTGTTTGCAGACTTCAGCTCATCTTTCAACACAATCAACCCGGCATCCTCCACCACTCAGCTCACAGTGCCGGCCTCCACCTGTCAGTGCATCAGAAGCATCTTCTGCAGCTCAAGAAGCATCAGAACCGGTGTCCCCCAGGGGTGTGTTCTCTCCCCACCCCTCTTCTCACATCAGTTGACCTGTCAGTGAAACTCCTGAAGTTCTCATATGACACCACTGTCACTGGTCTGATCCAGGACTGTGATGAGTGGACAGCAGGTGGATCGGCTGGTCCACTGGTCAGAAGTTCCAGATGTTAGGAGCAGGTCTGGGTTTGTTCAGCCAACTTTCTCACAGTTCGGTCTGAGAAGAACTGGAGCCTGACATCATCCACAAACTGCTTACAGGAGCTGCTGGTGTTCAGGTCCCCTTCAGGTGTGACAGCTGCCTGGGTTTGGGAAAAGGCTCTGGATGTGTTGAAGAGCTCCAGGTGTTCGACTCCAGCTCAGACATTGTTCTCGCGGGAGGACGTCCAGAACCAGGAAGTCTCCTGGTCCTCAGCCAGATCCCAGGTGTTAGACTGACCCTGGATCAGGGTTCAGACTTCACAAAGCTGCTGGTCAGTCAGAAAATGGGTTCTGTTCTGACGTACTGGACCTATTGGACCTTCTGGCTGTGATGAGACTGGTCCTGCTTTACTCCTGTCTCTCTTCCTGTCCTCCTCACTCTTGTCTCGTCTCTTCATCTCTTGCCTAAGGCGGTTCTGTCCCAGTTCGGTTCTGTCTGAGAGCGGTTCTCTTTCAGAGTTCTGACCTGGTGGTTTCTACTTTCAGCCAATCGGGTCTCGTTCAGTTTCCTCTCACCTGTCCAGTGATGCAGAAGCGTCCCATTGGTTATTGGCTGGTCCGAGACACATTCTGATTGGTTGGGATGCTTGATAGCTCCGCCCTCAGTGCTGTCAGAGACACTGCTGACAGATTTCAGATCCATCCTGTCACAAATAAAAAACACACATTATTATTATTATTATTGTTATTATTATTATTATTATTATTATTATTATTATTATTATTATTATTATTATTATTATTATTATTATCACACAACAGCTTCCAGTGTCACTTCGACCAGAATAGCAGAATATCTTTTCTTAAACAAATGTTTCAGAAAGTGAATAAACCCCAAAGTGAGATATGGGGTGCAGTTTGTAGTCACACAGTCAAAAATTAACAACAATAATTTAGGTTATTTAGTCTGTCATAAGATAAAAAAATGGGGGTTTCAATTTTCAAAGTCATATTTTCACCATCTTATTAATTCATTTATAAATGTCAGTTTCAAAATAAAAATGTTGTTAGCAAGCTAAATAAGCTAAATATTTAGTTAGCAAGCTAAATATTTAGCTGGTAACTAAATATTTAGCTTCAAGCAAAAATACCCTCAAACTAAAATATTGAGCTTGCTAACTTAATATTTTAATTGGAGTTAGATACTTAGAAAGCTAAATATTTTGTTTGATGCTAAATATTTAATTAACCAGCTAAATATTTAGGTTGCTTACTAAATATTTAGTAAAGGAGGTTCGGATCAGAACGTGGTTCTGTTGGGTTAATATCTCCTAAAAACAGGAGTTCCAGACTCATCTGAGAAGATCTGGAGGTGTCACCATGATGAACTTCCAGCCCATCAGAACATTCTCCTGATCCAGTTCATTCTCTGATCCAGAACATTCTGGAACATGTTGAACCTCACAGGATCTTATCACCTCTGAGGTTGATCTGCTGCTTCTTTCATGATCTCCATGAAACACGGAACCTGAAGCTTCTGTTCGCCACACGAGAGCGGTTCTGGGTCTGGAAGGTTCTGGAACAGCTCAGCTTTAACTCCAGGGTGAAGAAGTGGCCGACACAGGAAACAGGTTCGGACCCGCAGATGTAAAAACACTGAGAGTGATCCAGAAATGGAAGCAAGCCGGTCCTGGACTCGAACATGTGGACAGAACTTTCTACAGTCAGCAGGAAAACAACCGGAGGCTCCAGCATCAAGGACGGATCCAGAAAAGGGTCAGAAAACCAGAAGAATCCAGAAAAGTGTTGCTCACCTGCAGCGTCGCTCCGTGTCTGCTTCTGTCTGCAGAGCTCAGGGGTCTGAGGAGCGCTGCCAGCTGCACTTCCTTTAAACACACACACACACACACCCTCCAAGGTTACTGGTGGAGTACCACAGGGCTCTGGCTCAGCCCACAGCTTTTAAAGGGGCAGTATCATGTCAAATTGACTTTTTTGAGCTTTCCACCATGTTCTAATGTTCTTCCCTCATCAGAAACATCCCTGGAGCACTGCCTTGATTCTTTCATGCACGTTTGAGAAATCCTTTAATCTCCATGGCAACCATTCAGCTGTGAAAAACGTCTGGATGGATACAGCTCCTCCTCGGAGCAGCAGGTTCAGAGATTCCGAGCGTCTGAGCTTCCGCTTCACAGATCCCCCACCCCCCCACACTCAGCTCCTTCAGACTAGTAGCAGCAGCAATTAGCAAACACCTGGTTGAACTGCGCATCTGCTGAGCTCATTATACAAGGTACTTCTCAGTGCAACGCTGGTAAAAAAGAAGGCGGAGTTTCAAAAAGAGCAGGACTTTCTTAAAGAGACAGAGGCCCAATTTCTAAGGGTTAAATTATGAAGTCATTTCTTTTTAGTCATATTTGATATAAACAGCATTTTTATAATGGAAGGTAACATAGTTACTGGATTGTTGCTATAAAATGATTCTGTGCGGCTGGAAAACACACGATCCTGCCCCTTTAAAATGCACAGATGTCTCTCAATAAACAGTGGCATCCCAAATGTTGGCCACCCCACTGACCCCCCCAGAGAACCTCATGTTCAGGTCCTCGAAAGGAATGCAGAGTCCTCTTCTTAAATCAAGACATAAATGTAAAACCCAATAAATAAATAAATACATTTATTATTTAATTTTTTTTATTTTTAGTTGTGCCCCCTAAAACTTTTACTGGCCTGGTCTGGCCACCCCCATGAACATTTTCCAGGGGTTCCACTGTCAATAATGCAAAGTATCATCAATGTCATTCAAAAAGTGAAATTAAAATATCTTATAGATTCATTCGCTCACAGATTTATTTCTGGTAAACTGGGTGATTCTGGGTCACAGCGAATGAAAACCCAAAGTTCAGATACATGAATGTTGCATGAGACCAATAAAAAGGATTTTATTTTGTGTTCATATAATGTCCGACACAGTCACTGGGAAGACCCCTGACTGGACAGCTCCGCTGCTGAGAGAGGTTTCCCTATGCCTCTGCTGCCCCCTGCTGGAACCCCTCAAAACTGCATCTGGTTCAAAGAAATAAAATACCTCCCAAAACCAGAACCAGAACTCTGGATGAGCTTCAGGTGGGTTCTAATCCAGATGGCTGGAAGAAACATATTATTATTATTACATTTTATCATAATTTTTAGATGATGATGATGTTAGATGATGATGATAATCATCATCTAACATCATCATCATCATTATTATTATTAATATTATTTTATGATTATTATTATTATTATTATTATTATATTATTATATTTTATCATTATTTTATTTTATTGGTTTTTATTTATCATCATCATCATAATCATTATTATTATCATAATAATATTAATATTATTTTATTATTATAATTATATTATTATTATCATAATAATCATTATTATTATCATTATATATATATATATATATATATATATATATATATATATATATATATATATATATATATATATTAATATTATTTTGTTATTATAATTTTATTTGATTGGTTTTTATTTATTATCATCATCATCATTATTATTAATATTATTATCAATATATTATTATATTTTATCATGATTTTATTTTATTGGTTTTTATTTATCATCATCATCATCATCATCATCATCATTATTATTATTATTATTATCATTATTATTATTATTATCATTATATATATTAATATTATTTTGTTATCATAATTGTATTTTATTGGTTTTTATTTATCATCATTCTTCTTCTTCTTCTTCTTCTTCTTCTTATTATTATTATTATTATTATTATTATTATTATTATTCTCCCCCTCATGTTCCTGTATTTGTCCGCAGTGCGGAGCTCCGGCCGCCAGGGGGCGCCTGGCCACCCTTCCTTTGTGTTCGGTGCTGCGTCCTGCAGAGGAAGAGGAGGATGAAGATGCAGTGAAAACAAAGAGAACCTTGCTGGTTCTGGTTCCGGAACAGAAGAGTAAAACAAGCAGCTGGACCTCCGAGCCCTCTCATGGTAGGTCCGCAGCATGACCCGGAGGTTTCCAGCCGAACCGAGCCTGTGGAGCTGCAACAGCAGAACCGCGATTCCAAAATGTGCTGAAAAACGAACCGAGCCTGGTTGGAGCAGCGTGGCTCCTCAGTTCGGCATGGTTCTGGTTCTGGGTTCTGAATCAGATTCGGACCTGGCGGAGGAACCGTCAGATTCTGCTCGTGAATTGGACACAGAACCAGTCTGTCCGAACTGGTCCAAGCAGAATCAGACCGAATCGAAATCTGGTCGGTGTCAGTTGAGGGCTGGATCCTGTTTATGGGTTCAGAAACTCCTGGTTCTGGTTCTAGAAACCTCCCCTGGCTTTTATTTTGAAGTTTTTCTTCTGTTTCAGTCTGAGGAGGCAGCAGGAGCCGAACCGGGCCCGGAGGAGGAGGAGGAGGGAGGAGGAGAGGTTGCCATGGAAACCCCCAGCGCTCCAGTTTACTGCGTGTGTCGGAAACCAGACATCAACTGCTTCATGATGTAAGAACCTGAAGAAATAATCCGCGGGTCCAGAAGACCCACTGGACCCGCTCAGAACCCTGCTGCTTGGTGAGCAGGACAGGTTCCCTGTGGGACACCGGGGTTAACGGGCCAGTCATCTGGACCGGCCCCGGAGGAGGTCAGCTTGGTGTGGTCTGGACCTGGTCTCAGAACCGCTCTGGTCCGGGAGCTCAGAAGCTTCCAGAGTCATCGCGCATATCTAGAAGAAAAAAGATCATTTTACAGCAACAGAGGCATAAAACGCAGATGTTCTGTAACCGGGTTCTCTCCCTGTATCAGAACCTCTCCCGGGTCCAGATCCAGAAAACAGCTGAGAAAGGAAGAAGCTGCAACATGGCTGCATGGAGTCTGGACCCGGGTTTGGTTCTGATCCAGGCTCCTCTCCTGAACCTCCAGCTGCGCCTCAGAGGAGCTCAAACATTCCTCAGAACATCTTCAGGTACGAAGTGATGCCTTTCGTGCTGCGAAGTTATCTTTTTTTTCTTGCAAAGTTACGACTTGTTGGGAATATCAACATTTTTTCATGAATATGTGAAATTATTCTGAAAACGTTTTTGTTTTTTGTTTTTTTTTTGGGGGGGGGACTCTGCTCTGAGAGACTGGCAGCTTATCGGACCTCTGGGCAGGTCCTGGTGCTGTACATCGTGATTGTTTACCCTCACCAGATAGTCACGGCGGCTGGTTCTGATCGTCCCGTGTGTGTGTGTGTGTGTGTGTGTGTGTGCGCGCGCGCGCGCGCTGCAGAGGCTGTGACAGCTGCACGGAGTGGTTCCACGGTCAGTGCGTCGGCGTCTCGGAGAAAGCAGCCAAAGCCATCAGGGTTTGGTTCTGCCCGTCCTGCAGAGGTCAGTGTGGAGCAGCATCCTGTCCAACGCTGCCCCCTGCTGGCAGGAACAGCCGTTACAGCCGAGTGCTTGTTTGCAGACAAAGACTCGTCTCTGGAGATCAAATACCGTCAGAAGAAGAGCAGGGAGGCGGAGCCTGAGAGAGACGACAGGACCGACGGAGAGAGAAGCTCCACCCCCCAGCCCAAAATCGACAGGAGGCGGGGTTCTCAGGTAGGGGCCGCTCCACAGCTCTCTGGCTCCCCCTGGTGTTGTGGACTGACTGTAACCGTTGTGGCCTGCAGATCAAGCGCTCGGCCCGGATGTGCGGAGAATGCGACGCCTGCCTGAGGACGGAGGACTGCGCTCAGTGCGATTTCTGCAAAGATATGAAGAAGTTCGGAGGTCCGAACAAGATCCGGCAGAAATGTCGCCTCCGGCAGTGCGAGGTCCGGGCTCGGGTACGTCGGCGGCGCCGTGGTCGGCATGGTAACGAGCTGCTGGAAAAGGAAGCCGGAGGTGGTCCTCCTTCCTGATCTTCCAGCCTGCCATGTTATCCAGCTTGCGTCATCAGCCAATCACAGCCTGCTGTGTCAGTGGTGGGCGGAGCTACGCCCTCCAACGCTCGCTGATGATGCAGTGATGATTTTTGTCTTTGAGCAGAAGATGCTGCGAGTCCGAGACGAGGAGATGAGTCGGAGTGGCAGCAGGGTGCGGGGCCTGTCCGGCAAGGGGGCGGGGCATCTTTCAGAGGATGACGATGAAGAGGAGGAGGAGGAAGGGTTCAGTGAGAGCGAGCTGGAACTGTACCAGCAGTACAAAGCTGCTGGATACAGAGACCTGGTGAGTGGCACTCTTTGACCAATCAGACGTCAGGGATCTTCTTCCTGACCAATGAGATGTCAGGGATCCACTTTCTGACCAATCAGATGTTAGGGATCTCCTTCCTGACCAGTTAGGCTCCAGACCAGAACCAGCAGAACTCCCAGATTGATGCCGGTGCATCAGTGTCCATAAAGGCAACATTGACTTTTAAATAATTAACCATCGAGTCAACATAAAGTTTTTGATTTGAGGCTTGAAAAGTGTTTAAACTGCTTCAATGAGATGAAATTTAAAGTTGAAAACATCTCAAGAATTAAATAATTTTATGAGAATGCTAAAAAAAAAAAAATTAAGTATTCAAGCTTTTTTTCATTACAGTTACTATTTTCTCATAACTTTAAGACGTTCTGGTAAAATTGCATCTTTATTCTGCTAATATTATGTCTTTATTCTCGTAATTAAATAAAAATTCCCATATCCTGGACCTGACACTCCGAAGTACAACTCACTGAAGGGATAACTGAAATAAAAACCACTTTTTGAAAATATTTTCTGTCATTTGTAATTTAATTTTTAGAAAAAAAAATCAAGAGAAAAAAAATCAATTAAATTTGGAAGTCGGATCTGGTATGAAAAAAATCAGAGATTTTATGTCCAAGCCATGTCGGCCAGCCCTATGTTCGGGTTATCAGTGGAACGCAGGTCAGAACACACTGAGCGAGCGTGAGTCAGATTTAAACGCACGCACCACAAATTATTGTTAGTTCATGTAGATATCTGCGCTCACATCAGTCTCACTGAGCACTCAGGCTGGGGCATAAACGTAACACCATCATCCTTTGTTCTTTTCATTGCGAGCTCAGTTTTCTGGATGTTGGGGAGGGGAGCCAGTGAATGATGCGTTCAAGAGCTTTAAGGAAACCTCAGCTTCCACTGAATTCTATGCAGGACAGATTTTTTTTTTTTTAGAAATTTAGAGCTAAGTTAGTGATAGTCATTTCCATACCTCACGTGGCATAAATGTGGATTCTTTTATATATACACATACTATTACGCAGCGTTACTTGCAGAGTTCATCCCAGTCTGGAGCCTTGAAACATCTATCAAGAGTTTTTTCAACTTCTGACAGTTTTTTGGTCAAGGGTTGCCTCTGAGTGAGAAAGACTACAGTCAGATTATGATCTGCCCTGCCAAGAGCAGGTCATGCAGAGGAGCTCTGGGCGTCCCTGGCGTTTGCAAAATATGAATCCAACATTTTGTTTCGTCTGGTAGAGCAGCTGAAACAGTTGAAAAACTTGAAATGAAGAACCTTATCTCTTTTCCCCCGACCAGTTATAAAGATCCACTTCCTAACCAATCGGAATTCAGGCAGTGACTTCCTATTCTCTGATGCGTCTTCCTGTTGCAGGTGTGGCACAGCGAGGAGGAAGAGGACGCTCAGTCGGACTCTCTGAGGAAGAAGGCAGTAAAGGTGAAGCACGTGAAGCGACGAGACAAGAAGCCGGAGAAAAAGGTGCAGCCGGATTGATCACGTGATCGCTGATGTCATCAGTGATGTAACTAACACGCCTGTGCTCCTGCAGAAGTCTGTTTCTGTCTCCAAAGAGGAGGCGAAACCTCGGCGCCACAAAGTGAAGCAGCGCCACAGGGAGCGGGTGCGGCACAGCGAACGAGCAGGAGAGGGCGGGGCCAATGAGGTGGGGGGAGCTCTGAGGCAGTGTTTGGGTCCGAGCTGCGTTGAACCAGCAAGAAGCGGTTCCAAGTACTGCTCCGAGGACTGCGGCATGAAGCTGGCGGCCAAGTGAGTGGGAGCTGAGCACAAGCGCCGCCGGCAGTCGGAGACACCTCTAACTGTGTCCGTGTCCCGTAGCCGGATCTACGAGATCCTGCCTCAGAGGATCCAGCAGTGGCAGCAGAGTCCCTGCGTCGCCGAGGAGATGGGGCGGAGACAGCTGGAGCGAATCAGGAAGGAGCAGCAGGCCGCCAGGCTCCGCCTCACGCTGATGGAGAAGCGTTTCCACGAACTGGAAACCATCATCGCCAACGCCAAGCAGCAGCAGGTTCAACATGACGAGGAGGTGAGACACCCAGGGACACCGGGTCTCCTGCTGGCCCGTCGCTGATCCATCTCTGACCTGCCTTTGATGTCTCTGACTTGTCTGTAATGTCTCTGACCAGTTCCCGTCTGTCTCTGGCCCGTCTCCAAAGTCTCTGACTCGTCTCTGTCTGTCCGCAGGTCGCTGAAGGAGACGGTGACGACACGGACCTGCAGATCTTCTGCGTGTCCTGCAGCCACCCCATCAACCCCAAGGTGGCGCTGCGACACATGGAGAGGTGCTACGCTAAGGTGAGCTCCTAGAGCCAGGAAGCTAGCTGCTGACTGAGGGTCGACCGTATCTGTCTGCAGTTTTACACACCGTCCAGAAGTATTCACATTCACCCAACATGCGTGAGACCAGCTCAACGGTAGGGCAGCGGTTCTGGTTCTGGCCTCAGAGGTTCTGTAAAGAACATCAGAGAGCAACCAGCATCATGGAGATGTCAGGAGGTCAGCAGTGGTCTTCCTGTCTCACTGTGTCTCTGTCTGTCCAACAGTACGAGAGCCAGACTTCATTTGGTTCCATGTATCCGACTCGCATCGAAGGGTAAGACCGCCATCCCTCCTCCTGCCTCACGTCTCTGTGTCTCTTCCCGTCGCCTCATGGCTTTCTCTGTCTCTCACATGTCCCGTGTCTCTGCTGTCCCTGTGTCCTAGGGCCACCCGGCTGTTCTGCGACGTCTACAACCCTCAGAGTAAGACGTACTGTAAGCGGCTGCAGGTCCTGTGTCCAGAACATTCCAGAGATCCAAAGGTATGTCTTCTCTGATAGAAAGCTGTTGATCTGGTTGGACGGGCGGACAGGACGTTAATGGTGGCAGACCAATGCAGGTGTTAGGGGCTCAACACACGTCAGGCGACGTCGCTCCCTCTCCGTTCCTTCCCTTTTGACCTGGTGTCAATCGTTGCCCTCCTCCAGCCAAGCGATGGCTGACATTCGTGCGTTTGTGAAATTTCGCGCTCGTACACGTAGATGTGCACACGAGGGCTTGCGACGCGACACAAGAAAGTTGAGCTTTTGTTGCTGTCACATGGCACTACAACCAATCAGTGAGGGTTTCACCGACCAATGAGCTGAGAGTCGGCGACCCTCTGGAGCCTCTGTCAGGATGGAGGAACACATCAGCTTCGCCGTGTCTCCAAGGTTGTCGTTGTCTTTCATAGAGTCAACAGCAAGGTTTCAGTCAATTCCTGCAAAATCTTCTGACTCTTCATCCTTGATGCCTCGTCTGTCACAGATTGCTTTGAAAGTGTCAAAGTTCCCTCCAGCTTCGAGGAGACAAGCAATCTGAGAGCACGATCCGTGATGCTGCCGACAGAGATGACTTTCGCCTGCCTGTCATTCCCTGTGTCGAGCCCATTCCTCCGCTCTGCTTCCCTCTCTGTAACAGGCAGGAAACGGATCAGTACCGGGACATGGAATCAGGCGCGTCGCACCCATAGGGGGATGGTTGAACAACCCCCACTTTTCCCACAGTTTTGTTCAAATACTCTGAAAGCCTATTTATTCCACCAATCTGGGCGCCCAGTGAGACTGATCTGAGCATATATATCTATGAGAACAAACAATAATTAGTAGTGTGTGCATTTAAATCTCTGCTGCGCTCCACTCTGAACGCTCGCGCGCTCGGCTCTGTCGCAGTCCGCCCTGACTGTCCTGCTTCTCGTGCACGCCGTATGAAACGCGGCCAAACTTCAGAAAAGCTAAACAAAAATCCGCACACAGACAGATCCTTTTCATCCGATCAGAACATCCCTCGTAAGTCCTGCATAGAGAATCAGATTCTGCTTTAATTGCAAACTTCGTGTCACAAACAAGGAATCTGACTTCGGTTCTGCTTTCCTCTCAATAAACACATTTAAAATATAAATAGATAAAAAAGGCAAATTGTTTAAAATGAAGCTTTTTCTTTCTATAAGACAGAAAACATTTTATTTTTGATCGTTTTTCATCCAACATCCATTACCATTGATAAATGGATTAAATTAAACTGACCACATCAATTAATGTTCTGCTTGACCCTCATGGTCACTTTATTCATGTATTAAATACAGAGCATCTTAAAAGTCTTGATACCACTTGAACACTTTCACTCTGCAACCACAGACTTCAGCGAATTCATCTGCTGGATCAGTGAAAGCAAAGCATGTATGACATAAAAATCTGGGAGGTGTGTCATGCAGTCAGTACCTCCTACCTTCAGCTGCAGCTGCAGGTCTTGGTTGGACCGTTCCCAGCTTTGCCTGGCTCGAGATGGAAACCATTAGCTGCTCTTATTTGCAGCATAGCTGCAGTCAGATTTAATGGACAGCATTCTGTCTTACTGCAGAACATAAATCATATTTAGGTCTGGCCTTTAACTAGGCCATTCCAGCATAAAGATGATTTGATTTAAAACATCCATTGTAGGTCTGGCTTGTTGGGGGGGGGTCATTGTTCTTTTGGAATATGAACTTCTGACCAGTTCAGTATTTAGCTTAATTATATATCAATCCAGTCAACTCATATACTCCATGCTTTTGGAGAGCTTGCTGCACCCCTGGATGGAATCTCACAGTCCAAACAAAAGCTAAGTCCGTGTCCAGCCGTAGTGACACAGAGGGTTTCTGATGTTTCAGGTCCCGGCAGATGAGGTGTGCGGCTGTCCTCTGGTCAAAGACGTCTTCGAACCCACCGGAGAGTTCTGTCGGGTTTCCAAGAGAAAGTGCAACAAACACTACTGCTGGGAGAAGCTGCGGCGGGCCGAAGTTGACCTGGAGAGAGTCCGAGTGGTAACCGAGTCCGAACAGTCTCTGGAAAAAATCTGGAATCAGTCCCACCTAAGGATGTTCAGTTTTAAATCCAAGATCTGACTCCAAACAGTTTTATTTTCCTGTTTTTTAAGATGAAGCTGCTCGTGAACGTGAACCAGCTCGTTAAGGTCTATCAGCTCGTTAAGGTGTAACAGCTCGTTAAGGTTCTAGCAGCCTGTTAAGGTGTAACAGCTCGTTAAGGTTCTAGCAGCTCGTTAAGGTGTAACAGCTCGTTATGGTTCTAGTGGCTTGTTCAGGTTCTAGCATCTCGTTAAGGTTCTAGCAGCTCGTTAAGGTGTAACAGCTCGTTAAGGTTCGAGCAGCTCGTTAAGGTGTAACAGCTCGTTAAGGTTCTAGTGGCTTGTTCAGGTTCTAGCATCTCGTTAAGGTCTATGAGCTCGTTAAGGTGTAACAGCTTGTTAAGGTTCTAGCAGCTCGTTAAGGTGTAACAGCTCGTTAAGGTTCCAGCAGCTCGTTAAGGTTCTAGCAGCTCGGATTCGAGTCTGCAGGTTTGCGGTCAGATGAAGTCCACCTGAACATCCTGCAGGAGGACTGATCCTGTCATCACCACAGGCTCAGCTGCTCTGAACTCCTCTCCTGTCCTCTCTCTGTCCTCCTGTCCTTCAGTGGTACAAGCTGGACGAGCTGTTTGAGCAGGAGAGGAACCTGAGGACAGCAATGACCAACCGGGCCGGGTTGCTGGCTCTGATGCTGCACCAGACCATCCAGCACGACCCGATCACCACCGACCTGCGTTCTGCCAAGGACAGGTAGACTGTTGGACGGTCGGACCGTCTCCTGGGGCGGCCCGAGCAGGTCAAGGATGGACGCGGGTGGGCTGCTAGCGGCCGGGTCAGATCCGTGTTTCACTTATCAAAGAACCAGAACCACAGAACCGGTCTGGCTGCAGTCTCTTTGCTTCACATGTCTACCGAGGAGCCGCCAGGCAGGCGTCCAATCACAGCAGCTGACCTCACAGAGATCTGTTGATCCAAGGAGGCGGGTCTCACCGGTTCCAGAGGCTGGGTGTTCAGCGAGCCGATCGGTTCTGGAGATGTGAACCATTCCCGACCAACATCAACAGAAAGTTCTGGTTTGGTTTAAAGCGTGACCTTAATGAAATCTCAGCCGTCCAATCACAGCTTGGATCCAGCTGATGGGAGACTGAACGCTCCGGGTCGCAAGGGTTCTGGATGGATGATCCAGAAACCAGAACCTGCAGTCGCTCTGTGGTTACCTCAGCGTGAGTCTGAGCTGCTCTGTAACCATGACAACAGTCAGCCGCAGCCAATAAAACCATGTTTAAGGTTAAAACGGCTCTATAAACACGTGAACGTTCAGTTGTACCTATTTATATGGCCAATTTGGTTGTATGGCAGCATTTAAATCATAGATCCAGGCTGTTGGTTCTAAAGCTGTGGAATTATTTTTCAATTTTTTTTCAGTTTCAAATACTTTTTCTCAGTTTGATTTTTTTTCCAGGTTTCAAATAAATTTTTCAGTTTTAAAGGGGCAGTATCATGTAAAATCAACTTTTTTGAGCTTTCCATCATGTTCTGATGTTATTCTCTCATCAAAAACACCCCTGGAGCGCTGCCTTGATTCTTTCATACATGTTTGAGAAATCCTTTAATCTCCATGGCAACCATTCAGCTGTGCAAAACGCCTGGATGGATACAGCGCCGCCTTCAAGGCGCAGCTCCTCCTCGGAGCTGCAGTTTCTAAGCTTCCGAGCTTCCACCTTACAGAGTGTCCCTCCCCCGAGACTCCCTCACTCAGCGCCTTCAGACTAGCGGCTCATTATACGAGCTACTCCTCAGTGCAACGCTGGTAAAAAACGTTGTTAAAGGGTTAATAGAGCAGCGATGTTGTGATGACTTCCTGAAGGCGGAGTTTCAGAAAGAGCAGGACTTTCTTAAAGAGACAGAGGCCCAATTTCAAGGCATTAAATTTTTAAGTAATTTCTTTTAAGTCATATTTCATATATACAGCATTTTTATAACAACTGAAAGTAACTTAGTTGCTGGATTGTTGCTATGAAATGAATCTATGTGGCTGGAAAATACATAATACTGCAACTTTAAATCTTTTTTCAGCTTCAATTTTTATTTTTTGTTTTTTTGAACAAAGTTTATGGTCCCAATTTATCTCCAAAGTGGAACATAGAAGCTGAATGCTGCAGCCCATCTCATCAAACAGGAAACAGAGTTCTGTGGTTTTGGTTCCTTGGTGCGGTTCTGATCTGAGATCAGCTGGTTCTATTGGTGCTGAAACATCCTCCTGCAGCTCCTTGAACCTCAGTGAACTACATTACCCACAATCCTCAGCCCCACCAGTCACTGGCTGGCGCTGTTGCCATGGTAACACAAACACCTGTGAAGCACTACAAGCTGAGAAGGACACTAACCCATCAAAACATATCAGAGCTGTTTCCGGGTTTTTTACTCAGACCTCATCAACTCGTGCCAGAAGAGTCCAAACTGCCACCTAATTGGCTGATTCCTTCAGTGGAAACAAGCCAGCAGCCAATCAGAAAGCTCCAGCTTTTTTTAAACCATATTTCTAACTGTAAAGTTTTCTTGATGATGTTTGTCCATCAGTCTTGGTCCAGCTTCTCCTGCTGTTTCCTCCCATCTCACAGGAAGTGAAGCGTGGACTCCTGATGAGACGCTCTGTGTTTTCATTAGTTCTGATGTCATCATTTTCAAATAAAACGGATCATTTTTCGTTATCTCTGCTGCTGGAGTTCATCTCATTTCAGATTCATGCTGAGGTCTGCAGAGCTTCTTCCCCCCTCTGAAGGTCCAGGTTCCTTCACAGGTTTCCAGTCAGCCTGAAGGGTCATCAGAGAACGTCTGTAAAACAATCATGGTTCTTCCTCCAGAACATCGGTCTGTTCTTGATGTTTTCACCTGGGGAGAAGTTCAGCATCCACCTCACTGCCTACTGCTCTTTCTGTATTCCCAGATCACAAATCAGACATAGATACAGTATTTTCAGTTAACACATGTGACAACATCTCACATTGTTCAAGTGTGCAACAGTTTTTGTGTATTTTTAGGTATATAAAATGACCAGAACGTCATATTTTCTCTCACAGTCTGTTGAAAGGTTCAAAGCTTAGATCATTCTCACTTCAATAAAACATATTTGTTAGAATGTTCTGGATAGGATCCCTTCTGACTGCGGATCATAATAAACAGTATAATTTCTAATAAATTCACATTTGTATGGAAAATAAATCTGAATAAAGGCAAACTATGCAGCAAGGGAACCGTTTAATCTTCTGGAAAAAATAGACGTAAATTAATTTTAACAAGTTTACTGGCTTAATTTCCTTGGTATTCAGTATGAAACACCCATGAATGAGTAACCTGGGCTGGACCCGTGCCCGGACCAAGATGGCGGCTGAGTCGACGTATGGTCAGAGTCCAGGCGACTCTACGTGTTAATATTTACGCCTTGGCATGTGACGTCATCAGAGGGCACCAGTCGCTGCTGTGTTCACTTCGCGCTCAAACAAACAGAACCTAACGGAACCAGCAGAACCAAGCCAGGAGTTCGGCCCGGGTTCGGCGCTTAGATGCTGTCAGGAACCGGAAGGCGGCCGGAAGTCTGAGTTTGAGTCCCAGAAGAAGCGAAAGCAGGTAAACAGGTTAGTTCCGGTTCTGGATTTATGGGTTGGAAACAGGTTCGTTTGGTGTTAGATCAGATGGGTCCACATAAAGCTGAAAGAGTTCTGTTACCATTGTGAATAATATGAATATGAAACATGTTCCGACAGGTTCTGATCCGAACCAGAGTCAGAATCCACAGAGTGTTCGGTACCGGGGGTTTGCAGCCAGTTTCCAGAACATTCTGAGTCAAAAATAATTTTCAAATCTGGACTTGGTTCTGTTGTTTGTGCGGAACGACAGATTGTTTTATTCTCACAGGTTCTGCTCAGTGACCCAGAACCAGAACCTTCAGACTGAGTAAATATCTAACAGCGGCTGTTCTGGTTCCGGACCTCAGTAACAGAATAACGCAGCCACTGTTTAATCCGGAGGCGGGTCGGGTTCTGAAACCTTTCCTGTCTCTGAGCAGAGATCAGCTGGTTCTGGTTCTGTCCGGCTTGGAGGTTCATGTTCTTCTAAGGTTCTCTTCATCATCAGCTGGTTCTGATCCATTCTGCTACCAGAACCAGCAATCCCCAGAACCTGGTCCAGAACCAGAGCTCGGTCAGTGTCGTGTCCCCTCAGTGCTCACATGTCTTTGTGGTTCTGTTCTGCTGCAGGTGGGTCTGATCGGGTCAGTCATGGCATCAGGGTCGGATCCTCCAGGATCCGGAATGAAGTCAGTCAGGAGATCTCCTCGCCTGTCACCACAGGTCACACACACACACACACCCTAACACACCGTAGTAACCCGACCAAAGTCAGAACCAGACCCAGTTTAAGTCCCTGCGGTTCTGGAACTGGTTCTGTGGTCGTCCAACAGAACCATCTGATGTTAAACCACAGGAGCCACTGAAGGACTTCAGACTGTGTGTGTGTGTGTGTGTGTGTGTGTGTTGTTTAAAGTTTAACCTGCTGGGTCAGTGATTAATCTGAGCAGAACCTGCAGCTGAACATGAGCCTCCTGCCTCTCAGTCAGCTTCAGGTGAGGCTGCAGCTCAGGTGAGTTTACCTGCAGCTCAGGTGTGTTTACCTGCAGCTCAGGTGTGTTTACCTGCAGCTCAGGTGAGTTTACCTGCTGCTCAGGTGTGTTTACCTGCAGCTCAGGTGTGTTTACCTGCAGCTCAGGTGAGTTTACCTGCAGCTCAGGTGTGTTTACCTGCAGCTCAGGTGAGTTTACCTGCTGCTCAGGTGTGTTTACCTGCTGCTCAGGTGTGTTTACCTGCTGCTCAGGTGTGTTTACCTGCAGCTCAGGTGAGTTTACCTGCTGCTCAGGTGTGTTTACCTGCTGCTCAGGTGAGTTTACCTGCAGCTCAGGTGAGTTTACCTGCTGCTCAGGTGAGTTTACCTGCTGCTCAGGTGTGTTTACCTGCTGCTCAGGTGTGTTTACCTGCTTTTGTGGTTTCAGGCTGGGAGCGAGAAGCAGAAGGGAGGAGGCAGCCTGCAGGAGGTGAAGAGGCGAGGGAGGATGGAGAGGAGCAGGGAGGAGCAGGAGCAGCTGAGCGGCAGGCTGGAGATGCTGGTGAGACTCTGATTGGTCGATTTGAACATCTGGGAGGGGCGGGGCTAATGAGCCTGTTAGCGTCCTCATCTTTCATGGAGTTACTGCCAGGTTCTGCTGTTTTGATGATGTTCTGCTCTGAACAGCTTCAGGCTGGGTCCGCTAACGGTTCTGATCCGTGTGTGCAGGATCTGTCCAGCAGGTCTGCAGCCAGCGGAACCGGTCTGGTTTACTCTGAGATCTTCACGCGCCATCAGAACCTGTGGGACGTCAGGTAGCTGCAGTTGATCGGGTCCAGATCGGTCCATCAGTTGAATCACTGATCTGAGTTCTGGTTCCCCTCTTCCCATTGGTTGGTTTAAAGCAGGTGAAGTTTCTGATTGGTTGTTGTTTTCCAGCCACGTGGAGAGTCCAGACAGAGTGACGTCCATCATGTCAGAGCTGCGGCAGCAGGAGCTGCTGAGCCGCTGTGTCACCGTGGAGGTCAGTCTGAGTCTCTGCTGGGCCCCCCGGCGCCGCCGCCGGGCCCCCCGGCGCCGCCACCGCCGCTGGGCCCCCCGGTCCTGATCTGTGTGTTTGTCTTTCAGCCCAGAGAAGCTACAGAGGAAGAGCTGCTGCTGGCTCACACGTGAGTCGACCAATCAGAGGGCGGGCAGCCTGACTTCCTGTCTGTGTTTACATCGTGTTCCTGTTGATGTTTGTGTCGCTGCAGGAATCTTTACGTAGACGCCGTGAGGGCAACTCAGACGATGACCCAGACTGAGCTGCAGAGTCTGTCTGACAGATATGACTCAGTCTACCTCCACCCGGTGAGAACACACACACACACACACACACACACACACACACACACACTGAACATTCAAAATGATCACTCAGGCTTCAGCCTTTACCTGTCCCTGTCGCCACGGTAACCTCAGACCTCAGGCTTTACCTCTCACTCACCATGGTAACCCCTGGCTCCAGTGGTTTCCTGTCTTAGCTTCAGCTGTTACCGGTCTCTGTCGCCATGGTAACCACCAGAATAAGTCAGGCAGGAACATGGCTGCTGTTCGGTCTGAATGAAGCGGCTCCTGAGGAGCATCTGAGTAGGAGTGAAGCAGATGGAGCCTCAGACGGACTCCTGCTCCAGAACCAGGGTTCTGATTGGTTCTGATCAGATCCAGAGTCAGTCCAGACTGGATCTGATGGTTAGCTAAGGCAGTTCAGGAAGCTAGCAGTTCATCATGTGAACCTCTTACTGCTGGTGTGTGTGTGTGTGTGTGTGTTAGGAGTCCTTCCAGGTATGTGTGACAGCCGTTGGTTCAGTCCTGCAGCTGGTGGACCGGGTCCTGACCTCTGAACTCAGGAACGGGTTCGCTGTCATCAGGTAACAGCAGCAGCACCTGTTCCTGTCACCTGACCCAGGAGATAAACCTGACCTCTCTTCTTCTTCTGCTGCTGCTGCTGTCAGACCTCCAGGTCACCACGCTCAGGCCAGCCAGCCCAACGGGTTCTGTGTGTTCAACAACGTGGCGATCGCAGCTCGATACGCTCAGAAACGGCACGCCGTCAGCAGGTGAGGGATGCTCAGCCGCGCCTGCAGCAGCGCCTCCTGCTGGTTGATCCCAGAACATCATGAGAACCAGCAGCAACAAGAAAGGAGCTGAGAGAGAACAAATTACAGTTCAGGATAAGACCCATATGGGCTCAGAACCTTTCTCTGGGTAAAACAGCTGCACACGCTCTTATTCTGAAAGGTTCTGTTGATATGGAAAGGTTCTGATGATGCTTTTGTTCTGAAAGGTTCTGAAGATACTCTTATCCTGAAAAAGATCTGGTGATGCTTTTATTCTGAAAGGGTTTTGCACATGTCTGTTTTACTCAGGGTTCTGATCGTGGACTGGGACGTCCATCACGGTCAGGGCATCCAGTACCTGTTCCAGGAGGATCCCAGGTAAACGGCCTCTCCTCCCGCTCTGATCCGGGACCAGTGCTTCCTGGATGCTTTAGTGACTGATTCTGTTGCTGAGTCATCGACCCTTCACTGCTTCCTGTCAGTCTGTGCTTTTAGAAGTTAACGAGCTGTGTGGGGTTAACGAACTTTGAGGCGTTAACGAGCTCCTGCAGCTGATTGGCTGGAAGCAGTGCGAGGTAAAACGATGGAGGAGCACGGGACAGAAAAGTGAGAAGAGCTCCGAGCTGCAAGATTTCGCTAAAAGCATCACCTGTACCTGAGCTGTGTGGGCGGGTCCTTAAGAGACAAACAGGAAGTAAATGGAGGGGGGCCATTAGCATGAACGAACTGGGATCTGTGGGACCAGTAGACCAGCCTGGTGCTGTTCTAAGAGAGTACTCTCTCTTTCTCTGTGTGTGTGTGTGTGTGTGTGTGTGTGTGTGTGTGTGTGTGTGTGTGTGTGTGTGTGTGTCAGTGTCCTGTACTTCAGTGTCCACAGGTATGAGGGCGGGGCCTTCTGGCCTCACCTGCAGGAGTCAGACTGCAGCTTTGTCGGCAGCGGGCGAGCTGAAGGGAGGAACATCAACCTGCCTTGGAACAAGGTGAGTCCTGCTCCCCTGAGCGTCCAGAACCGGTCCAGAACCAGAGTTGAGCACCTCTGCGACGTGTTTCCTCTGGGAAGTTTCTCCATTTGTGTCTGACTCTGGATCGGTTTCTGTTCAGCTCGTTTCCTTCAGTCCTGGATCCTTCTGGGATGATCCCGAACGGCTCCTGCAGGGCCGGGCGAAACGGCTTTTAGATAAAAGCTCCCATTTTAATCGTTCTGTTGGGTTTTTTTGGTTCTCACTCTTTTCTAAAAAAAGAAATGACAGAAAATATTTTCAAAAAGTGGCTTTTATTTCACTCATCCCTTCTAGGAGTTAAACAAAGAATCAGGGCCACGGGAGTTTTTGTTTAATTACGACAATAAAGTCGTAATATTAGCAGAATAAAGATGCAATTTCACCAGAAAAAACATCTTAAAATTATGAAAAAAAAAAAAAATCGTTTTTTTAATGATAAAACAGTTTCGCGTTCTCAGGATCTGCAGCTCAGTTCGTGTAGATCTTTCTTTAAAATAGACACAGTTGTTTCACGATCGTTTCAAAGTCCTGCTTCTGTTAAACTTGTCCCAAAGTTTGGTCAATATTCCTCATTTTAATTTTTGTGTGTTGGAGCTCTCATAAAATTACGACTTTATTCTGGTAATTAAAAAAAGGAAATCCTTTCCTGGCCCCAGTATTCTGCTGTAGAGCTGACCTGAAGTCCAAATAAATGGAAGCTGTGAAACACGCTGGTCAGCCAAGATGGCCGCCCTGGGCGTGCTGACATCACTCTGAGCTACGGAAACCTGAGGAGAGCACTGGTGGGAAAAAATCCAGATCTTCCAAAAATGAAATCTTCAGGAACCAAAACTTCGGTCGCCCAGCCCTCACGGCTCCTGGGTTCCTGGGACCGAGGAGGGAGGGAGCGCTTGTTTTACTGTCCAGTGTTGCTGGTTCTGATTGTCCTCCCTGTTTGTGTGTCAGACGGGGATGAGCGACGCTGATTACATCGCTGCGTTCCAGCAGGTGCTGCTGCCGGTCGCCTATGAGGTAACACGCACACACACACTCACACACACACACACACAGGATGTGTTAACCTGCAGTAACCAAGTGTGTGTTTGCAGTTCCAGCCTCAGCTGGTTCTGGTCTCAGCTGGATTTGATGCTGCAGCTGGAGATCCGAAGGTAAAACTGCACAGACCTGAGATCAGTCCGTCCGTCCTGTGGGTTGCATGTCCCACACTCACTGTGTGTGTGTGTGTGTGTGTGTGTGTGTGTGTGTGTGTGTGTGTGTGTGTGTGTTTGTTCAGGGGGAGATGTGTGTGAGCCCTCAGTGTTTCCACATCCTGACCCACATGCTGATGAGTTTGGCTGAAGGTCGGCTGGTCCTCGCTCTCGAGGTAAATCTTCCACGTGTCAGACTCCTCGCGTGTAGAAAACACGTCAGAAACATGTGAAACACGCTACCTGGGCGTTACATAACGTGCTGTTTCTGTGCAGGGAGGTTATGACCTGCAGGCGACAGCAGAGGGTGCTGCAGCCTGCATCAGAGCTCTGCTGGGCGAAGCCTGTCCTCCTCTGACCCCGCCCACTGTGCCCTCTGACAGGTAACCCTGCTTTCTGATTGGATGTTGATGGGAGGGAAGGGGTCTGGACCCGATAGTCTTGATGACCTCAGCAGGGTCACAAAGGTTAAGGAGCGGCATAGATTCAGAGTTGAATCCAGTGGTGGGCTCACCAATGCTAATGCGCTAATAGTGGAGCTAATTTTTAGCTTAGTGCTTTAATAGTTTTGCTAAATTTAATGCGCACTTAGCTTCTACTAAATTAATTTTTTTGGAATAATTCTACAGTGCTAATTTACTTGGCTGTTTTATAAACTTTCAGTTGGATAAAATTTGACATCTGTGTTGAAGTTTTGGTTTTCAACTGTTAATTCTTCTGCTAGTTAGGCATTGATATTCATGCACTTATTTTGAAGTGGATGAAGACTGTTTACGCTGCAGTTCCTTTTCCTCTCCTCAAGGTCTGTTCCAAAGAATCACTTCCTGAAGCGCAAACTGTACAGGAAGGTGTGTAATGAGAAATTTGAGCCTGTTAAGGGAGCTGTACTATGTTGTAACACCTATTTTGCCACTGACACATGGTGGGTGTCAACACAGCTGAAGTTAGCGCTTTAGCATTAGCTTCTGCTAAATATCATGCTCGTATAGCGCTTTAGCATTTGCTTCTGCTCAATGCAGTGTTGGTATAGCAATTTAGCATTAGCTTCCACTAAATACCATATTGGTATAGCGCTTTAGCATTATCTTCTGCAAAATACTGTGTTAGCATAGCGCTTTAGCGTTAGCGGAACTAATGTTTATGGTTAGTGCTTTAGGGTTTATGCAGCTAGCTTTTTAGTTCACGGTGCCCACCATTGGTTGAACACGATCCAGGAAGTGACCAGCACCCCCTGCTGGCTATGGCACCCAGAGCTCCCAGTTTGTGTCCACTGTTGACTCCTGTCCTCTGTCCCCCAGTGCCCTGGAGTCCATCTCTCAGACCGTCTCAGCTCTGTACCCACACTGGGCCTCACTGCAGGTTCTGACTGGACACATGTCCAAGGGGCGTGTCAGCAGACCAGCAGCCAATCACAGCAGCCCAATGCCAGCTTCCATCAACACGTCTGTTACCAAGACAACGGGTCTGGTTTATGACAAGAAGATGATGGAGCACGTGAACCTGTGGGACAGGTGAGTTAGCCGCTCCCAGACTGAACACGCCTCCTGATGTAGGCGTGTTGTAATGAACATGTGACCCGTCGCAGACATCACCCCGAGCAGCCGCAGAGGATCTTTAAGATCTTCTCCAAACACCAGCAGCTGGGATTGGTCGACCGTTGCCATCGGATACCCGCCCGCCTGGCGACAGAGGAGGAGCTGGCCATGTGTCACAGGTGAGAAGGTGATAGGTCACCTGACCAGCTGGTCCTCCTTCACTGAGATGCTTGACCTGTGTGTGTGTGTGTGTGTGTGTGTGTGTGTGTGTGTGTGTGTGTGTGTGTGTGTGTGTGTGTGTTGCAGCCTGCAGCACATCGAGCAGATGAAGGCGACAGCAGAGCTGAAACCTCGAGAGCTTCATAAACTTGGAAACGAGTTCACGTCCATCTTCTTCAGTAACCAGAGCTTCCAGTGTGCCCAGTTGGCTGCTGGAAGCTGCTTCAGCGCTGTGGACAGCATCCTGAGCGGCCAGGTAGGACGCCGGGGACACCTGAGCGCTCAGGAGGCATCACCTTCTCGTCCGCAGGTTCATCACAGGTCGGAGTCGATGGTAACGTCACCGTAGCAACACACCAGACTCAGGACTGCTGGACCACCAGCAGCCTCGTACCCGAGTCCCGTCCTGGAACGGCGTCAAGCCGAACGCGATCTGGTCAAGTCCAAACCCGGCTGCCTGCAGCAGCCAGCCCCAAATACCCTGGAGGCCTTTCTAGAGTCTGGTGCAGCTTCTACGGTGCATTCAAGTACAACTCGTACGCTGTGTACCCAAACAGCTCCACAGTAATTTCAACATTTGCTGTTCTCCGGTGTTGACAAAGCGTAGCTAAAAGACGCCGGGACGACGACAGAGTAGAACAGAAATATCCTTTATTCTCTCAGTGGGGAAATTCAGATGACGGAGTGTCAGGGCCAGACTAAAAGATTTTTATTTTTAATTACGAGAATAAAGCCATAATATCAGTGGAATAAAGACGCATTATTGCCAGAAGAAAGTCGTAAAATTACGAACAAAAATTGGCCAGCTCGTCTCGTCAGTGACTCTTTCTGCGAAAGACTCGGTTGTTTGTACGATGGATTCAAAGTCCTGCTGCTGATAATAATTGGTGCTGATGTGTTAAAAAGTGAAGGATTTCCTCATCTGTAAAGTCGAAACTAAAGTATAACTTCACAAGATGCTCAGCATTCCTCATTTTAATTTTTTAATTTTCCTGGGGAAATCTCATAAAATTACGACTTCAGTTTCCTAATATACAACCTTATTTTCATAATATTATGACTGTATTCTTGTAATATTATGAATTCATCTTACTTTGATGATTTATTCTCATATTATTGGACTTTTTTTCATAATATTACAACTTTATTCTCATAGTGTTTCGACTTTATTCTTGTATTATCACGATTTTATTCTCATAGTACGACTTAATTCTCGTAATGTTACGACTTGATTTTCACATTATTACAATTTATTTTTGTAATATGATGACTTATTCCAGAATTACGACTTTTTTCTGGTGTTCTTATTATTTAATTCTCGTACAACTTTTTTTTCTTATAATTACTACTTTGTTCTCGAAATGAAAGAACATTTTTTTTCTTAGCCTGGCAATAAAATTCAGGTGAACCAACTGCAAGTTCAGGTAATTCGGAGCATTTTTCCACACACAGGTAAAAAAGTAAAGACTTTAGTTGAGACTTTACAATGAATAAAATGACCATACTCTGATTAAAAGTTATATAAGGTATAATATATAGCTGTAGACAGATATGACAGGCTGGCTCTGCCACCTGGTGGCCGTTTGTCTTCACTGCAGGTGAGCAACGGCGTGGCCATCGTCCGTCCTCCGGGTCACCACGCCGAGAGAGACGCTCCCTGCGGTTTCTGTCTCTTCAACACCGCAGCGCTCACTGCTCGCTACGCCCAGAAAAACTCCCACGATCCTCGGCTGCGAATCCTGATCCTCGACTGGGACGTTCACCATGGCAACGGGACGCAGCACATGTTTGAAGATGACGACAGGTGAGGAAGGAGAGGCGTGAGCATGAGAGCGCGGTGACATAAATCTGATGATGTTCTCCGTCTGCAGCGTTCTGTACGTCTCTCTCCATCGCTATGACAACGGGACGTTCTTCCCGTTCTCGGAGGACGCTGCCGCTGACAGGGTGGGCGTGGCCAAAGGTGCAGGTTTCAACGTGAACGTGGCGTGGAGCGGAGGACGGATGGGCGACTCCGACTACCTGGCAGCGTTTCATCACGTTGTCATGCCGATCGCTGCTGAGGTAACGCTGCGCTGTTAACCAGTCACAGAACTCTGGGCAGAAACCAGTTTGATTGTTAATTCACCAGTAACCTGTACTGTTAAACAGTCAGTCCATCCAAGAGAAACTACCTGAGCACACCTGAAGTCCTCTGATTGGCCGACGTTTTCACTGATTGGTCTTCCTCTGCAGTTTAACCCCGGACTGGTTCTGGTGTCGGCTGGGTTCGATGCAGCCCGGGGAGATCCGCTGGGAGGGTACCAGGTGACTCCAGAGGGATACGCCCACCTCACACACATGCTGATGTCACTGGCTGGGGGGCGTGTCCTCATCATCCTGGAGGTGAGTTCAGACTGCCACTTCTGATTGGCTGAGGGTTAATGGTTCCCTGCTCCTGATTGGCTGAGGTTTAATGGTTCCCACTTCTGACTGGCCGTCTGTCTCTTCAGGGAGGTTATAACTTGACGTCCATTTCTGATTCCATGGCGATGTGCACCAGTGTGTTGCTAGGAGACCCTCCTCCTTCCCTGGTAACGCCCCTGCCCCCTCCTCATCACTGCGCTGTGGCAACAATCAGTGAAGTTATCCAACAACACGCCCCCTACTGGCGGTCCCTGAGGATCACCGGTGAGTTTTGGGCCTGGACTGATCCAGGATTTGGACCTGGTTCTGGTTTTGTCTGATTGTGTTTTTTACGTCTTTCAGTTCCAGAGTCCGTGCGTGCAGCCGTGCCCTCCCCAAAGCATCGTGGGAAACGTAGTTCTCAAGGCAGGAAGTCAGACAAACCGCCACTTCCCGCTGCTGGAGAGCACGTTGCTACGGTAACGTTCAGATTTTTTTTTTTAAACGATTTTCTGCTAAAGTGAACAGAGCGTCACATGACTTGTCTCATCCAATCAGATGGACGGGCTGGAGCAGCTCATGCAGGGATTGGCCAGTCTAGACATCCATCAAACCTCAGCCAATCAGGCCCCTCCCACCCCTGAGGACATGCCCACCATGGAGGTCAAAGGTGACAGGAAGTCTGAGTCAGAGAACAGCCAATCAGCAGAGAGCACACAGCCTCAGGTGAGTCAGAAAGACACGCCTCTCTGATTGCTACCTCTAAATCTAACCACTTCCTGTTTCCTTTCAGCGCGTTACCATGGCAGCAGCAGAGTCGGATCAGGCAGACCCTAAAGCGGGGGCGGGGTCAGGTGAAGGGGGGGAGCCTGCAGCAGAGGGAGCCTGTGGTTGGTCGAAGCCTCAGGTGTCGCTGGAGCTGACGTGCAGCACCGAGATGGGCGGAGTCAGTAAATATTAGGTCACCTGTTCATGCGAGCCTTAATGAGCATTCAGGTGTGACGCCGAACCTGTCCGTCTGTCCTCAGGACACTCTGTACGTGGTCGACCCTCTGCCCTGGTGCCCTCACCTGGATGCTGTTAAGCCCCTCCCTCCCTCAGGTATAGACGTCTTCCAGCCGTGCAGCGACTGCGGCTCTGACGCTGAGAACTGGATCTGCCTCACCTGCTACCAGGTGACCCGTCTCACCTGGCCCACCTGTCCCCAGCCTGTCCAGCAGCGTCTCACCTGTCGCTCTGCTGTTCCCCAGGTGTGCTGCGGCCGCTACGTTAACGAGCACATGGTGACGCACGGCGCCGTGTTGGAGCACCCGGTGGTCCTGAGCTTCTCGGATCTGTCCGTGTGGTGCTACCTGTGTGAGTCCTACGTCCACCACCAGGTGAGGCTGATCAGAACCGGGTCGGACGGGTCAGTGGTGCCGCTGAAGGTTGACGTCCTGCTCGCTTCTGTTCAGGTTCTGTTCGAGGCCAAAAACGCTGCTCACTTCGCCAAGTTTGGAGAGGAGGTCCCTCCCTGGAGCTGAGGACGAGGCTGGTTACCATGGAAACCAGCAGCACAACCCAGCGCAGCTTCGGTTTTATTTTATTACTGCAGATCCTCGTCATCAGAAGGTCGTCGGTTTAATGTCCTGATCTAAACGTGCTTTTATTTTGAAAATCCAGCCCACAGTTGGTTTCTGAAGGACCACTTCCTGTAAATATTCAGACTTCCTGTAATAAACCCACCTGTGACATCACAACAAGCGGCAAAAATCAGTAACACAGCTCTGACGTGATTGGTTGGAGCAGGAGGTGATGTCACTTTGATGCTGTAACAACGGCAGAAAATGGTTCTGACCCGTTATTGGCGCGTGTTCTGATGGAGGCCCGTGTTCTGTGCAATTCGTCGTCTCATTGAACTGTTTGTTCGTTTGCTCCGGATCAGAACCGATCCATCGATAATCAGTATTTGAGGCAAAACTCTTTTCATTTAAATGTTTTATTAACAATAAAAAATAATTTTCTGCTGATTCGAGTTGAAGTTTTTTTTCTTTTGGGCTCGATGACAAAGGCTGACGAAGACTCAGCAGAGAAACGCAGCGAGAAGCAGCAGCTGCTCTGATGGTTCAGACGAGAGGCAGGGGAGTTCCACCAGATTAGGGGTGGAGATGTTCCACCAACGACTAGAAGAAGAAAATCTCAGGTCAGAAATTCCTCCTGCAGGTCTCATTATTAATATTTCGTCAGATTACTGGTTAAAACTCGGTTTCTTGATGAAAACCTGCCAGATTAGAGCAGATTATCTTGTTACCATGGTGATAAACCCAGAGCCTGTTTCCATGGTGACTGACTCTGAGTGAGACTGGAGCAGAGACCCGCTGTTTGGATGGTCCGGCCGGAGACGACCATCCGGGAACCTCCCCCTCCTCTTCCCCCCTCCTCTTCCTCGTGCTGCGGAAAGCCCTTCTCATCCTCCTCTTCATCACCATCGTCATCATCCTGCAGGCACGCGGCTCCAGCTGCAGGTCTGCTCTCTTCTTGTTTCCTGCTTGATTATCTGAAGCATGAACGCGGCTCGGCTCGTGCATGTGTCGGTAAATCAGACGGATGATAATGTGACGTCGCCGTGTCGGCGCTTTGATGTTTCTTGTGACTCGCCGTGGGTCAGTGTGATGCTGCAGCTCCGCTGCGCCACGCTGTTTACTGCGGAACCTTTGACTGTTTGTTTTTGATGTTGCGGGTTTTATCTCGGCTGCTGATTGGTCCTCTCTGATTGGCTGCAGTCTCAGCTTTCTGCTCCATCTGTCACGTGATGAACAGGTCGGTTATTGATGATTGATTCAGACACGTTGTTTCCTGGCTGGTCTGACAATAACAGCAGTCAGCAGATGGATGGATGTTGGATGGATGATAGATGGATGTTGGATGGGTGGTTGGATGCTGGATGCGTGGATGGATGAATGGATGGATGTTGGATGTGTCTGCTTCCTGATTGGCTCCACTCTTTCAGCCCAGGAGCCAATCAGGAAGCAGAACAGCTATTAACAGCACTGAGTCCATCAGAACCGGTTCTGGTGGAGTTCGGATCTTTATTTAGACAGTTTGACCTACATGTTGGATGGATGTTGGATGGATGGGCGTGGTTCTGGTGTGGAGAACCGATGAAGATCCCTGAAGGAACCAGAACCAGAACCACCTGGCAGCAGGCCCGTTTTAACGACCGGTTCTGTGTGCATCAGCAGGGGGCCCAAGTGGACCCGGACCCCTTGATTCAGGACCCTTCCTGCAGACGGTCCAGAACCGGCTCCTCTGCTGTTCCATCTGAACCCTGTGCCGGTTCCGGCCTGCTTCTCCAGAACCCTCCAGAACCCGCCTCCGTCCCGCGGGATGTCGGTGTCTCCGGGCCTCGCCGACCTGTCCCGGCTCTACCAGACGGAGTTCGTCCGAAGCGCCCGAGCGGTCGGAGTCCTCTGGGCCGTCTGCACGCTCTGCTTCGCCATCATCCAGGTGGTCATCCTGGTTCAGCCGTCCTGGATCGGAACCACCGACACCAGGACGCACCGGGCCGGACCGCCGCTGCCCAGCGGCACCATGGGACTGTTTGAGGTAAGGACGGCTGACCGATCACAGCCCGGGCAGTTCGAGTCCGCGGGCTGCTGATCACCTGACTTTAGCTTTGGCTTGAAAATGTTTTTTTATTGTATTTAATTATTTTACAACAAAAATGAGTTAAAATATGAGCCAATCACACGGCAGCGTTTCCCCATGTGGGCGTGGCTTCACTCTCTGCTGACCTGCTGGGAGTTGAACTCGCAACCGCCTCTCAGGTCCACAGAGAGACGCTCCAGAGAGCAGCAGGAGGTCAGAGGTCAGAGCAGAACGGGCCGGCCGGTTCCGGACGATAGAAAGGCAGCAGGAGGTCCGATACCTACTGGTTCTGACTGGGTTCTGCAGAACATCATCTCTGAAGGTGGAACCTGTCGAACCTGGGATCAGATGTTCTGCAGGAGACCTCAGCAGGCGCTAAGAACACAGACCCACCAGAACCGGACCAGGACTGGACCAGGACTGGATCAGGACCAAGCAAAACTGGACCAGAACCGGACCAGAACTGGAACACAACCAGACCAACGAAAACAGGACAAGAATCAGACCAAAACCGGACAAGAACTGGACCAGAACCGGACCAGGACCACAACTGGACCAGAAGGGGTTGGAGAAACGTTTCCTGGTCCCATTAGTCTGGATTTCAGCTGCAACACTCGGGTCGGGTCAGAACCTGCTGGAACCAACATGGTGGCTTGGATCCATCCTGCCTCGCCTCAGGGGTCCCGGCTGGTGGAGGTGGTATCATGCTGTGGGAACAGATATTTTCTTGGCCCACTTTGGACCCATCAGAACCACCAGAACCGACCTGAGTTCTGCTCTGGACGCAGTGGTCGATCTTCTGATGGTTCCTTCCAGCAGGACCAGGATCCGTGTCCCTGAGATCAGATCATCTCAGACCGGTTCTGGAACCAGGAGTCCAGCAGAACAGCAGGTTCTCATCATGGAGGTTTGGTCAAATGGACCAGAATCTCTGAGGAGCGGTTCTGACAGCTTGATTATCTGCCGTCAGTCTTGAACGTTTTCATCCCGTCACCAGATGATGATGATGATGTCCTCCAGCTGGACTGGACTCCTGCTCCCAGTAAACGTCCATTTTGCCTCTGTGTCCTGCACGGGTCCAGGTCTGCATGGAGTCGGACTGGCCGGTTCCGGACTGCCGTGGGGGCCTGTCCAGCCTGTCTCCGCTGCCGTCCTTCCAGTCGGTGGCCGTGCTGGTGGGCGTGTCCCTGTGGGCGGTGTGGACCAGCGTCCTGTGTCTCTGTCTCTTCCGGTTCTGCAGCGCCGCCACCGTCTACAAGATCTGCGCCTGGCTGCAGCTGACAGCAGGTCAGTCTCAGGTTCTGCTGGTTCTGGTGGCCCAGATGGCCCGAGGTCACAGTTCTAGATGGATCAGAACCTCATCATGGCTCCTTCGCTTGTTGTTGGAACCTGATCATAGCTACATATCATTTAGTTAGCAAGCTAAATATGTAGCTTGAAGCTAAATGGTTAGCTTGCTAACTAAAAATAAATGTTCAGTTTGAAGCAGTGACATAAATGCTTCCTGACAAATATTTAATTAGCAAGCTATCTATTTCGCTCAAAACTAAACATTTAGATAAATCTTAAATATATTAAAATATTTATTTAAATGTTCTGCTTTCATATATTTAAATATTTTTCATCAAGTTATATTTTCACCATGTTATTTATTCATTTATAACATGTCAGTTTCAAACTAAATATTTAGTTAGCAGTTATGTAGGTATATGTAGTTTGAAGCTAAATATTTTGCTTGCTCGTTAAAAATTTAACCAAATAAATTATAAATAAATTTTTAGTTTGAAGCTGTGACCTAAGTGCTCACTAAATATTTAATTAGCAAGCTAACTATTTAGCTAAAAACTAAAAAACAAGCTAAATATTTGCTTGCTAACTAAATATTTGGTTAGAGGGAGCTAAATATTTAGTTATAAGCTAATAATTAGCTCAGCTATAGCTACATATTTAGTTAGCTCTGAGCTAAATATTTAGTTCTGGGCTAGTTAAATACTCAGTCGAGGACAGATTTTAGATCAGAACTTCCTGTTTGATAATAAATACTTTTTAAAATGTTTTCCTCCTTTATTTTTTGGTTTGTTTGTTCTTTTTGATTTTGGAGGCTGGTCCAGCAGAATGAAATGTTCCTCTAACTTTTACGACTGGCATAAGATTATGACCAGGAAACAGTAGCTGCCTAAAAGATCTGTAATTTAGTAATTTATTATAGGATTATGAGTTTTACCCTAATAACTAAGAGCAGAGTTCACTAAGATCCATCTTTCTGGTTTTAGACTCCAGTTATTTTAGGTTTGATGCCATTATTTTCATGACTCATCACTAATGTGAGAGCGACAACCAGAAAACATGACAGGAACACTTAAAATATATGTTGGAAATGTTTTTGGAAATTATTAATTCAGATTAATTCAGCAGCATAGTTTCTGCCTTTGCCTGATGTTGTCGTAGTTCCTCTCTCGGCCTGTAGAGGGCAGCGTGGTTACTGACGTCTCCTCTCTGTCCCCAGGTTTCTGTCTCGCCTTGGCGTGTCTCCTGTTTCCGGACTCGTGGGAGAGTCCAGAGATGAGAGTTCTGTGCGGGGACTCGGTAAGGACATTTTATTTTCTCATTTATCGTGCATCAGTAAAACATCGTGATGAGAGTTAGTCGTCCCGTTTGCGTTAAACGTGAATAAACGATACTTACAGGATGGTTTGTTGCTGTTTTCCTCCTCTGGTTACCATGGGAACAGGAAGAACTGCTGATTTTACGGTTCTGAGAGAATGAGCTAGAATCTGATGAACCGCTCAGCAGCAGAACTTCATGTCCCTGTGGACCAGCAGCCCGGTTACCATGGCGATGTTCATGACCACCGTCACTGATGGTGTCAGGGTTAGGGGCTTAGACTCCGCCTCCTGCCTGTCTGACCCTGCGATGCCCCCAGGTGGGCAGCTTCTCCCCAGGTAACTGCACCGTCCACTGGGCCTACATCCTGGCCTTGCTGGGGATTCTGGACTACGCCATCCTGGCCACGCTGGCCTTCGTCCTGGCCAACAGACAGGACGCTCTGCTGCCGCCGGACGCCCCGGATGGTGAGCAGCAGGAGGAGGATGGAGGTTGACCACAGTGTTAAACTTCTTGATGCTGAAGATGTTTCTGTTTGTTCAGTGACGGCGGGCCTGCTGATGTCAGCCTGAGTCTCCAGGCGAGTCCGTTTTTCGAAAGATTTAGCAGGTAAATATTTCGAGCTTGCTGATATCAGATCAGATTCTGATGTTTCTCCCTCTCCTCTTCCTCAGGGATCTCCTCATCTTCATGTTCTCCAGACCTGCCCATGTTTCATCATCTTCACCAGCAGACGGACCTCCAGAAGATGGGCTTGTTTTAGTGAAACCGATCCGTTAACGTTCCTTCATGTGTGACGCATGAACCAGGTTCTCTGCAGGTTCTCTGCAGGTCCACAGTGGGTTCTTGTGAGGCCTTCAGGCCCACGGACCTTCCTGTGATCAAAAGTTCTGCTCATGTCATCGGTCAGTGTGTTTACCTGAACAGGTGTGTCACAGTTCTCCAGAGGAACCTGTCAGAACCCCAGATCATGTGGTGTCCATCCTGCCTGGTGTCAGGTCAGATTACTGGACTTCAGCAGTTTCAGGATCATTGAGTTCATTGGGTTCTGGATCTGACCCAGATCAAGTTTAGCCAGAGAACCGACCCAGAGCAGTGTATGCAGGGTCCAGAGATGCACAGCGGACAGAACCTTCACCACCTGTCGTGTTGGTTCTGTTGGCTCTGATGAGCAGAACCAGTGCTCAGGGGAGAAACATCCAGAAACAAAAAGGTTCTGATGAGATGCTCTAATCCCTGGGGGTGGGGGGGTTGCTCGAGGGCTACACCAAGCAGCCATTGGTTCTGTTGTGTTCTGGTGGATCTAAACGGGCTGTTGGCGGCCAGCAGGGTGAAACAGGGGAAGATGTTTGAAATTTGCCGTTTCTAAAGTTAAACAGTTAAAAATGAACAGCAATAATCTGGGTTATTTAGCCCGTCATAAGAGAAAAAATGGGGGTTCTTTTTTCAGTCATATTTTCACCATGTAAGTCATTCATCTATGAATGTCACAGTTTCAAACTAAATATTTAGTTTGAAGCAAAACAGCTATCTTGTCAACTAAATATTTAGCTTGAAGCTAAATAGTTAGCTGGCAAACAAAATATTTATTTGGTTAGCTAAATATTTAGAAAGCCAACTAAATATTTAGTTGGATATCTAGACATTTAGTTTACTAAATATTTAGCTTCAAACTAAATAGTTAGGTTGCTAACTAAATTTTTAGTTTGAAGCTAAATAGTTAGCTTGCTAACTGAATATTTAATTGGTTAACTAAATATTTAACTTGCTGAATTTTTAGTTAGCCAACCAAATATTTAGCTTACTAACTAACTATTTAGTTGGTTAGCGAGCTTGGTAAATATTTAGTTAACCAAATAAATATTTAGTTAGCAATCTAACTATTTAGCAGTTAGCCTGGTAAATGTTTAGCAAGCCAACTAAACATTCTGCTTCAAACTAAATATTTAGTTAGTAAGCTAAACATTTAGTTTGAAACTAAATATTATTTATAAACGAATGAATAACATGATGAAACTATGACTTTGAAAAATGAACCCCCATTTTTTTCTGTTATGACGGGCTCAGTAACCCAGATTATTGCTGTTGATGTTGAACCGTGTGACTCTACAGACGGCAGTCTGAACATCAGACCCGCTGCTGGGGGACAGAACGTCCAACACCAGAACTTCAGCAACGTGAGCTTCCGTTAGGTCTTGTTGGTGCGAGCGGTCCGATCCAGGAGACAGGATGGATCTCGTTGGTTCTGTGGGAGATTCTGGACCAGTAAAGCGGACCCTCTCTTGTGTCCAGGTAGCTTAGAAACTTTATTTCCCTCTTTGTTTTGTTCCTTTTCTCTCAAACTCTCCTCCTTTCCTCATGAACATTTCAAACCAGAACCGGAGCTCAGAACCCTTTAAACCTTCACTGGGTTAGTCTGAGTTTAATCTAGTAGGACACAAAGAGGTTAACTCTACTCTTTACTAATATTAGTAGGTAATAATATCATTGGTGGTGAATAAATTTTAATGTTGATAAAGATCCAGAATCAGTTTCTGATCGATGAAACATGAATCACCCGTCTGTCTTTGTTCAGCTTGGTAAAAACATGAAAACTTGGTTGTTTTACTCTGAGTCATCAAGATGTTCCGTGTTTTTATTTCATAGCGACTCAGATGTTTAAGGTGATGGTGCTGCAGTATTGAAGCTCGTTTCTTTAGCGTCACTGGAAGCAAAACCAAGAAATAAAATTGATCTATAAACTGTAATAAAGCCAGTCCTGTTTGGACCTCCATAACTCAGCCATCCTACCGTGTTATTATTGGCTTTTTTTTACTGACATAAAGGGGAGCTTCTTGAAGAGACAGAGGCCGATTCAAGACGTCAGATATGGCTATGATGTAAGGTCAAATTTCTTTTAAGTTATGTTTGATATATACATCATTTTCATAACAACTGAAGGTAACAGTTACTTGATTATGCTATAAAATGGCACTATATGCCTGGAAAATACAAAATACTGCCCCTTTAAAGTGCAACTAACCCCTAAATCAACTTGTTTTTGCTGATAAACTGTCTCAATCGGTTATTTAAGGTTCTATTTTCATGTTTCTGTTCAAATTTTGACACTTTAATTTAAATTTGTTTTCTTCTGCAATATTTTGCCTGAAACCGTCTCAGTGCTGCCCTCCTTAGGTCGAACGGTGCCTAAGCAGTTGAATCTTCCTGTTGGTTACAGTATGATAGGACTGGATCACGCAGCCCCACGTTCCGGTATAAAACCATCGCACTCAGACACGCCCCCTGGTGGCGAGTCGGGGGTGGAACAGCGAGCGTTTTGAGAATTGATTGATTGCGTTTCCCAGCTTTGCTGATGTGAGTCATCTGCAGTGTGGACGCAGAGGGGGTCTCCTCTGCTCTGACTGCAGAACGACAGAGAGACTGACTGCAGTGCTTAGGAAATGGGAGGGGCTCACGGCAGCACTCGCTGCTCACTCAGGACAGAGCGGGGCTGCTTTGACACGTCGCCGTGAAAGTCTCCAATAACACTGAAAAATATTGCGAGTGGTGTCTGGAAAGGTGCTAAATGTTGCGACAAAAGTTTAGAAGTAAGCAGCAGTGCTTATTTCTACCTGACCACAGGCCTACTTACCCCCCAAGAGCTCCACATTTGGCCACGCCCCTCAGTGTCTCTTGGCTCCGCCCACTTTGGTGACATTTTTCAAAATTTGTTCGGGGTCAGGGCCATGCTTTCACAGGGGGATTAGTCACGCTTTAAGTTCTTGTCTGTGCTTCTGTGCCCCCCCTCTGGATGCCCCAAAAAAGGAGGGAATCACCATAGCAACCACTGACAGTATGCTCTCTGGTTCTAATCAAGCACCTGGTTCGGTCTCCCCGCCTGTACTGGACCTCGGTGGTCCGACACCAGCGGTTTCCCTCTCAGGACCCAGAGTTTCCCAGCAGAGACTGAGTGAATTTAATGACTTTATTTCTTATTGTGACACAAATCAAAGTTTCTCCACAGACGGACAAGTCAGCACAGCAACAAGCTGGAGGTACAGGAACATCGACAACCAGCAACCAATCACAGAGCTGAGAAGCTGTTGCCACGGTCACAAACGCTGTTCATCATGTGTCCATTTGTCCTAACAGAGGGAAACTGTAATAATGCAGCTGTGCAACTACAACTCCCAGCAAGCTTTGCTGCTAGAAGTCAGCCAGTGAGAGACTTTTATGTTTGGAGTTCAGAGGTTAGCTTTGATGCTGCGTTCAATTTGTCTTAGAAGGTGGACCTTGGATGTGGGAATACAAGCTGGAAAACCAGCCGGGGATGCTAACTGTCGTGATGCTAACTACTGTTAGCATGCTGTGTTTTCTGGATCAAACATGAAAGGGACCGATGATGTTTGGGTCTCCTGTCAACAGTGCTCATTAACAGCTTAAACCAAACTGTTGTTTACTTGTTAAACTGCTTTTATCTGCATAGCGACCATATTGGGTCCTGAACTCATGCTTTCCCAAAATCACAAATCCAACTCCAGGGTCCGTTTTTCCAACTAGATACAATCCAGTGTCTGGATGCAAATAGAACGCATCATTATCGCCACCAGCTGAGGCTCATGGGTAATGTAGTGTTAAACATGTCACAGATCAGAAGTTTCTGTCTTCCTAAATATCCTTCATGATTCCTTCTGATTTACACAACAAACGTTTGATCCACTCAGAATTTACACAAGCAGCAAAACCAAAGAAACGATACGAACAATAAAAATGTGAGACACGACTATCTTCCTCCTCCTCTGTCTCCTCCTTTCACTCCCTCAGGTAATCCACAATCTGATCCATCAACATCTGGGGGTCGTAGTTCAGGACAGCTCTCCTGCGGCGCCTACGACTCCCACGGTTCCCTTCCTCTGGGTCAGCGGTTACCATGGTATCAATGCGTTTCATCCTTTGCAGGCCGGTTCCTCGTGGGCGGAGCTTTTCCTCCTCCTCCTCTTCATCTTCCAGCCTCTTTACTCTGAGGAGGGGGGGCTCGTTGCTAGGCAACTGGCTGTCCAGGGAGCGCCGGGTTCTTCTGTGGGCGGGGCTAACGGGTTCGGCTGCTATGGCGGACAGGTCCCTCTTGGCTCTGCGGCCTGATGACATCATCACCTGGGCGTCGTTAGGGCCGACACTAGACAGCATGTTAGCAACCATCCGCCTGCAAAGGAAAATCATTCGAGAAATCGGTTTTTCAACATTTCATAAATGATTCAACAAACCTGACGGAGTTCGGAAAACTTCTTTACAGAAGTAAAAGAAATAAAGTTTTAAAATTATGGATTTTTTTTTTTTTTTTTAGGAAAGTCAAAGATGAAAATAAACCCCCGAAGATTTTAAAGTGAAGAAAAGAAGGTTTGAGACACAATTACACAAAGCTAACTAAATATTTAGCTAGCTCAGAGCCAACTAAAATGTAGCTAGCTCAGAGCTAGATATTTAATTTGGAGCTAAATAGCTTTCTGGCTAAATATTTAGTTGATAAAACATTTAACCAACTAACTCAATGTATGGCTTCAGACTAAATATTTAGCTTGCTAACTAAATATTTAATTTTGAGCTAAATGGCTTTCTAGCTAAATATTTAGTTGGTAATCTAAATATTAACCTTGCCAGCTAAATATAGCTTCAAACTAAATATTTTGCTCTGAGCTAGCTAAATATTTCGTTTGGAGCTAAATATATAAATTGGAGCTTAACATTTAGCTTAAAACTAAATATTTAATTTGTTAACTCAATATTTAGTTTGGAGCTAAGTATTTAGCTAGCTAAATAGTTAGTTTGAAACTGTGACATTTATAGATGAATGAAGAACATGAAAATATGACTTTAAAAAATTAACTCCGATTTCTTTTCTTATGACTGAGATAATCATAATGTTGCTGTTAATTTCTGACTGTTACGGATGGTTCCTATAAACAGTCTGAACGGAAAACAAACCCATTATTCTAGCTCCTCTGACAGCTGGAAGAGAGGTCCAGTCAAAGTCCAAACAGACCGGATCACTTTTTATCTAATTGTGCCTGAAGCCTAAGGTTCTTCTTCATTCCATCATGAAACCTGTTTTTTATTCATCGTTTGATTCGCTGCAGATTCTAGAAACCAGTTTTCTTTTCAAAACGTCAGTCAGGTGTGTCGTCCTACCTGAGGGTTTCCTGGTCTCGGCTCGGTCCTGGTGATGTCCTCCCGGGCTCTCTGGCTCTCTGCAGCAGACTCTGGACCAGCCGGGGATCCATCCTGGGAACCGTCCAACTGTCCCGTTAACATCGACACCTTCCTCCTCTGACAGGTGATCTGACACACACTCACCTGTCCAGCAGCGCCTGAGCCAGCTGTGGCTCCACCAGCTCCCACCAGGGGGCGCTGGGCCTCCCCATGCTCATCCCCCGCCCCGTCTCATCGTAGTCTGCAACATCAGGGGTCTGGAAGTCCCTTGGAGGTCCCTCATCATCCTCCTCATCTTCCTCCTCCTCCACCACCTCCACGTCTCCTGGGCCGACCAATCCAGCGCTCTCTGCCTCACTCAGGAGGCGGAGCAGAGCGGCCAGGTAAGCTGTGGGAGCACATGAAATCAAAAATATGAAATCAGAGGATCCCAGGAGGAGCCTACATCATGTTGACCTCTGAAAACTGAGATATTAAAGTTATTTTTACAAGAGTTGGTTTGTCAAAGCAATATCAAAATGTGTCAAAGAAAAGCTTTTTGAGTTTTACGTGTGAAAAAGACGAGAATAAAAATGAATGAAAAGTAAAAAATCTCTGAGGTTTTAATCGTTTTCTATGAAATAAAAATTGACTGTTTTAAATCTTTTTTTAAAAAAACACCCATAATTTTTAAAAACTGTTTAGTAACAGGGTAAGAGCGGCTGAAAAGCTTCTGAATAATAAACAATATTTTGTGAAAGCAGCTGAATGAACGTCTTTCCAACCTGCCCGTTGCTCCTCCTCCTGCTCCCTTCTCTGGTCTCTCTCCACCAACCGCTGCAGAGCCTGGTCGATTCCCCGCCCTCTCCAGTCCTCTGATTGGTAGTACAGGTCATTGGCTCCGCCTCCTGCTTGCAAGGGAGGATATGACATCATTTGGTCTTCATATGGCAGCCGGTTGCGGAGGTCTCTGCGCTGACGTCTGATCCCGCCCACTGAAACGTCCAGGCCACGCCCACCACCATGAGCTGCAGGCAGAGTCTGAGGCGAAAAGGTCAGAAGTCAGGGCAGAGTGATGGTGTAACCACAACTAGTTGTAATAACAGACTTTAATTGAGAAACATTTATTTAAGACGTGAAACCTACACACTGAAAATACTGCAGGCTGTTTAGTTGCCCTGTTGTTTATGATGCAGTGCCTCCTGGGTAGTTGATGTATACTAGGCTAGGCTAGGTAGCTAGTGCCATCCAGTCAGAACAGTGATAAATGCGCAATAAGTAGTGTTCAGCCCCTTCAGTTTGAATTGGAGCGGGTTGGAATGGAAGACAATGCAGAAATGATAAGGAGTACCAAACGGATGAAGAGCAGAGGGTCTTCCAAAAAAGCTGGT
Organism: Anableps anableps; assembly: GCA_014839685.1. NCBI lineage: Eukaryota > Metazoa > Chordata > Actinopteri > Cyprinodontiformes > Anablepidae > Anableps > Anableps anableps. Next base: position 38,924,234 of record CM026071.1, on the reverse strand, counting down.
GTTTGGCTGCTGCTGCTTGGAAATGCTAACATGAAGCTAAAGCTGGCCTCTGATGGCAGATTCCAATTCGGGAAATGGCGAAAACAGGTAAACAGAACGCCAGACCACATCTAGCTGCAATTAGTGCAGAATAATCTAGAACAAGTTTGAAGTGTCTAAGTATTGTAGTTTTTAAAGTTATTAAAGATTCCCAAGAAAGTGAAATATTAGGTGGAATAGCCCTTTAGCCATTTTAGCGAACGATGCAATCAGAAACCAACTTCAGCTTCGTAACCCCAACTCAAAGGAAAAGCTGCAAAGAGCTCCAGTTTCTAACTGAAGCTGTTTGCGGTTAGCATCGGGATTAAAACATTTTCTCAAATTTATCAGAATGGTTTGTTACAAAGACTTAAAGATGCTTCATTCATTATCTTCTAATTTGTTTTAATTTCCTGTTAGCTCCTGTTAATATTGTTAGCTTCTGCCTGTGGTGTTAGCTCTAGCTAATGGTGTTAGCTTCTGCTAATGATATTAGCTCCTGCTGATGGTGTTAGTTCCTGCTAATGGCGCAAGCTATTGCTAAGGGTGTTAGCTCTAGCTAATGGTGCTAGCTCCTGTTAAAAGTGTTAACTCTAACTAAATAACATAGTAAACAATAGATCACAAGCTGATCATGTTTGTTTCAGCAGGTCTTGTGTATAAGCAGACAAGAAAACTTTGAAGCAGTTTATCTCAATCCAGACCTCGTTGGTCTCCACCACCTTGACTTGTTGTTTTGTTTAGACTCCAGTCCACTATAAACTACCGGCGTCATCTGCTCGGGATGTGTTTGGCAGGTGAAAAATGGCGACCTCCATAAGTAAAAAAACACAACAAAGATATAGAATTTTTGAAGTAATTATGAGTTTTTACGTATCACAAACAACAACTTTTAGGTTAAAGGAAAATTACAACATACTTAGGCCAATATGTTCAACTAGTCATGGATCCCTTTAAACAACTGATCCTTTATCTGACGACTGATGGAGGCCAAATGAGGAAGTACGCAGAGTTTCACCTGAACAACAAAGATCTACTAAACAAATAACATCAGCGACTAAATCAAGGACTAAACATGGAGCCCTGTGGGATGCCAGGACTTGCTGGTGTTACCAGCTTCAGGAGCAGTGATTTCACTCATATCACCTCGACACAGATCAGTCTGGATCTCTGATTATCTCCATGGTTCTTGTTCGTGGCTCAGGAGGATTCCGATCAGATGCTTTGAAAACGAATTTTAAATGATCAAAATAAAACGAACAATTCCACCAAAAACTGACTTCATTTCTACAGAGACCCTGCTGAGACGTTTCGTTTTATTCCCAAGAGATTGATGCAGAACAAAGAGCCAGACATGAAGAGAAGAAGAGCTCCAGCAGGGTCCTCCCACACTGAGAAGCTCCAGGAGGAAGTTCACAGTCACCTGAGGACCAAAAGGATCTGGAAGATGTTCAAATCTGAATCAGCTTTACAGTTATGTTAAAAATGTGGATGCCTGTTAAATGTTCAGGAAATGTGTTTTCTTACTGAGGAAAAAGTTAGTACACCCTCCCCAACAGCTAGTGTTACCCTCTTTGGTTAAAATAATTTAGCTTGCTTAGAAAATATTCAGTTTGGAGCTAAATATTTAGCTCGTTGATTAAATATTTTATTTGGAGCTTAATATTTAGCTTTCTAACTAAACATTTTGTTTGAAGCTGAATATTTAGCTTAACTAAATATTTAGTGTGGAGCTAAATATTTAGCTTGCTAGCTAAATATTTTATTCAGAGCTAAGTATTTAGCTTGCTAAATAAATATTTAGCTTGGTAACTAAAGATATCTAGTTTGAAACTGAGACATTTTCAAATGAGTGAATAACAGTGAAAATATGACTGTGAAAAATGAATCCCCGTTTTTTTCTCTTATAGCAGGCTAATTAACCTAAATTATTGCTGTTAATTTTTCACTGTGTAACTTTACAAACAGCTCCCCATAGTGGGATCAATAAAGGTTTATTGTTCCATCTCAACAACCTAAAATGAGAGAGCGGAAAGGCACCAGGTTTTCAGCTTCACCACTGAGTTCGTGATTTAACGGTGACTCAGCACATTTCAGAGTTTTAACTGTGACTCTTTATCCCAACGAGCAGCTCAGCAGACGTTTCTGCACCATCTGAAGACTCAGAGGCATCTGCTCCTGCAGGTCCTTCAGAGAAAGGTTCAGTCTCTCATGTTCTTCCTCCAGGGATTGGAAGGACTGATGGTCCAGATTGTCTCTGAGGGGAACGAATCAGATTGATCCCACTGCAGCTGCTTTAATTTCCTGCTCCACTCCCTGATTTATGGCTGTAATATCCATGTAGCTGCAGCAGCGCTGATTATCGTTCTCAGGAAGAGTTAGAGCTGTCAGCCTGCGTGATGAAGAGGAGGAGGAGATGATGAGTCCTCTGAGGAGCATCGCTCTCTGACTTACTGGGGCGTCTGCAGAAAACCTGTTTAATGCTGGGACGTCTTGGAGGGTTGGGAGCATACTGGGACTTTTATGCTGCTATAGAACAACTTTTTCTGGAAAAGGTTTGAATATTAATGATGAGACGATGCTGATGGATGCATGAATTATTCTAGCTTCAGACTGTGTGGCACCAAATCCACATTTCGTGTCTTCCTAACCAGGTTTGAAGATGATGTAAGCGGCGGCAACGCGCCGAGGCTGAAACTAATTTACCCTCAGGGTGATGAAGTTACTGATTCACAGCTTCACAGTCAGGAAATTACAGCAAACACACACACTGAGTCGTGGTGTAAGGTGACCTCCTGCATCCTGTGTAATATGCTGCCTTGTTGCCGTGGGTGACCATCTCTTGTCGTCATGGTGACAGCAGATGAACTAAAATGTCGCAGCAGCTTCACACACGCACACTCCTGTGTTTACTACTGTTTTTCTGAAGACTTTCAGATGCGTAATGCACACTGAGGTCCAAACCCGGTTCTGAACGGGTTCTTGTTCTGCCCCAAACCCGGTTTAAGCCAGAACCGCACAGAAAACACTCCCAACAGCTGTCGTCTGAGGTTCCGACTGAATATCTGGTATGTATCATGGTTCTCGCAACGGGGATAAATTCAGAAATCATCAATCAAACAGAAGCAGAGCACACACACACACACACACACACACACACACACACACACACACACACACACACAAGCATGTGTGTGTGTGTGTGACGTAAGAGTAAATGAAGATAAGCAGCATCTTTCTGTACCGCGTTACCGTGACGATGCAGCAACCTAGTCATGGATGGAGGAGGTAAAGATGAAACATCTGGACATCTTCTTACCTGAGCAGCGTGAATCAGAGCAGCGCCGAGCAGCAGGAGGCCGAGAGACGCCATGCTGCAGATGGAGGGAGACGCACACTGAGGCTGTCGCTCCAACACACCACAGAGGGGTGGTGGGGAGGAGCTATGACTCAGGAGAAGAGGAGGAAGAGGAGGAGGAGAGCTCCTTTTTTACAGAGAAAGGCAACAAAACTGAATCATCATATATCACTAAAAGGATGCATAAATTATATTAAAGTGCAACAATGAATCAGCCTCATGGGTTTTCCAGCGTTGGAGAACTGATTCATTCTGAACCGAATCATTTTCATCTCTAATTTAAAGAAACAGTGAAATTCTCAAAATAAGATTTTCTGTTTAATCCATGACTGTAAAACTACCAATATGTTGCTGCCATGTAGATTTTTTGTTTTGTTGTGATCCGTGGCCGTTTGATCTTTGGGTTTCTGTTTTGATCATTTCTTATTTACTGCAACTTTAGTTTATACCATAGTGTTCATTTATTCATTTCTTCTTATCATTTGCACATTTAATGACTTATTTCCTTAGATTAATGTTCTCTTTAATTATGTCAACTCCAGGTTTTTCCTTTGTTTAACCTTATGAACCAGAGGCGTGTGATTCCCGGTGGTACCGGTGAGTCTATATATTCACTGGGGCCTGGACTTTAATGCGTTATTTTCTATCTATTAATTACATAGATTTTAATGTGTACATTTTTTTTTTTTTTTTTTTTAGTACAATTAATTCAGGCTGGAACCTTAGCATTCAGTTGTTTCTGGTACGACCATTAATCTGACGCACAAACGACATCCGCTAACAGCAGCGATGAAAGCAGCTCCTCTGGGCCCTCAGGGGGTTAATTTCTGCTTCCAGAGCCGATCTGATGCTGGAAAAGACTCCAGTTGTGTTCAGGTTGTGCTAAAAGCAGTCGGCCTATCAGAGAAGCTATGCTAGCCTAAACTAGCATCTCAATGCTAACATGTAGCAGCAGCGCTAATGTCAGCGTCCACAGTCCACGTTTCTAAAGAAGCTCCATGAATGATCAGGGGTTCCTGAAACTTCCTGAAACTGGAGAGATGAACTTTGCTCCAACCTGATGCTGGAAGAACCTGAAGAGCAGATTAAAATCTAGAAATATCTTTGCTGTTCAGCTCAGATGTTTGTTTATTAAATAATTTAGCAGCAAAAAGGGGTTTTGATTTGAAAATGTTGCAGATTTTGTCTATCTAGTTTTTGATTATAATACGATCACTGAATCAAGTATACACCCTGATATTAACTCGGTTAAAATTCTAATCAAGCCCCACGACTAATAATCACGTGACACCAGGAGATCAGCCCTTTTTTATCTTCTCGCATGCAGGTTTGCTGAGTGCAGGTAGTAAGATTCCTCCTTTACTGCTGTTTTGCTTGGCGCTGGTAGCCTCGTGACTTCAGCTGGGGCTGCGCAAGCTTGCTTTCACACAAGGGATGTTTCTTTTTCTGTCTCCTTGATGGTGGTGCATTTGCTGGTGGTTGTTTTTTGTTTTGTTTATGGGCGAGGCAGCCGATTTTGGGTTGCATTTTGTTTATTACATCGTGCACTCGTGTTCGGCTTCCTTGTTGCTAGTTTGCTCTCTGCTGTTTTCTACTTGATTTTTCTTTTTGTGGATTCTGGTCCACAATTCGTAGACACTGGTGGCGTCTCTGCTCTGTGGTGTTTTCGGTTCAACTTGCCACTTGAGTCATGGGTGCAGGAGTATGCTGCTGGCCTGTTTGCCCCTTCTCCAGCTGGAGGATGGGCAGTATTGATGCCCATCCCGTTTGGGGATGATCTGAGGGGGGCTTTGAGGCCCCAGCTGCTCCGTACTGCCTTTGTCCCTGCAGACGTCGCATCGGGCCGAGTTTGACCAAGGGGACAGATCGTGAAGCATTTGTCCCCAGAGGCATTGGGGGCCCTGAGGAAGAGGACCAAGAGTGACAGTCAACATCTCGATTACAGGGGCAGTTTTATGTAAAATCGACTTTTTTGAGCTTTCCATCCTGTTCTAATGTTATTCTTTCATCAAAAACACATCTGGAGTGTTGCTTTGATTCGTTCATGCATGTTTGAGAAATCCTTTAATCTCCATGACAACCATTCAGCTGTGCAAAACGCCTGGATGGACCTATCACCGTCTTTGAGGTGCAACTCCTCCTCAGAGCTGCAGTTTCTAAGCTTCCAAGCTTTTACCTTACAGAGCCCCCCTCCCCCACGACTTCCCCACTCAACTCCTTCTCCTTCAGACTAGCGGCAGCAGCAATTAGCAAACACCTGGTGGAACTGCGCACCTATTGAGCTCATTATACGAGCTACTTCTCAGTGAAACGCTGGTAAAAATGTTGTTAAATGGTTAATAGAGGAACCATGTTGTGATGACTTCCTGATGGCGGAGTTTCAGAAAGAGCAGGACTTCTTAAAGAGACAGAGGCCCAATTTCAAGGTGTTAAATTATTAAGTCAAATTTCTTTTTCTTTTAAGTCATCTTTGATATTTGCAGCATTTTTATAACAACTGACGGTAACGGTTACTTGATTGAGCTATAAAATGATTCTATGTGGCTGGAAAATACATAATACTGCCCCTTTAACAACTTTAATACATCCCTGGTACTGAACCCCAAAAACGTTGCCTTACTGACCAAGGATGCTATTGTTCCTGTAGACCCCTAGCTGGATATGGGGGGCTTTTATTGAAGTACTTTTTTAGTCCCTAAAAGACTGCTGGCTTATACCCCATTTTGGACCTGAGAGATGTTTGTTGGCTATGCCTTTTACCATGTTGAGCTTTTGGCAGCACTTTGTTCGACTTAAAGAATGTATATTTTCTTGTGCCATTTGTGCCCCACCATTGTCGGTTTCTCAGTTTGCATTTCTTGGGAGGCATTTTCAGTTCAGGGTCCTCCCTCTCTCTGTTTCCTCAGGTGTTCATTTGATGCGTAGTGGTAGCCTTGTCTCCCCTGCAGGGAAGAAAGTTCTGCCCTACCCAGACGATTGGCTGGTCTGTGCACTCACGAAGGATCAGGCCGCTGCCAACTCACTGAAAGTGCTCCATGAAATCAACCTGTCTAAGACTGTCGTTCTCTTGGCAATGGCTTCAGGGAAATGTGTGGATGAACTTCGGGCTTGTCAGTCCACAAATTTTGCTGCCGGTGGAACCCTGGTGGCTCGGGTGTTACACTTTGGCCTAGTGCGGAGTTCCTTCCTAGAGTGGTCTCGTCTACAAACCATGCCATTCCCCTGCAACTTACTCGCCTTGGTACAGGGGTCCTAGCAAACTGCTGTGCCCTGTCCAAATGCTGGAGATGGACGTTAGGGCAACAGCCTCTCTGCTGACCATTCAGATTGCCCAATTGTCTGTTATGCTGGGCCCTGCAATGAGCAGGCCCTGTCAAGGCAGCGTCTTGCACGCAGGATAGTGGATGAGGTGGAGTAGCCATATACTTTGCAGGGCTGTCCACTGCCCATGAGGGTGTGGTTCTACCAGAAGCCTTAATAGCTATTGAGAGATTCTATAGAGCGAATGTGGGCGCTCCCCATTCGTTGGAAGGGATGTTGTTGCAGCGCCCTTCTTCGTCTCAGCGAGGTGGGCACCACTTTTTTCTGTTGCGAGTCCCGGACCTCCTTGGTCCCTCGGCATAATCATGTTTTCACGAGAAGATTAAGCAAGAATGATCATTCAGTGCTTAAAGCACCGCCTCTGGTGGTCATCCAGGATTCATAGAACCGCTGCAAACAAGTGTAAATGCGCAGCAAACTGCAAAACGAGCTGCATACACATGAATGATGCAAACTCCAAAACACAAATACAAAAAAGCAATTGCAACAGAAAAATGCTGCAAGCACAGAAAATGGATGCAAAAACATACTGTCAACAAAACAATTAAACAAAAAATGCTGCAACCACAAAGAAAATGCTGGAGCCACAGGAAATAGGAACAAGGGGGAAGACGCCACAGTTAGTAAAATCAACAGCAACTATGAAACGCTGTAAACTTGCTCCACAAAACGGAAGTCCTCCAGACCACTAGGGGGGGTCGACCAACAAATCGTATGGAGCCAGACTCTCAGTGAAGACCAGACGTCTACGGTAAAGATGGGATGTCATGATTTAATGGGATGTCCAGAAGAAAGATGGAGGAAGGAAGGAAAGGTGTGTTATACTTCAGTCTTTTACAGTATTATTAAACATCAGGATATTTACTTAGGTAATATTGTAATATTACCTACTCCACACTCCCCACTAGTGGTCTGGAGGACTTTTGTTTTGTGGAGCAAGTTTGCAGCTTTTCATATTTGCTGTTTATGCTATTTGTGGCATTTTGCCTTTTTCTTCTATGTCCTGTGGTTGCAGCAGGGTTTTTTGTGGTTGTATTTTTTGTTTGCATTTGTTTTGTTTATTGTAGGTCTTTGCTTCTATTTTCTGTGATTGCAAATTTTTTGTTTGCAGCATTTTTCAGTTGCATTTGTGTTTTTGGAGCTTACATCATCCATGTGTTTGCAGCGTGATTCGCCATTTGCACCAGTCAGCCACTGTAGTAAGTGTGTTCATCGAAATTTGCGCTTTATGATGATCTTGAGCTCCTGTTTGCATTTTGGCCTGATTTCAACAACCAAACACATTATTTTCTTGCTTTTTTTTGTTGCTGTTTTGCAATAAGAAGCACCTGCATGGGCCGAGAAAGACACCTGACGCTAGTTATGAAATTCATGTTTCGTGGAGCTTCAGGTGCAGCTGGCCGAGGTTCTGCAGCAAAGCTACACCTCAGAAAGGTGTAGCTCAGAAAGTACAGCTGTTCAAGGTAGGGGTCATTTGTTTGTTGCCTCTTAGTAATATATTATTTTTGAACTTGTGGTTTGAACTGTAAAGGTCAGATAAGCAATGTTTTGGTGGGGCAGAGGTTAGTCTCTGCAGATTCTATGATTAAAGCTGAACTCTTGAGTTCTGTTTGCTTCCTTCTGACTGCTTTTGAGCTCCAGTAACTTGTATTGTTGTCTAATATTTGAATATCATTTCAGTTAAGTTCAGTTGTTGTGTCTGGGTTTAATTTGTGTTCCTGATAGGAATATATGTTCACATGTTTTGATTAATGGGCCTTCTTATAGTTTATAGGTTTTAGTCTCAAGGGAATCAAAATCATGACTCAAAAGCCCATTTAGCTTAATAGGAGTCGGTTCTGAAAACAGTTTGGTCAGATTCACTGGCGGTTCGGCCTACATGTGGATAAAATAGTGCCACCCAGTGGAAACATTGAAATCTATCTATCAGTCCTTTTATTTATCTGTCTGTTTACCCGGGTCATTAAAATGTTCTGATCTTCCCACATTGGTTCCGTTCCAGTTCTGACCCGTCTCCTCATTCATTCATCCACTCAGTCCGGTTCATGAACACACTGAGACCATCATCATCATTTATTGAAACTTTTCACTGAAGAAACGGGGTGTCACACAAACACACATCATCACTGTCAACACCATTGCCATGGTTACTGATGCTGGGCAACACTTCATCTCACAGGAAGTTACATCACAGAGCCCAAGAGGAGAAGCCATGAAAAAGAACCAAGGAAGAGATAAAAGAATGAAATGAAGAGTAAAGAAAGGAGGAGGAACGGTCAAAATGATGCATAGAAGGTGAGGAAGAGGAGAAAAACATATCAAGAGACTGATGAAGCATCGACAAAATGATCTCACACACACCTGTACAGGAAACAGGAAGTAGAATCACACTGATCTTCAGTTACTGAACAACACAAAAAGAAAACACGTCACCATGCGAAGGAAGATACCGACGCTAAAAACAGCTTCACTTTTCAAAACCACCCAAGAAGAAGAAGAGGAGGAGGAGGAGGAAGCATCAGAGAGTTTTCAGGAGAACATTCCAGAGAGATCTGTGATTGGCTGAGAGCAGGGAGACAAACATGGCTGTAGAAGCGTCTGAAGGTTAAATGTTCTTCATACAGTCTTCGGGAACCTGAAGGGTTTGTGGTAAAAGGTTTGAGCAGATGATCTCAAAGCGGGTAGCTGGAAATTTCTAGATAAGTTTCTGAAGGATGCATCTGCTGCCTGAAAGTCCAACGTCCCCCAACTGGCTGAACTGGACCTGAAGAGGATTCATCTGAGACACAAGAAACTGCTGAGTGAAAATGATCATTGGTTGCTATGGCGGTTTGCTCCTCTTCTGAGGGTCTCCAAGAAGCAGGAGCGTCAGGACCTTCAGATGGGCGTTTGGACCCTCACATGGAGGTCTGGACCATCAGATGGACATTTGGACCTTCACATGGGCATCTGGATCTTCAGATGGAAATTTAGACCATCAGATGGAGGTTTGGACCTTCAGACAGACGTTTCTTCAGCAGGAATGTAATAGATAGCTGAACACAGCTTGTTAATTGGGCTCACAATGACAGGAAGCCATTTTGGATCTAGTTTCTATGGACGCCACTCTATCTGCGTCCAGACTGCATTCGCTACAAGTCCAGAATGACATCACTTCCTGTGTGGGTATTTACATGCAGCAAGACAAAGAGCTGGGAGGCGATGCTGGTGGATGGGTGGCTCGTCGTTTGGGTCTGATCTGAATCGGATTGTTGAAGTCAGTCTAAACAGTATTGATTGGCACCTGACACTCTGGCTTTTGGGGGTGGGGCTTATTGCAACAACAACTCCCAGGGTCCAATAGGAAGCAAGAGGAAAGGGTTGAGATTATAATATATATATGTTCATAAGTGATATCTATACAACACAAACATACATTCTGTCCACAGATACAGACCCGAATATGAAGATCAACCAGAACCACTGGGTTCTACTCAGCACTGCTTGGTCAAGTTGTGGGTTTCTCATTTAGATTATCTTTTTTCATCATTTATACACTGATTCACAGCAGTGAACATTTATCCCAACCCCCCCCATCCCACCCAGTAATCCCGCAGACAGACAGGAGTGTTGCATTGTGGGTAGGTTGCTGGCGACCCACTGCTGGTTCACTCCGGCACTTCCTGTGAAGGAGACACCAACATCAGATGATGATGTTCGCTGAACATCCAACCTTCATTCTGAAACATCACCTGGACACACCTGCTTCTTGTCGCCTCACATCTGATTGGAGAAGGAGGTGGGCGCCCCCTGCTGGCCATAGCCTTGACCGTACTCTGCATCCTGGAGACAGAAACCGAGAGATCCAGATCACCATCACACAGTGGACATGCATGATGGGAACCAGAATGTCCCAGAGGTTCTTTGCTGGACTGTGGAGGCCACTGGAGTCCAGGGAACTCACTGCTATGGCCAAGAACCCAGATGATAATCAGTGTTTTGTGACATGGAGCAACCATCAACAACCATCTCACATTCTTCTGCATTCTGATGCTTATTTTGACTTATAGCAAGTCTTCTTTGCCTAAATGCTTTGGGTTGTTGCCATGTAGTCGACTGATAAAGTGGCTGATGATATAGGAAGCTTTTGAGTTGCAGACTTTTTGTTAGCTCATTAGCAGGATGGAGTTGGAGAACCAACAGGTCCAACCACAATGCTTTGCATCCTAAAGGTGGGCATGGCAGCAGGTTTATTGGTGGGTTGCTGAAGCTGCGTAGAGCTTGTTGTCATTTAACTGCCAGCCACCCTGAGTGCTACAAAACTGCAGCCTAAAGGCCCCCACGTACTCGGGCGTACTTCACACCACGTAGGTCCATGCAGACTCAAAGCAGATGCACATAGGTGTCGCACAGAAACTGCTCTGCGAGAAACTGTGTTCACAACAAAGTGTTTTGTATCCGACGCCAAGCTGATAAGGTTGAGAGTTGGTGCAACCAGTCACGAGGAAGCGTAGCAGCTGGACTTCCACTTTGTGCCGAACTGACAGGTGAGCGGTGGCTTCCCTGGTGGAGAAGAAACGAGCCTAGATGCCCAATTAGCTCATCAAACTTGCTAGTATCCGTTCGGATTGTGGGAAATGAAGGAATTTGATAGGAGAAATGTATGGAAGTGGTACGCTTGACCCTACATCACTTCCACATACTCTTAGAAATTGGTCCTGATCCAGTTTCTAGGGGACCTTAGAGACTAGAGATGGGAATCAGGAACCGGTTCATGTTGGTCACCTCCATCCTGTTGGTCTTCTAACGAGCTGATGAAAAGTCTGAAGGTGGTTCATCTGCAGCTGAAAAGCTTCCTGTATAATCATTGGGCACTTCATCAGGCGGTCACACGGCAGCAACCCAGTATCTCAGTAAATCTGTTCCTTTGAATTGTTACCCTCCCCGCCTAATGATTCTGCTTGTTGGTTCCAATAACGTGAGGCGTATTTGCATGTTGATATATTGTACACGCTGCGTATATTGGTTTAGAACATATCCAAGATGGTGTCGTGGCAGAAGGGCTCCAATACATGGTTGCATTTTCAAAAAAAGATATTAAGGCCAGTTGCAACATGTGCATAGCTTTAATCACAATAAAATGAGGAAATCCCCCCCAACATCCTTAAACAGTTGACCACACAGCAGGCAGCTGGTTTGCATGAATGTAAAGTGTTTGCTACGTTACTTTGCGATGGCGGTGACTCTCCGGGGGGGTTTCGAGCACAGCATCTTCTACCCTAAATGTCTCAGGTAATGTTAAACTCCTCCAGGTCCTGTTTATTCTATTAATGTTAGCGCCATGCTGTATGAATAATCTCCATCTCCTATTAACATTTAGTTGATGAGGACTGCCAGAGTGAGGTTTGAACTCCCCGCCCCCTGCCTGGTCCTTGTTCTGTATTGGCAGAGACCTGGGCTCTGGCTCACCTGGTTGTATCCTTGCTGGTTGTATTCAGGCTGGTAGCCTCCCTGGTTGCTGGCGTACGGGTCTTGTTCATATGCCCCCTGCTGGCCGTAGGCGTCAGGAGCAGGTTTACCTTCAGGAGGTGGAGCTCGCATGAAAGGTGCAATGATCCCTGTCTCCTTGAAGACGAACCAGAGGTTTCCGGCCCACAGGACCAGATTGATGAAACCAAATGCCTGCAGAGAAACACAACAGGTTACAGGTGCCTCTCTGCTTCGATACTGATGTCTCTAGAGCAACTGAAGGAGTGCTAAAACGAGGAGGAAAATGATGCTCTGCTTTGATTGGTCAGCTCCAGTGGCCTGATCAGGCATCGCCTCCTTTCATTGGACAGTATTGGTATTGGAGGAGTCATCGAGAATCTGAACACTTCAAAATTATACCAAAGCAAATGGTTATCTGGTTATTATGTAAAGCAGGGGCCATATTGACCCTTTGCACATGACGTCACGCTCTTCAGACAACAGCCCACTTTGCCATAATGGATGTCAAAACAACCTAAAAGCCTAATATCGCCCTCATTTAGTTGATTTCATGGAGAAAATGGTCATAGGGTGCTGCGTGGTCGACTGCACAAACAGACAAGGATGCAAACCAAACTTGTCATTTCATCATAAACCTTTTGATGAGGAAAGATGGCGATGGATAGCTGCTGTCAGTCGTAAGGACTGGCAGCCCTTGGTGTATTCGCGGATTTGCAGCAAACACTTTTTATATGGTAAGAAGATTGATGTTCACATACTGCATAAGTAAGTAAGATTAGTAAGATGCAATCAAATATTGTATCATGGAGAAGGTACGCATCTAATCTTTAGTAACCATGGAAAGAATGCCCCTCCATCATGTAGCCTAGCATGTACGAAAAAAAACTGGTTCGCATCTTGACTTTTGTACAGTTTTAAGTCTGCTCTGGTGTAAGAGGAATCACAGTTTATGACATAGTGGAATAAATCATGTGGCGTGAATTCAGGCAAAGTTAGCAATTTGATCAAATCAACATACATGTCAGCATGGAGAAGGTATTAGTCGGTTTTTAAGCTAGCTAATACCGCCGTCTAAGAGCCCCATCTAGGTGTGCTACTTCTGAAGACAAATTAGCTTGACTAGAACAAGACGCCATAGCTAGATTGGCAAAAACAACTTGGGAAAACAATCGCAGTTGCTCAGATTCATACTCCCGTCCATCACTTCCGACATCTATATTGCACCTCAACGTGATTAGGTGATGTAGTTGCAAAGGGGCAATACCGGGTATAGTTGATGTACAGCACTCTGTGCCATGTGAGAAGTCAAAAATGACAATACCAGGACTTTTCTAGCGCTGATTACCATGGCAACCTCTAATTCACTGGAAGCTCAGTTTCTCTTAATGCTCCTGAACGCATCATTCACCCACTTCTGCATATTTTTTTGTGTTTAGCATTAGCTTCTGCTAATTTTTATGGGTTTAGCAATTTCGTGTTAGCATAGCTAAGATTCCTGTTGAACAAATTAGTGGTTAGTGAACCTAACTTCTTGGTTAGCTGTGCCCACCACTGGCAATAAGTACTGCTGATTTTAGTGCAAATATATATACATTCTCCATGACAAACATGGTGGCCATTTTGAAAAATGTCCACCGGAAAAAGTAAACACAAGATCAAGAAAATATATATGATTTCTACTGTTCAAAATATGTAGGCTACGATTTGACACCAAACACTAATCTAATTGGTGATTTTAGTGCAAAAATTAATTTTCCATGACAACCATGGTGCCCATCTTGAAAACTCAAAAAAATTGTCAGTATATATGATTTCTGTGTCCAATTTTATGTATGATTTGACACCAAACGTATTCACCTGTGATAAATATTTTCAAACTGAGTGCAAAAGTACATTTAAAAATAGCCGCCATTTTAAATTTTTCAGTGGTTTTTTTTTTTTTTTAAAAGCAACCTCCTTGGAACATCTGTGCCAAGTTAGGTTCTTGTATCCGCTTATGGGTCAGATTAGAGTAACGCGTGGTTGACATCACTTCCCTCTGATTTTTTTTATTTACTGGACTTTTTGAATGTTTTTGTATTTTCTTCTTTTTTTCAACAGATCTGGTCATCCTTGTTCCTGGTTCTGGTTCAGACACACTGGTTCTGGTCTGGTTGAACTGTGGGCTGATTCAAAATAGATCTATTTACTTTTGTTCAATGAAACCAAAGACGAGTCTGGAGTGGGCTCTGGACTCCGGCTGGCTTCCACTCTTACCACAGAGGTGTTGAGTCCGGACATGACCGGGTCATGGACTTCACGGCAGGTGTTCTCTCTCTGTTCACAGGCTTCGATCAAAGTGATGACCTTGTCCGGATCGGTCGCCGTCTTCACGTCGGACAGACCTTTGGCCCACGCCGCCGAACTCACCAGCCACATGAAGGCAAACACCGCGGTCACTCCCAGATCCTGAAGCATCACCACAGTCAGAACAACATCTCCCAGAAGTCAGCTAGGTGGTCACATGATGCACTTACAATCAGCGGGCCCTTGTTGTTTTCCTTATATTTCTCGTAGAAGAAGACGTAGATGCTGAGAGCCGCCGTGGAGTAGAGGAAGGCGAAGACTCCGATGGTGACGAAGAACTCGGCTGAGGAGGAGTAGTCGCCAACCAGGAAGACCCGCTCCCTATTCCTCTCCTTACAGGTGGGGGCGTCAAAGTACACCTGGTGGAGTCTGACAGAAGAAGATGGCAAACAAGTTCTGACTGGTCCATTTCGTTCTGCGGTTCTTCCATCAACAACGAAAGGAAGGGGAATGTTCGGACCTGAACGGATACTCGAACTCCACTTCTATCCTGAGGTCGCTCTCCGTCCGGTTCTTACACTCCACCGCCATCCTGAACACCCCAGAATAACTGCCGCAGGTCGAGAAGGCAAAGATGGCGAAGAACTGGAAGGAGATGAGAAGACAGGACGGTTATGACGAGTTGAAAGCAGAACCTGATCATCTCTCTGGCCTGAGGAGCAGAACCTGTCCGGGTTCTGGAGAACTCACCCACTGCAGGACCTTGATGAAGCCCAGAGGAACCTTCAGGACCCTGAACTGGCCCTGGGCCACGAGCTGCAGGAGCAAACAGACACAGAGCGGTTCAGGAAGAGCCCAGAAACACACCGATGGACCGGCTCCGCTCGTTTCCTGTCAGCAGGGGGAGGAGTCGGCTGGAGGTGGGAGGAGCTTAGGTCACCTGACCTCACAGACCAGCTGAATACGGCCAGAGGACCAGAAGTGAACCAGAGACTGACAGGAATGAAAGCACTGGGAATCCAGATCTGCCTAAAAGTGAGACCAGTTTGGGTCAGAACGAGCCGGACCTGGTCGGGTCAGAACCAGACTCTGCTGGTTCTGGTCTGATCTGAAAGAAGTGGTCTGGTTTCTAATCTGGTTCTGATTTAATCTGGTTCTGGTCTGATCTGATACAGGATTTCCTCTAGAAACTTTTCAAATTGTGGCGGGGGGTCGCTTTAATATTTGTTGCAAAATTCAGAAACTCCTCCTCCGCACCATTAAATATAAAAATTATCCACCGGTTTCTGTCAGTTGTATTTATTCCCCATTTTGAATTAAATAGAAATAAAAGCCGCAGCCTCGTGTGCAGAGCATTATAAACAAGCTGAATCGTAAAAAACAAAGAACAGTTCTCACCAATTGAGACGAATTGTAAGTTAGTTTTGTCTGATTTCAACTGCACTACGATATCAGTACTGGAAACCAGAGCAGAATACTGGGTAAGGTGTTGCTAGAGTGCACCGCCGTCTCATACACCTTTCCTCTCATTCACACCTGACTCTTTTCTCCACCTGTTCCAACCTGCTTGAACACGAGGAAACGCCATAATCTGGACTAAAATCCTTCACCTTCTTCCTCTCTGTTCCCTCTCAGTCGCACGTTTTCTGCTTTGACTCGCCGTCATCCTGACCGCTCCATCGTTGTGACCCCGGGCCTCGGCTGGGGCGCCAGCGCTGGGCGATAAATCCACTTCATCCATTAATCGAATTTTGGTTTTTGAAGATTTAATTTTTGGAAAATCAGGATTTTTTTTCCCCCACCAATGCTCTCCTCATTTTTCTGTAGTTCAGAGTGATGTCATCACGCCAGGGCGGCCATCTTGTTTGACCAGTGTTTTTTACAGCTGTTTATTTGGACTTTGAATTCAGGTCGACTCTACAGCGAAATATAAGGGCCAGGCCACGATTTTTAAAACTTTTTAATTACGAGAATAAAGTCATAACGTTACAAGAATACAGTTGAAATAATTACAAAAATAAACTTTTAATCTTACCAGAATGAAGTTGTAATAGAAGAATGAAGTAGTAATTTTATGAGAACTCCAACATGAAAAACAACAAAAAATTAATTATCTAAGCTTTTTTTTGTCATTTAAACAACTTTTTTTCTCATACTTTTTAAGATGTTCTTCTGGTAAAAATGCGTCTTTATTCTGCTAATATTTTTATATACTAGTTTGAAACTAAAATCCTCGTAGCCTGGCCCTGATACTCCGCCATCCAACTCACAGAAGGGATGATTGAAATAAACGCCACTTTTTGAAAATATTTTCTGTCATTTGTAATTTATTTATTTTCAGAAAAGAAAGTGAGAAAAAAAATCGATTAAAATCGGATCTGGTATGAAAAAAGTCAGAGATTTTGTTTTTAAGCCACATCGCCCAGCCCTACGATCCGGTATGGAGATCATGTTCTTGACTCGCGTGTTTGATTTGGCAAAAGTTTTACTCCGGATGCCCTTCCTGACGCAACCGCCTGCATTCAGCTTGGGACAAAGAGACGCATCGGTGGCTGCGTTCTGGAGGAGAGCCTGCTGAGCCGATCGGAGGCTCCGTAAACCAGACAGACGGAGCCTCCGATCTGCTCAACAGTCAGTCCTCCAGAGTGCAGCCACACACGGGCCTGACGCGTCTCTGTGTCCCAAGCTGGGATAAATGCATCGCCAGTGGAGCAGGACATTTGAACTTGCTCCACTGGCAGATTATTTCACTAGAACTAGAACTTTTCCATCCACATTCAGGAATTATTGCCTCCCATATCTGCTGAGACGTTACTGTAAGGTAGTTTTGTCTGATTTCACGTGTTTTCACGATATTTGGTCTGGAAACTGGAGCAGAACTACTTGGTGAGATGTTTCTGCAGTGAGAGACCAGCGATGTTTGGTTCAGAGACAGTGGCGATGATGAGGAGACGGGACGAAGAGCTGGAGCTGCACCATAGCAACCAGTAGGTTCTGATAGGCTCTGGTTCTGACACCAGAGCCTATCAGAACCGGATGTGTTCGTGGTTCCTTGGTGGGATGTCGACCACTTCCTGCTTCCTGTCGGTCTCACCAATCAGGACGCAGCGCCAGCTCTCACCTGAGCAGGAGATGAAGATGTTGAGGTTCTGTTTCGGGATGAGGATGGAGAAGATCAGGAATGAGAACAACAGCCCAGACGTGTTGCAGAGGAAGTCCGAGAAGCCAAACTGGGAAGGGTGGGAGGATGGTGAGGATGATGAGGGTGGAACCAGCAGGTAGGAGGAAGAGCAAAGAGGAGCTGAATGGATGGAGATGAAGATGCGGAAGGAAGGTCGGGTTAGATGGAGGCAGAAGAAGACGTCAGTTCTCCAGAACCGGACCCAGTCAGAACCGGACCATCCCCTCAGGGTAAAATCCACCAGATCAGAACCCAGAGACTCGGAACGAACCGAACCGACACCAGCAGTACCCCCCCCCCCACAGCTGCCATTTCACAACCGCACGCGCGAAGCCGCCGCGCGCGCACCGTGATTTCACGTCATTCCTGCAGGAAAAGAAAAAAAAATCCCGTTTCAGAGGATTATCCTGGTAGGATCCAACAGAACCAGAACCAGGCCGACACACTCAGAACCACCCGAACACTGGGCCGGGACCCGCTCCGTGACGGGGCCCGAACTCAGCGGCTCATAACCGCATCCGAACACAGGAGGCTTCTCCCGGGAGACAAACAGAACCCACCCGAACCGAACCCGAACCAGACCGAGATGAAATAGGAGCAGGATGCTGAGAGTTGGTACCTGATTTACGACGTCCATCCTGCTGCCTGGAGAGGAGAGGAGAGATATGGAGGGATGGAGGGAGGAGGAGCAGGAGGAGGGGGGGGGGGGGGCTGTGCGTCAGCTGGTCTTTATTATAATCAGAGAAGAAGCACAGAAGAAGAAGCAGGACGGAGAGGAGGGGCAGATAAACAGATTTACCTCGTTTTAATATTTTTATTTTATTTGGATTTAGACAAAAACATAAGGTGGGGGGTGCGGGGTCATCACTATAGTAGGAGGTGATGACGTTGATGATGATAATGGTGGCGATACATCATGTGACCCGGAAAGTGACGTAAACAAAAGCCACAGCTAGGAAGAATTATTATTATTATTATTATTATTATTATTATTATTATTATTATTATTATTATGTTTCTGTCCCGCTGATTCTTCGTCCTGTATTCATTTCAGTGTGACTTTATTACATGATATAGTTCAGTTAAAAAAAATCTACCTTCATATATATATATATATATATATATATATATATATATATATATATATATATATATATATAAAATAAAAGATAATCCTTTATTAGTCCCACATGTGGGAAATTTAAGCTGTCACGGCAGGAAGTGGACAGAACAAGAGTAACAGAAATGAAAAACAGCATAAAAAAAACAGTACAGTGTAAAGAAAAACACCACAGCTAAACCAGAAATATAAATATGAAAATATCAGCATCTATACAAAAATACAGATGTGTATATACACATTATAGTGTGTGTAAATTTTACAGGTAGCCTTAATAAACTTTTACTTCAGAAACCTTCTCAGTCAAGATGACTTAATAAATTACAGACTTAATCTTTCTTTATGATCTCTTATTTATATATATATATATATATATATATATATATATATATATATATATATATATATATGTATAAATATGATCTCTTTTATATATATATATATATATATATATATATAAAGAGATCATATTTATACATATATATATATATATATATATATATATATATATATATATATATATATATATATATATAAATAAGAGAGAGAGAGAGAGAGGGGGGGGTTTAAATGAGGTAACATGTTGCTAATGTAACATGTTTAAACCTGGTGATCTTTTATTAACATTGAGTTTTTTTTATGCGGATGTTTTCCAGTTAAAATTGTCTGAATGACTCAACTGAACAACTTTAGTGTTGATATATGGCGATGGAAATGATTCTGACTTGGAGCCAACGCCATAATTCATGACCTCAGAAAACTGGCATAATTTCATCACCCCAATAGAAGCAGTTGCAGTTAGTGGAAACAGCTAACGTCTGACGAACCTGTTAGCTTCCGTCACTTCCAACAAGCTAATGATGATGAGGCACCTTCCTCCAACAGGAAGTGGACCCAGTGAAACTATGCCTCTAAAACTAAGACCAGCAGAGCAGTAGAGCATGTCCAGGGTACATCTGGGTGCAGTGGCTCCTGAAGCACTGAACTGCTGACCTCCTTCCACTGGCTCCCAGGTCTTCTGGTTCTGGTCTGCTCTGCATCCCCAGAACCAGAACCAAACATAGAGAAGCAGCTTTCAGCTTCTATGTTCCTTTAATCTGGAACAAACTCCCAGAAAACTGCAAAACAGCCGAAACACTGAGTTCCTCTAAATCAAGGCTGAAGACCCACCTGTTTAGAGCTGCTTTTGATTCATAATGACTGGAATTAATTCTTGTCTGGATTACTACTTTTCATTACGTCTCTTTTGTCCACAATGAGAGGAATAAACACTGTAAAAGACTTGCTGGTAAATTTGTTTTGGAGGGTTAACCGATTATTTCAGATGCATGAAATATTTGGTTCCCCCATTTAACTTAAATGAGGAAACCAATAAAGAGCAAATGTTTTCAAATTCTCAAGGATAGTTGTTTGTGATGGTAGGATTGATCAACCTAAATCTCAAGACGGCTGGTAAATCCCTGTCCATTTACCGGGTGTGAGCTTCAGGCTGAAATATTGGGTTCCCCTTTGATGTTTCTAAAAACATCATGTTCCCCTTTGAAAACGGGAACTATGTTCTCATACTTCACAGATTGGTAGAGGAATATTTTAAGGTTTTTCATACATATGCTAGAGCTGATTGTTTGAGACAAAACACAACAGACATTAACTACCAAAAGTTAGCAACTAGAAATATCTCTCATTAATCCAGTAATGTCATATTTGACATTAAAAAGGGATTTACCAGAAAGCTATACTCTCTTTTCAGGAAGTCTAATTTTTTGTGTCAAGATATCGGCTAGCTTCCAGATATCAGAAAGAAAAAATGATAAATACACACGATGTGTTGGAAAACAGTGTTTGGTGGCTGACTGTCAGGATAAGATGAACATGACATAAGTTGGAAAACACTTTGGTTCTCTCGGCGATTAAAAAAACAACGCGAAACTGTAAGAAAAACCCACTCAAGACCAGGTTTATTCGTTATTTATTTTAGCTTTTGTCTTTATTTTTAACCAGGAGCAGCAGATTAAAATGAAAGCTCCAACCTTGATATGATTTCGTGGAGTCGTTTTGCCGAGAAATCGAACAGCTGGTCGGACCCGCCGGTCTGGCTGCAGTGCGTTCTCCCGACACAGGGGGGAGACCACGGACCGGTTCCGGTCCACAGACTGAAGCCGGAACAGCTGCTGTTTGGTGTCTGAGGTTCGGACAGTGGATAAAGTGACCCGAAACCAGCCGTCAACAGGCTCAGTTAAGACCACCTGGACCCCAGAACCGGTCCTGGATCAGCTAATGCTAATCTATTCCACTGTATTACGTCTCCGTGTTTCCATGGTTACCGCGTTGAGTGACAGGAGAAACGATCAGAGCGCCACTCTGTTGACCAATCAGATTCCAGGAGCGGCAGTCGGTCTTTCCCGCTCAGATTCCTCAGTGTCACGCGTGGAGCGAGCGTTGAAAAATGCGTTTTCATGGTGCGCGATGACGTGTTCCGCCGTCACACAGATCAAAGTAAAGTGACGCCATAGACTTGTGAGTCACACCGGAGCTCCTGAGCTGACTCACTGCTGTTGTAGGTCTAGAGGAAGTTCCTGGTTCAACGAGAGATTTAGGAACGTTTAAGTTTTTAAAAATGTCGGCATTTGGTTCTAAAATGGATTTTGGCATTCAGAGAAACACGGTCCTCACCAGCAAAACGAGCCAGTTCCTGGTGGAAGATCTGCTGGCGCGCGGAGGTTATGGACACGTTGTAAAGTGCAAAAAAATTGACACAGATGAGAGGGTGGCCATAAAGATGGTGAAGCGGGAGCAGTATGCCTCAGGCGTGAATGAGATGAAAATTTTCAAGGCACTTGGACAATTTAAGGCTTGCAGTTCAAACATCGTGCATTTCCTAGAACATTTTGAGTACAACAACCAGTTCTGCCTGGTGTTTGAGATGTTGGATATAAATCTGTTTGAGTTTTTCAAATTTAACTATTCTCTTCCTTTGGTAATCAGCGAGATCCGCATCATTGCTCAACAACTGCTTGTGGCTCTAAAAGTCCTTAAAGAAGCAGGTGTGACACACAGAGATATAAAATGTGACAACATCATGGTAGTTGATCGTCTGGCGCAGCCGTTGAGGGTGAAATTGATAGATTTCGGTCTTTCTACCAGAACATACAACATGAGGAATTTTGTTTTTAAGCAGCCACTCTCTTACAGATCCCCAGACGTCATCCTGGACTTTCCTTTGGATGAAGCTATAGACATGTGGGGTCTAGGGTGTGTTTTATCTTTTCTCTTCCTCGGTCGTCACCTGTTTCCCTCACGGTCCGAATACGAAACCTTAAGTGTGATGGTTAAACTTCTAGGTAAGCCTCACGACACTCTGCTCACCATTGGACATACCACAGACAGGTTCTTTAAGTGCGTCAAGGGGGAATTTACCTACACTTGGATGCTAAAAACGATAGCGGAATATAACAACGACTCAAATGAGCTGGTCGAGCTTTATCCTGGAGTTCATTCTGGCTTGAGCTGTCTGGATGACCTGCAGATCAAGCGACCAGAACCAAACGATCCCTTTGAGAAGGCAGATTTACTGTCTTTCATTAACCTTCTCAAGCAGATGCTGGATATGAGCCCTTCAAGACGGATCACTCCAACTCAGGCATTGAATCATGAATTTATCACCATGAGTCATCTGTCTGCTGCCACCAACAGCCCTTACGTGACTGAGTCCCAAAATAAGATGGCAAAGTATGCAGAGGCGGCACGTAAAGAGGGAAACATCACGCCTTCAAGAAGCACTCGGTCACAGACTGAGGAGGAAAGCTTCGACTCCCTTAGCGCCAAAGCAGACCACTGCTCAAAGGCGCAAATTCCTAATCAGGACCCAACAAAGAGGCCATGTAGGAAAGGAAACCTCCAAACCACGGCGGAGGTGAAGGAACAGAAACAAGCAGCGCCGGTTCAGACAGCTGGTGTGAGCAGAGGTTACATCGCCAGCACACCGGGCTCCCGATTGGGAGCCACAACCGCTCAGAGGACAGGATCATTGGTCAGCTCAAGCAAGAAAACGACGTTTCCTTCAGCTGCTGTTAGGAAAAACAAAAACAAGAGTAACAACTGCAATCCCTTGAAACCAAAACCTCAGTGTGGAGGTGAAACTGAATCCTCATCTTCTGTCAGTTCTACCCCTGATAACTCCCGCAGCTGCAACAGAAATAGATCGGCCATTGTAAAGTCTGCTCCCTTGACATATCTCTGTGATCTGGCTGAAACAGAACCAGAGATCTCAACCAGTAAAACCAGAGAGGAAGCTGCTGTTGCTGAAGGAGATCCAGAGGAAATACTCCGAATGATCTTTGAGGCTTTTAGAGCCAAAGAAGCAGTGACTTCAAAATCGTCTCCGGTTCCGACTGATTTCTGTGATCTGAAAACAGACACCCCAACCAGTTCGAGCAAGAAATCAATCATCATGAAAACACCTGTCAGTGAAGATGGAAATACAAAAAAGGCTGGTAAAGTTGCAAACTCTGTAAAAGTCACCACTATTAAGAATACAATGCCTCCATGCTTCAAAGGGTTGGGGGACAAAACAGAAGAACCACCAACCCGTCTGGGCAATAAGGCAATCAATGACGGTAAAAGCAGAAATGCCGGAAAAAAATCAGAAGTTCTCAAAGTAAATCCAGCTGCTGCGGTTGCAAACAAGAAGCCCGCTCTCTCAGCTAAACATCAGAAATCAGCTCCAGAGACCCAGTCCAACAGCACCAAGCAGTCGGACTGCTCTGACAGAAACCAACAAACAAGTTCGACGTTCTCAAACAGCTCCTGCTCCGTCGGCTCAATCGCTACGTGCACAAAGAACCAATCAGAGTATAGCCAAACAGAGAATCCCACTCACTTCATCCAGGTCAAAACAAGGGATATCTATCTTAGGAGGATGAGGAACTTTTTCATCCGGATCTTCAAATGTGGACAGTAACGGACCTTTTATCACCACTATGATCCGGACACTGGTTAGAGGACAGGTTGTGAGGAAAAAAGGACAAGTTGAGAATTTTCTAGAGATTCAGCGGAGAAACGTTTTAATATTTTGGGGCCTGGTGATTGTTTAAAGTTGTCCACCGGAGCAGCAGTGGCTTCTCCAGCAGAGCTAACTGGAATGGACTGAAAATGACTTTCATTCCTTCATTTTTCTTATTTTAGGACTGAATGACAGGGGTGCAGTTGCACTGTTGCCTTGCAGCAAGAAGGTCCTGGGTTCAAATTTCTGCGAGGAGTTTGCATGTTCTCCCTGTGCATGCATGGGTTCTCTCCAGGTGCTCTGGCTTCCTCCCACAGTCCACAAAACATGACTCTGAGGTTAATTGGTCTCTA
Source organism: Anableps anableps (assembly GCA_014839685.1). NCBI lineage: Eukaryota > Metazoa > Chordata > Actinopteri > Cyprinodontiformes > Anablepidae > Anableps > Anableps anableps. Next base: position 38,900,126 of record CM026071.1, on the reverse strand, counting down.
AATTCTGTGCCCTGCGATGGACTGGCGATCTGTCCAGGGTGGACCCCGCCCCTCCGCCATATGACCGCTGGAGATTGGCACCAGCCCTCCTCGTGACCCTGCAAGGATAAGCGTGCTCAGATACTGCATGGATAGATAAACAAATTTACTGGCTACATGCTGTTAGCTATACACTATGCACTAAAGAGGAGCCCCCCCAACCCCCTGTCTCCAAGTGCCCCCAAACCCCGATTGCTCCTCCCCCATAACCCCACAACAGCCCCTCAACTCCTCCCCTCAGCAATGATTGGCACCTAAACCAATCCCCCATTAAATCTAATTTACGTTGAAAAGTTTAAAATTATGAAAGAAATTACTCGTGGGGGGGGGGGGGCATGAATGTGGCCTCACAGCAAACAGACCGTCTGAGTCCAGGTTTGGGGGGCTTTGGCTGTGGCATTGACGTTAGCCCCACCCAGATGTAGGTGTTCTCCGGGAGCTCCGGTTCTCCTACTAATCCAGCAGGTTTGTGCTGTTTTCATTTCATGAGGTCCAAATAGTCAACCCATGGATTTAATAGAAGCATGTATGTAAAACATAGTCTCAGTGATTACCAACAGTTAATTCAGCTTCATATTAACTGTCACGGTTATAATCATGTAACATTTATCGATTGATACTCAGATTGGATCAGTTCTTTAAGTGTAAGAAAATAAATGCCGGTACTCTCCTTAATGTCATACAAATATGGGACAAATACACGGATGATATTTATGTATAGATCTGTCTGTCGATCTATAACTCAGTCGTTTTATTGTACAGAAATTACAAAGAATAAAAGAACTAAACTAGTTCTAAATCAAATCCACAAACTGTAAAAATTAATATTGGGTTTTAGTAATCAAGTTAACTGAACAGGTTACCAAACTTCACTTCATAAAATATGTTCCTGCATCTTAAAAAACTCGAAGTAATTCGTTCTGTGCACTGAAGAGTTGCACCTGGGATTCACCAAACACGCATGCGTCACATTGTGACGTCATGGTCACATGGGACACTCTTCAAAGACATTTCATCGCCATCTTGTTTCTCGCAGAAGCGCTCGTCTCTGCTGGAGTAAGTATATTTTAATTCAATAGTTTTAGGATTTCTTTCGGCAAACTGTCGGATATAACCAGGTTAGTGTTTTGAGCTGTTGTCTAATGTCTTTTCATTCCATATTTCCTGCTATATTTATGTTGGATTTTAGGGGGACTAGCTAGCTGGTTAGGTACGCCCCCCTCCTCCAAAGAAATGTAGGTATATTTTGCCTAGATATTTAATAAGCATTTACAAGCTATTTTTAAAATCCATACATTATTAAAATGGTAGTTTTCCGTGGCTTTGAGTTTTATATCACGGTAACCGTCTTTTCATCCCCTCACCCCCCTCCCGTTTCTCTCTCTCACGCTGCATTATTAACATAGCTTGTCTGTATAATCTGTGGACTCATCATCAGAATAGCTAGAAATAAATGTTTGTTTCTGAGCTTTGGTGGAAATTTGTAAAATTTGTATAATTTTCTATGAATTGTGAAATTTTTTCTGACTGGAATAAAATAATGTCCATAAAATGTGTTTCTCATTTAGACCCACTAATGTAATTTATAATAAAAGAATGAAGATTTTAAAGCTGTAAAAGAAATCTGTGTAACATTACAAAGTTGACTTAGAATTAAGTTTTGAGCTAATAAGCTGAACATTTGTTCAAACTTGTTCAAATGAGTCCATGTGACTTTGTCACTGCTGTTATAAAAATGTAAAATTTTATGTGAAATCAACTTGATGTAATAATGTAAAAACTTTAAATAAGTTGTGGAAACTTTTCTAAAATGTCCCATAACTCATTTTTAGTTTAATATAATTGTTGAAGACAGTTAAGTCAACTTAACTGAAGTCGTTGCAACAGCTTTCATTAAGCGTTTTAAACCTGACAGTTCAGGTTAACTGAGTCAAAGCAACAAGGCAGCTCGACTGAGTCAAGCACATTTTTTTACAGTGCATGAGTCAAATTAAAATTTTCTTCTTTTATTAACCTTAAATCTCATGGTGTTAATGTGGGCATAAAAAATAACACTGTTTTCATTGTAGTCTTTAAAATACCAAATTTTGCACGACTTTATACTTTTTGTCCGATGACATCACTTTTAAATATTAAATCACATGTGATCAGTTACTCTGTACTTTTAGCGTTTTACCAAATAGTTTTTTATTCTTGCTTGAGCAGTTTCTTTCTTCTTCAGTTCTTACTTGAGAACTATGTTTGGTCCTCTCCTCTCCTCTGCTTGTGGCTAATTCATGCTTCATAGTTTCTGCCATTTTAGTTATTTCCTTGAGGTCTATTTCATAGTTTATTGGTGTCTTCCTCCTCTTGAATATTTACTTTCTTTAGATTTTTTCCTTTCATGATCTATTGTGTTTTTACTTTGGTTCAGATCTTGCCATATTCTGTTCAGTCCCCTGTATTTATTATTGGTCGAAAGGTCTTGCCACATACATTTATTCATTTGTATTTCTTTTTTTTTTTTTTTATTGTTGCATTTTGTCTGGTGTGACTTGTTGGCAGACTTGTTGTTGCTATGGGATGTGTTTTGTTGTTTTGCTTGCCTGGTTGTGGTTGTGTTTTGTTTTTCCTCTCTTTCTGCAGGTGTAGAGGCAGACTTCTAGGATGTTGACTCGGGTTCTTTCCATTCTTCTTTCTCTCCTCTACTCTTATCTCCTTCTTTCCCTTTAAACCTTTTCTCCACCTTTCTTCCTTCTTTTCCGTCTCTGTGTCCGTTAAATTTGAAATAAACCCAAAGCAATTTCTAATGAAGTTTCATATTTATATCAAGTGGAGCATCATGATGGAAGCTGTAATGCTCCACTTGTCAAAGTTAACAACAATTCTGAGTGCAGTTCTACAATTCTACCGCACAGGCAAGTTATAAAAAACATTGCAAAAGACACTAGCACTTTGGTATCGGTATCTTAGAATAGGTTTAACCCAACCCTATATTGTTTTTATTTCATTTTTTAGATTTCTTTTTTTTTTTTTTATTATTGTTTAATGGGACAACAAATGGAAATGAGCAAATCCAGTATATTTACAGCAACTGTGTTCATTAATATGGAGCAATGGTCGTGACGGTGGCAGGAGTTTGGGTTGCTGGTTGGAGCCCCGCTCTGTCCGTCTCCGTCGTCGTGTCCTTGGGCAAGACGCCTCACCCGCCTTGCCTGCTGGTGGTGGTGAGAGGCCGGTGGCGCCGGTGCGTGGCGGCCTCGCCGCGGTCAGGCTGGCCCAGGCCAGCTGTGGCTGCGGTCCAGTGGCTCGCAGCCATCAGTGGTGAATGAGTGAATGTTGTGTGAAGCGCTTTGGGTCCTCTGGACTTGATGAAGTGCTACACAAGTACAGGCTATTTACCATTTCACCATTTAATATGCATCGATCCATTCACATCAGTTCAATATGACTCGGGTCAGTCTGATTGAACGGAGTCTCTGTTTCGGTCAGTATATGTTTGTTTTTTTTTCTTTGGTTTTTGTAAAGAACTACGTAAAACCAGCTTTATTCACCAAGTTTGAACACAACCAAGGATTTCAACTTTGCTCTCAATGTAGACATTTAAAATCTAAATATAGGAAAACAGCTGTTGGGTAATAAAAACAAAAGTTTATTTTTTTTCTTGTGAATCTGTGTATCTGCAGATCTGAGCGCTCTGACTGGTTCGTGTCCATCAGAGAGACAGTCTGGGGGGAGGAACTGTCTGTCTTCACGCAGCGCTGAAGGTGAAAGTCTAACAGTCACACACTGCAGCTTTAAATGTTTGAATAGTTTTTTTAATAGACAGTTTATTCATTCAATATCTCATGAAATCGTTAAAATGCAAACTTTTAAGAGCTGATGCCAATAATTAAAATAATTTCATTATTTCATGGTCCCTGTTCCTGCAGCGTCACCATGAGCTAATTTTAGAAAAGATTGTGGCAAAGCAGTTAAGGTATTTTTACATAATAATAATAATAATAATAATAATAATAATTAATAATAAAAAGTTTATTTAAAAAGACATAAATGTCACCATTTGATGTTCCAGGTTATAGCTTCACTGCTCCCAACACTCTAAGTATACACGCCCCCACTGCTGTTTGCAGTTTTAATCATTTTAAATAACATTTCTGCTGATATTGAACATCTCTGTTTTTCTGCACTGTTTTTATTTTTCACATATTACAAATAGACTGTCTTTTTAAATCACATTAGGTACATTAAGAAACGTTATTCTACTCAGCAGCACATCCCTTGGATTAGAATTAGCTGTTTTTGATAACTGGACAGTATCTTTAAGGCATAATGTTGTCCTGACTTTACAATATGGTGTTATTATTAATCCTGTTTTTTATCTATTTTGAATGCATTTTGATCTTTGTGTGAACCTACATGCCTCGATGCTTCTGATACACCTGAATATCCCCAGTGAGGGTCAATAAAAGACATCTCTACACTCTTCTAAGCTGGTATGCATCTGCAAATATGCAATAACAACAAAACTGAACAAAATTAAACACAACAGGTTGCTTTCTACTCACACACATTCATACAGTCAATGATTACATATCTGAGAAGTTTTTAACCTATTTTTTTTTTAAATTAGATTTAAAAATCTCAGAGAGCTGCATCTCCTCACTTCATCATATCTGCAGCTTTCCCTGCAGCAGAGCGGTGAAATGTTTAAAGTTGAGCTGTTACGTCAACCACGACCTACTGCAGCCCTATGTGACCCAAGACTTTTCCCCTTGTTGTCAAATTTAACCCTGTGTGCTGTGGTTAAACAGTCATCCAGCTCTCTTCTACAATTATGGAGGAAGGCCATTTTCCCCAAACAAGCGTACTGGGACAAGTGGGATTCATTATCAATACAGCTCTGAGGCTTAGACCCGTTAATGTATGAGGAAACCTGGAATAAGAGTTAAAATCTTTAAGGATGACTCAGTCAGGAACCAGAAACTGGTGTTAAAAACTGAAGGACACTTACCAAAGAAAAGCTCCCAAAGAAAATGTATTAAAAGCAAAAACCAATCACAGGTTCTCTTCTCGAAAGCAAAATCCATCCACATTACTTCCATTACATCCAACAATCCTTTTTTGGAGGGGGGAAGGAAACTCCAGCCCAGAAATCCAACCGAAATCCAACCAAAGATCAAACAGAATATCCAACCAAAATCCAACTAAAGATCCAACGCAAGGGGGTTGTGTGAAGCTCCTCTGTCCACCCCCCCGGTGACTCGACCGGTGCCAGGTGAGTCCCTCTACGCAGCCTCCGCTTGCTGTGAACTGAAGCGGCTGCACCTAATGGTCTGAAGGACACATCCAGTCTCCAGCCCTGAGTGTCTGTTTATATCAGACCTCTGTCTGACCTCTGACCCTTCAGCTTCCTTCAGCAGCAAAAGCTGGTAGTAGCTAGCTGCTTTTAAATTTCCACACTTGGGATTCATAACATGAGTTTAATAACTTTACTCGTATTCTCAACATGCGTCTTAAAATTCTAATATGGATCCAGGGTCACCCCAAAATATTAAAATTCACTGACTGACAGTTATTCTCCTTTAATAAGAATATCAGTTTTAGGAGGAAGTACCATGCTTTTAGGAAAAAAACAACAACATTTTGTCTTCTTTACATTTAGAGTCATACATGACCGATCGAGCCAACAAGCTTCTGCTAGCTTAGCAGATACTAAGTCAGTTGTTTTAGCATGTATGACAGTATCATCAGCATATAGCAGAAGTCTTCAACTCCAGTCCTTGAGGGCTGGTGTCCTGCAGCGTTCACTGCTTCAACACACCTGAGTCCAATAATCGGGTCACCACGAGGACTCTGGAGAACTTGACTGAACACTAAGGTGGTTCAGGTGTGTTGGACCAGGGACATGTCTAGAAGCTGCAGGACACTGGACCTTGAGGACTGGAGTTTAGGATTGCTGGCATACAGCATGTAGAGTCACATCAACACACTCGTCACTAAGATTATTACTATACGGGCTATATAGTGAAGGAGCTCTTTCATACTGCATCCTCTAGAAATTGGTTTCTACCCACAATATTCCAGTGAGACTGCCTGTTGCTTTTTTATCGAACAACTCAGATCAGGGAGTGATGAAGGCCAGATTGCTGGAGGGGTGTTTTTAAATCTGAAAAAGGCTTTTGATTTGTTGAATCATGACATCCTTGTTCAGAGATTATCCAGTCTGAACTTTCAAAAACACTACAGTGGTTCAAGACATATTTGGGGGAAAAAGACAAAAAGCTGTAATAATCAACATGACAAATCATGTAACTTGACACTAGAAACTAGGGTCCCAGTTGGCAGGAATTTTTAGGCTAAGATAGAAGCTCTCTGAGAGGATTCGGAGAATATGGGCTCTGACCTGTTTTACTCTCATGTCCTTAGACCTGGTCTGCTGGGACTTGTGGTCTTTAGACCTGGTCTGCTGGGACCTGTTGTCCTTAGACCTGGTCTGCTGGGACCTGTTGTCCTTAGACCTGGTCTGCTGGGACTTGTGGTCTTTAGACCTGGTTTCCTTGTACCTGTAATCCCTGTCATTGCATCTCTGATTCCAATAATAAACTCTTCCCTCTCATCAGGTGTTTTCCCCCAGGCTCTAAAAACAGCAGTTATCAAACCACTGATAAAAAAATAACAATTTAGATAAATCATTACTGCAGAATTACAGGTTGATCTCTAACCTTCCATTTTTCAGCAAAATTAATGAAAAAGCTGCATTTCAACAGTTAAACAGCTTCTTAACAATGACAAACCACTTTGACGTCTTTCAGTCTGGTTTCCGTGCTCACCACAGCACGCAGCTTCAGTTATTACAGCCAGAAACTAGAGATCAGGCCCGAAATCTGGGTGTAGTGATGGACTCAGACCTGAACCTTCAGAAACACATAAAGATAGTTACAAAGTCAGCCTTCTATCACCTGAAGAACATTTCCAGGATTAAAGGACTGATGTCTCAACAAGATCGAGAGAAACTCATCCATGCGTTTATCTTTAGTCGCATTGATTACTGCAACAGTGTCTTCACAGGTCTGCCTAAAGAGTCAACCAGACAGCTGCAGCTGATCTGATCCAGAACGCTGCTGCTGGCGTTCCCACTAAGACCAGGAAGACAGAGCACATCACCCCAGTTCTAAAGTCCTTCCACTGGCTCCCTGGAGCTCAGAGAATAGACTTTAAAATACTTCTGCTAGTTTATAAATCACTGAACAGCTTAGCATCAAATACATTAAAGACCTGTCGTCGTATCAACCTTCCAGTCCACTCAGGTCTTCTGGTTCTGGTCTGCTCTGCATTCCCAGAACCAGAACCAAACATGGAGAAGCAGCTTTCAGCTTCTATGCTCCACAAATCTGGAGCAAACTTCCAGAAAACTGCAAAACAGCCGAAACACTGAGTTCCTTTAAATCAAGGCTAAAAACCCACCTGTTCAGAGCTGCCTTTGATCAGTGGAACACTGATCAATATTATTGAATTATATGTGCTTGATCATATTTGCTAGATAATCTTTAGAATTTTGATGCATAGATATTTGCTTGATGATTTTTAATCAATGATTTTGGTGTATAATGATTTTGATTTTGCTGTATATTGATTGATGTTTTTATGACGTAAAACACTTTGAAATGCCTTGCTGCTGAAATGTGCCATACAAATAAACTTGACTTGACTTAGACCTGGTCTGCTGGAACAGCAGACATTGCTGGTTCTGATTGTGAAGGTGATTTGGGCCGTTTGGTGTCAGTAGATAATTACACAGCTGACTGTGTCTGTTAGCATGAGAGAAAGAACACGGAGGCGTCCAGCAGAGGCGTGATCTCGATCTTTATTCGAAGGAAAACAGGATTCAGGCAGAGCAGCTCCTCAACATCTGAGCAGGAACGTCTAGGAATAAAAAGCCCTTAATGAGTTCTGGAAAAGAGTCCAACGGGTCGGAGGGGAAAGAGGTCTGAAGAGACGAAAACACGACAACAGCCGTCCATCATCAGCATAAAAAACATAACATAGAAAAACGACCCGGTTCTGTGGTTAGAGAGTAAATGTTCTCAGTTCATCTGCAGACAGGAGACACAGCATCAAAGCTGTCGGCACACCAACCCCTGACCTCCTCCTCATCACCTTCGTCATCGTCAGCTCACACAGACACTCGGAGAATCTTTGCTTCGTTTTATCAAACTGAGCTCTGGAGCTCCTGAGACAGAAAGGCTTTTAATCTGAAAGAGCTGAGTATTCAGCCCAGATCATTTCCTGTCAGGACTGATGTGTGAAGTTGGACAGGAAGTTCTCAGTTTGCATTTACAGATCAGGGAGGTTGATTTCCGCTGTTTTTGATTGGATGGATTATCATCTTCATCTGAAGCTCGTTGGTCCCACCTGAAAGAAGATGCTTCCTCTCCATCTTCCTCTTCCTCAGACACCTGCAGCAGGAAGCTGGATCTGGAGGAGCTTCAGCTCAAACCAACCTGCAGCGTCGTGTTTTTCCATCAGGATGAACTCTGCAGTCATTATGACATCATCATCACCTGATGCCGGTTTCTGGTCGGGAAAAACTCAAATCATTCAGTTTCACTAAATAAAATCTAATACATTCAGATTTTACAGTTTGGTCAGGTTACTGGAATTAGAAAATACTAATATTTTTATTAGATATAAAATCTGCCCAGATTAAGGTTAAAAAGTAGCTTCAAAATAATTTAATATATTCCACTGATGTATTACTTTGGTTGATTTTTATGTGAGAAACGTTGGTTCTGTGCTCAAATGATTTTCTGAGTTTGAATAAATTAATGAATAAAGAGGCAGAAAGAAAACCACCTGCTCCTTTTTACACATTTTACATACATTTTACACACGCATATATACCCTAACCCCTACCCTAGCCCCCTATATGAAGCCTTTAATCTGAATCTGTCTTAAACCCAGACGATTAACGTGATCCGACCAGAACCAGAATGTCTCCATGTTACAGTTTAAAGATGGAGATACATTTATTTCTAATCTTCAGGGATTATCAGAGATTATCGGTGTCTCCTCAAGTTAAAAAATTCTGGTTTATCTACATCTAGAAAAGTCTGAATGGGCTCTTTAAGCAATAAATCTCCATGGTAACGAGCGGTCCCGTATCTCAGCCTCTTACAGTTTCACAGTTTGACTCGCTGCGGCTCTTCTCACAGTGTGGATCATGGGATCGTTTTAGCTTCGGCAGTGTTAAAACCCGGTCCTGTTCGGACCTCCATATCTCAGTCATCCTGTCCACCAGAACCATCACTGAGTCGAACCGGGTCACAGAACGGTGGACGCTCCCTGACCCGGTTATCGTTCTGATCCCTTTTCCAGTTTTCCAACAATTACAGTTTCACTTCTTCAAACAGATTTTCCCCCAGAATGTTCCTTTCTCCGTTCGCTCCTTCGGTCATTCTTTCGTTTTCGTTGTTCATTCCTTCGTTCTTTCCTCTGTTTGGTCTTTTCTTCGTTTGTTACGTCGTTTTTTGTTTGTTCCTTCGTTTGTTCCTTTCTTCCTTCATTACTTTGTGTGTTTCTTCGTTCCTTTCTTTATTCGTTCCTTCGTTTCTTTGCTCCTTTCTTCGTTTGGTCCTTTGTTCGTCCTTCCTTCAATCCTTCCTTCCTTCAGGTTTCTTCTTCTGTCTTTTGCTCCATATTTTTCTCCCATAGTGCGAGCTGCTCCCATTGGTCAGCGCCTTACAATAAACTCCGCCTTCTTTCTCTTATTGGCCAGCTGTTCTGTCCCCACCTCCGTCTCCTCTGATTGGTGGGATCCTCAGAATGAGGAAACGCAGGCCATCTCGTCGGCCAGCTCCTCCTCCTCGCGGCTCGTCCTGATTGGCTCCTCGTCGCTGTAGAGTGCCGCGGGGTCGTCGCCGATGGTGTTCAGGAAGTCGTGGCTCCCGGAGCTGAGCAGGTCGCTGGCGGCCGACTCCATCTCGTCCACCGTCATGTGACACGCGTCCGCAATCTCACGCTTTGCGAACGCGACAAACTTTGGATCCCGAGCGTAGAGGCCGAGTCCCTCTGAGATCAGAACCTGGAGACGAGAGCACAACAGAACCAGCTGGGTCGTCTCCATGGAAACACTTAGAAACAGGAAGTGAAGAGTGATCAGTGGTGCTCGCTCACCGCCTCCACCAGACTATCAGCCGATCCACGTTTCTCAGCGAATGGTGCGCCAAGCTGTGAGGGAACTCTGAGGGTGGTGTAGGCCCGGTACGGGGGCGGAGCTGCAACACAGTCACATGACCCGTTCAGACGATACACAGTCGCATGACCCGTTCAGACGATACACAGTCGCATTGATCCGTTTAGACAGTCGCATGATCACCTGATGTCCCAGTCGGTCCACCGAACCAGGGCGGTCCATCCACTGCTCCTGTCAGATAGACAGGAAGCAGCATGAGCCAGACTTTTCACAATAAAAGTCTAATGCTAGGCCTTGATTTTAAAACACTGCTTGCTCACCTCTTCCTGCTCCTCCATTCTTCCCTTCACCCCCCAGTCCTCCTCCCCAGGGGGGGCTTCCCTCCTCCTCCACCAGGATGAGTGGAGCATAGAGGAGGCGCCCGCGGCGAGGACAGGGCTTTGCCCAGGATGCCGAGGAAACCGCCGCAGAGCGGCTGGATGACCGGCGGGAGTCGTAGCTGTTGAAAGCCTGCGGAGGAAGGGGGGCGGTTACCTGAGGAACAGGTGTGTGTGTCTGAAACGGTTGTTTGAGGGTTACCTGGGGTCGTGCACGGCGTGGCGGCGATGTCGGATGGTATGTCCCAGGAATCGGCAGGTCGTCGCTGCTGCCCTGCCGCCTCAGACACTGGATGTTGAAGGACGGTTTCCGACCTGGTGAGCGAAACAAACAGACCCGCTCAGCTGGGTGTGAGGTCACACCTGTCATGTCACACCTGGCCGCCGTTCTGTCACCTGTGGGCGTGGCAGGAAGCAGGCGTCTGCGAGTCGTCCTCCTGCCCTCGCTGTAGCCGTCGCCATAGCTACCGTTGGTGTAGGGGGCGTGGCCATCGTGGTGGTCTCTGTACAGCGCGGAGTCATCAGGGTAATGTCTGTGAACAAGGTCAGGTGATTAATACACCGGCCAATCGGCTTCTGTCATTCCCTAAACCTTTCGGTGTGCGGCAGGTCATGGACGGATGTCAGCAGGTGAGACAGGACAGGTCCTCTTCCACCTGCGTCCACACACACCTGAGGTCAGTGGTTGGCACACTTCCACCAATGCACTAATAGCGGGGCTACTTTTTTGTTTAGCGCTCTAGCATTTTTGCCAACTTTGAAAATATTTTGCGCACTTTGGTTCTATTAAATTAATTTTTACACATAAATTCTAAAGTGCAAATTTACTGTTTTGTAAACTTGCAGTAGATTATAGGTATGAGTGCAGCAGCGAATACTTCAGAATATTTCTGCAAAATCTTTCACATGTGGATACAAGAACCTGATTTGGTACAGATGTTTTATAGGGGCTTGCTTTTTTGAAAAAAAACAACAAAAAAAACAACAAAAAAAAACTGCCACTGGAAATTCAAGATGGCGGCCATTTTTCAATTTCTTTTTACACTCAATTTGCCAATATTTATCACAGATGAATACGTTTGGTGTCAAATCATACATAATTGGACCCATAGAAATCATATTTACTGATATATATATATATATATATATATATATATATATATATATATATATATATATATATATATATATATATAAAATCTTTTTTGATTTTTCAAGATGGTCACCATGGTTGTCATGGAAAATTAAATTTTGCACTAAAATTGCCAATTAGATGAATGTTTGGTGTCAAATCATAGCCTACATATTTTGAACGGTAGAAATCATATATATTTTCTTGATCATGTGTTTACTTTTTCTTGTGGAAATTTTTCAAAATGGCCGTTTGCACTAAAATCAGCAGTAGTTATTGCCAGTGGTGGGCACAGCTAACCAAAAAGTTAGGTTCACTAACCACTAATTTGCTAAACATGAATCTTAGCTACGCTAATGCTAAACCGCTAAGCACATAAAAAAGTTTGTGGAAGCTAAGGCTAAACAACAAGTTATCTCCGCTAACACTAAACCACTAAATACATAAAAATTTGAGGAAGCTATTGCTAACTCCAGAGACGACTGTCTCAGTCTGTGTCACACATCCTCATCTCTTTCCAGTTGACGACTGGTGTGAGACTAACAAACACCAAAGTCCTCAGTTTCTTATTTTGCTCCATATTATCACTTAAAAGTTGGATGAACAGGATGAACAAAGTCAAAAACACATGATGTGACATAAAGTTCATCCAAGTCATGAAAATGGGGAACATTTTATGGCAATAACTGATTTAAAAGGCTCAAAAACAGCGTCCATCTTGAAAAATGGCCGTCACCCTGAAATTCAAGTGGCTGATGGGATTTAAGAAAACCACACGACTTGAGGGTGCTAACTTAAAATATTTTTACAGTCATATGCTGTTCTATATCAACATGGATGAATTGATCATGTTAGCATTAGCTTCCGCTAAATACCATGTTGGTATAGCACTTTAGCAGAGCTAACAGTTATGATTGGTGCCATAGGGCTAGCACAGCTAACTTTTTAGTTAGTGGCGCTTCCACTGCCTGAGGTAGTTTAGGTAGACCAGATCACCTGACATGCATGTTTGTGGCCAGCAGGGGGAGCCCAGAGAAAACCAATCCCTGCACAGGAAGAACATCCAAACTTCAGTCAGAATAAAATCTTATTGAAGGATGACCTCAATTTTTTTGTGACACGGTCTCATGTCCCTGCAGCTATCGCACATTAGCTCTGGTTTCTCTTCATAACGAACGTCACAGAATTTAAAGACCTGCTGAGGAAAGAAGGGTTTTAATTAGGACCAGTGCTTTAAACCTCTCAGCTGAAAGCACTTCCTGTATGTTGTTGAACGTACCTGTCTCTGGAGGTGATGCTCTCGTTGTCCTCCTCTCGACTGTAGTAACCCTGCTCTCCGTACACCTCCACGTCGCCGTTCCTCCAGGACCTGTCCCTGGAGTCTCTCCTGTAGACCAACAGAAGAAACCATATTTCAGACCCAGAAAAACCTGAAAATGTTGAAATAAATAAAAAATGTTCCTTTCATTGTTTTAAAGCAGATCAATAAATCCAAGAGCGATTTTAGGAAACAGGAAGTGAGGACCATACATGGACAATGACATAAGGATCTGCTTTGTATCAAACTATTGTACATAATGACGTAGCCCTTTCTGATAAAACAAACTTTAACATTATTGCGTTGAACTGATGTGCGGCTGCTTACTGGTAACTCAGAAAAGGACAGAGTGAGCACTCTCCCTCCCCAAAGATCCTGTATGGAACATGGACGAGCTTCATGAAAGGAAACTGGAGAAGAAGAAGCTGGAGCTGACTGAGTCAACAGCCAGACCACCGAGGCGACTGAAGCCGTTGAATTTCGTATGAATTCCCCATTTTACCCATAGCAGCATGGTTTTTATATTTCCTGTCAGTACCACCTGTCTGCTAAACTTCATTTGAGACTCATTTATCTGAGTGTTTGAGCCAAATGAAGGAGGAAGCGTTTCACTGCAGCTGCTGTCTGGTTGTAGTTTAGCTTCCCTTCCATCCTCCTCCACAGCAGCGGCATTCAGTTCAAACTCACCGAAGTCCAGTTACCAGAGAAAGCTTGAAAAAGGTCCGAACAACAGTCCAACTTTAGTCTACCAGTGTGTTCACATTTTCACTAACAATCTGCACTTTATCGTGAACAACTAGATATTTTACCATATTTACATGTCATCCCAGGCACATAAATTTGAGGCCTTTATGTAAGCTTAAAACAGAACTCTCAGAATAAAATGTTTTTAAAGTGCAAACAGAGCCTAATAACCAATTTTCTTTAAACTGAAGAGGTCCAGACCTAAAGATAAAGGCTTATACTTCAAGTAAAAAAGTTAATGTCTTTAGAAAACAATAAATAAAAAGTCTCTTTTAGGGAAAAAACAAGTATGGAAGCCCATTTCCACCATGGAAGAAAAAATAAGTCATAATTTTGAGTTTTAAAGTCATAATTAAGAGCAAGTCTCCTTAAAGAAACAATGTCACTTTCTATCTCAGAATTGACTTTGAAAGTCGAAATTATAACTTTTACTCTCAAAATGATCAATTTTATTCTCATAATTATGACTTTAAAACTCGTAATTATTATAACTTCTTGTTGGCTTTTATTTTTTTATTTTATGGTGGAAATTGGCTTCCATAAAGAGAAAGCAAACATTTTTCCATATTTTTTGCTTAACTTCAAGAAGTACCAACCTATGAAAAAATGTAGTTTTCAAGTAAAACAGGTCAGCATCTTTAGAAAACAAATAAAAATGGTTCTTTTTGGAGAAAACCGCTTTTAAATCCCTGGTTAGGGTGCCAGTTTGTTAGATCTCCATCTGTTGCCTGTCAAAGAGACAGTAGTTGTCCTGACCATTATTCCCTCTGGTTCTGGATCCTGAGCAGCTGGAAGGATTTTCACTCTTACTTTTTACTTTCACAGTCGTTATGATGTGTAACCAGGGCAACAAAGTATTATTTTTACAGCTGGGAGCAGCTGATCAGCATCTCAAAAGCTCAAATAATACCTGAACTTTGACCCCAAACTCCAGAGGAGTTGAAACGGAGGCTTGATGAATGCGGAGCAGAGAGGGGAGGAGGAAGTTCAAACCATCTCTTCCAAGGATCATATCTCCTACCCCAACATCTTTCTGACCACACGGTCCAACAGAGATTTAAAGAGGAGCAGCAAAAGCAAAGGATGTGGATTAGCAGAGCTAGCTAACAACTGACGGTGATTACTGTGGAATATCAACTCTGCTGCCTGGACATTGAGCTGTTAGCATGTTAGAACAGTCATGAGACTGTTGTACAGCAACAGTCGTCTGTCAGAGGCCTGTGTAGATTTGCTGCAAGACTGACTGCTACTGGAGATCCTTCCTGCCCACAGCATCACCATCCACAACGACTTTTTGAAGATGCTTGAATGACACAAGTTAATTTCCTTTGGGGTAAGAAAGTATTATGGAACTGAAGTGACACACCTTCCATATTTGTAGTATGATGGTCTCTTGTGGGCGGAGTCTGACAGGCCGTTCTTCACGGACGGCCGGCGATGATGACTGACTGATGACCTCATGCTGTCTCCCCGGCGAAGATGCTCATCGTGCTCGTTTCCATTTGCCATCTTGGTGAGAGACCCGACTCGGTGGATGAGACCGCCGTTCGAGACGCCACCGTCACCTTTGGAGAAAAGCCCCGCCCACTGTCAGTGGCCATCACAGTTTGATTCTGACGATGCAGACACGTTTCTCTGCTGCCTTCTTCTGTTTGTGCTGAGACTGACGCTTATCGCTAATGTTTGGCTGTCAGAAACATTTCAACACCTTTGATCTTAACACTCTGAATCAATCCCATGACATGGAGTAATGCTGCATTTTACCAGTAGGTGTCAGTATGGAGCCTCGGCGATTCTCTGCTCCGAACCCGTTTTCCGTCTGCAGAGACAAACACAGAGATCAGAAACTTTACCATCAGGTCATTCATCAAACTCCAAGCTCCAACCCAGCGGAGAGGTGAGGACCTTGTATCCAGCGTTCTTCTCCAGCTCCTCGCCCTCCATCATGGCGTCCTCCTCCTCCTCCAGGTCTTCGTTCAGAGCCAGGCGCATCTCTGGACCCAGATCCTGCAGGGTCTTGAGGCCGGCCTTACACAGCTGCAGCGGGACACAAAGACATCACTTTCTGCTTGTAGAGGAAGCAGGTAACCTCAGCCCCAGATGATAAAACATCTCGTCTGTGTGGGGTCAGAAAACATTTCCAGTACCAGCCGTCCGAGGATCAGAAGATGAATGGGAATTAAAGTGAACGTAATGAGACGATAAAAGACAAATGTTTCAGCTTTTTTTCCACAGATTAGACATCCTGAGATGCTGTTTTCGCCACTTCAGGTCATTTCTCCCACTGATGTTAATGCAGGTTGCTGCTGAGGTCATATTTGACCACTGGGTGGCAGCAGTCTGCCGCTCGACCTTTAAAAAGCTTCTTAAATAGAGCTGGGACTTTAACACATTAATTTCAATTAATTAATTACATAAATTTTAATGCATTTAAAAATTTTTAGCGCAATTAATCACTTTTTTTTGTTTTTTTACATACATAGGTTCCGACCGGTGTTTCCAGTACGCCCGTAAATCTGACACACAAGCTCCATCTGCTAACAGCAGCGATGGAAGCGGCTCCTCTGGGGGTTAATTTCTGCTTCCAGAGCCGATCTGATGCTGGAAAAGACTCCAGTTGTGTTCAAGTTGAGCTAAAAGCAGTCGGCCTATCAGAGAAGCTATGCTAGCCTAGACTAGCATCT
Organism: Anableps anableps; assembly: GCA_014839685.1. Lineage (NCBI taxonomy): Eukaryota > Metazoa > Chordata > Actinopteri > Cyprinodontiformes > Anablepidae > Anableps > Anableps anableps. The sequence continues at coordinate 38,883,658 of CM026071.1, read as the reverse complement.
CAATGCTAACCATGTAGCAGTAACGCTAATGTCAGCGTCCACAGTCCACGTTTCTAAAGAAGCTCCATGAATGATCCATGGGTTCCTGAAACTCTGGAGAGATGAATTTTGCTCCAACCTGATGCTGGAAGAACCTGAAGAGCAGATTAAAACTAGAAACATCTCTGCTGCTCAGCTCAGATGGTTGTTTATTCAGTCATGTAGCAGCAAAAAGGGTTTTGGATTCAAAATTTTGCTTATTTTGTCAATAAAACGCAATTAAATTAATTTCAGGCCCTGCAATTAACTCGATTAAAAATTTGAATAAAGTCTCACCTCTACTTTTGAAAGTTCACAGAGTTTCTGAGACAACATGGAGAAGGACGGACGAGCAGACTAACCTGAACAGCAGACGGATTCGTAGAATCGGATTCTCCGGTCACATTTCCCTTCTCCTTCCTCTTCCTAAACTTCCTGAAATAATCCTGAATGAGGAAAGTTGCATAAAACTTCCCGACTGTGACTTCCTCCTCTGCAGACGGAGAGAGAAAAGTTCAATGGGCGACCTGTGAACGGAGACTCGGGTGCTAACTGCAGGTGGTAACTCTACCTTCATGTGGGGGGATGACTTCATCCAGCAGCTTCGGCTTCATCCTCTTCCAGATCTTCTTGATGATCGCTCTCAGCTCCTCGTTCTCTTGCTCAGGGTTACCTGGCCACAGCACCCAGGGGGCGGAGTCAAAGACAGGTTATAAGTTCATACCTGAACCATCTCAGTGCTGGTTGGGGAGCTGAGGTTCAACAGATCATTTAAAGACAGAAGCGAAGCACTGAAAAGTCAGATAATATGCAGATGATGCTGTGATTTATGTTCCCATCCCAGCTGGGACTTCTGGCTTATTCAGCTGCGCTAAAGAGATCGACCACAACACAAACCTTGAAAAAGAAGTCTGAGCTTAGTTCAGCATCAGATGTTCAAGATCTGCTGCTGCTGTTAGGGCCGGGCGATATGGCTTGAAAATAAAATCTCAGATTTTTTTTTATACCAGCTCCGATTTCTGATTTTAATCGATTTTTTTTTTTTTTTTCCCTCACTTTCTTTTCTGAAAAAGAAATTATAAATGACAGAAAATATTTTCAAAAAGTGGCTTTTATTTCAGTCATCCCTTCTGTGAGTTGGACGATGGGTCAGGCCACGAGAGCTTTTGTTTAATTATGAGAATAAAGTCGTAATTTTAGCAGAAAAAGACGCAATTTTCCAAGAAGAATATCTTAAAACTGTGAGGAAAAAAAGTCTTTTAATGAAAAAAAAAAAAGCTTGAATAATTTTTTTAAATTATTTTTTGTGTTGGAGTTCTCATAAAATTACTACTTCATTCTTCCAATTTTACAACTTTATTCTGGTAATATTAGGATTTTATTTTTGCATTTTTCCAACTGTATTCTTGCAACATTGACTTCATTTTCATTGAAAAAACAAAATCTGACCACTATATTTCATCATAAATATAATGATTATATTATTTGACCTGGATTGAAATAAATAAATAAAGCTGTAAAACACGCTTGTCAAGCAAGATGGCCGCCCTGCGAGCGCTGACATTAGTCTGAGCTATGGAAACACAAGAACAATGGTGACAACAAACAAAAAAAAAAAAAAAAAAAAAATCACAATTTTCCAACAATTAAATCTTCAAAAACCAAAAATTTGATGAATGGATGAAATCGATTTATCGCCCAGCCCTAACTGTTGTGTATAAAAACCTGCTCTGAAGGAGTCCCTTCCACAAGGCCACCCCTTCATGCCTCAGCTCTCTGAACCAGGCTGCCTGAAGATCCTTCACGTACCTTCTGTCTTGATCTTCAGCGCGGTGCGAACCAGAGCGAAGAGCGTGGCATTGAAGGTCACCATGCCGTCGGCGTTCAGAGGCATGTTCATGGCCACCAGGCGCTGAGGTGGAGAGGAAGAGGACGACTAGCCCACAGAACAACTCAGATGTTTGACATGATTGAACTGGTCACCTCTCAGGCCTTCCAAAATGCTCCTGCAGGACTTCTTAGAGCTCTGAATCTAAATAACTTCCAGGAAAGACCCTGTTCAGTTACTTCAGACAGAGAACACGGAAATAATCCATCACCCCACACGTGACGATAAAAAGTCTTAGCTTTTGCAGGTCTTGCCGTACAGTGTGTGGTGTCAGGAGCTACACACCACACATGAACCGATTTCTCTCACCAACACTCAGATGTCAGACAGGAAATCTCGCAAAATCTCTCCAGACCAAACGTGAGTAAACAAACATGGCCGACCGGGGAGAAGCAGTAGCCATAGTTTGTGGATGATATTTAACAGAGAAAAAAACGACGTCCACTGGATTTCCTTGGCAGTTGTTTGGTTTTCTGTGCTTTGGATGCGTTCTCGTTTGTCCCATGGGAACACCACATGCTGTGATATCAGGCCAAGACAATCCAACATGTTGAATATCCCCGATTTTAGATGGCAGCGGTCCCGACGTCCTGAAATAACCCTAAGACTATCTTTAGAGCCATCCCAATAATCAGGGCATCCTTACGATTGTTGGAAGAAAGTCGGGAACAAAAATCGGAATAAAGATCTTGCCGTGTGAACCAGGCATATCAGAAGTCCAAACTCCTGAGAGAGAAATAAACATCTGATAAAAGTTAGACTTTGATGGAAATCTGCTTAATAAAACTTTGCTTCTCTTCATTGTTTTTATTAAAATTAATTATTGACTACATTAACTAACTGGTCTCAGTAGTTTTCTTATAATCTTTAGTTGAAGTAAGATTACTTTGATACTCAATCTTAATGTGAGTTCAATATGCAGAACCTCCTCGGTTCTCTAAATCTGTTAGAATATCGTTGATGGGAAGTGAAGGAGTTCATCTGTCAGACTGAAGTGAGACTCATTGGGATTAAAGCAGTTTTCCCCCCTGACAGGCCGCTAGACTCGCTTCGATCGGGAACCAAAACTGCAACATCTGCTCCATCTCCAGCTACTGCGGTTCTCTTCCTCTCTGCTCCGAGTCAAACCAACCAAACCCTTTCAGCAACCTGTTCCCCTCCTCGCCTGTGGGGGCGCTGCACCAAGAACCACTGAAGGAAACGACACGAAACCTCTGAAGACGCTGAGCGCAACTTCCTTCTTCACGAAACAGAAACAAAAATGGAGCGGGGTCAGATTTTAGTGGTTGGGGGATTTCTCTTTTGTTGGTAAAAGACCATGAGCCACTTCTCCCGCTAGCGCTAACCGAGCTAGTGTTTGTTTTGATTGTATTTACCCAGAATGCCCTGCGCTGTAGTCTACTTCCTGCTTTTGGAGCGGTCTCCGGTCTGCTTGGCGTTCACATCTGCATCCGAACCGAACCAGAGTTCACTTCAACCGAACCGAGACCGAGGTTTGGAGGCGGACCAGAGTTTGCTGTTTTGGTCCGATTACACATTCGCACCTCCCCAACCGAACCGGACTTTCTAGACAACCGGACTGGAGTTGAAAAAAGCGGACTAATGAAAGTGGACTAATCGGGGCTGGCGGGTTATTTACACTCCCTTAGTCATGCTTACCTTGCAGGCCACTCTGTGAGGACAGAGCTTCCCGAAGCCCAGAGGAGGCTGGATCCTCCGGAGCAGCGCCACCACATCCAGATGTTTGATCCGACCTCTGAGAACACAAAACGTTCCACTGATCAGTGATTCCTGTTTCTCCTCCAAACGGCAGCAGGAGACCTCAGGAACATCTCAGCTCTGCATAATCCACCATCTGATGTTTGAAGTGAGAGATGCTCATGTCTGACAGTCCAACTGGACCACAGACAGGAAGCAGAACCTCTGGGGAACCTACTTGGCCTCTGGATCATATTCCGACCAGATCCTCTTGAATTCATCCAGATGATGCGGCCCCAGGATGGACCAATCACGCGTTAGATAGTCAAAGTTGTCCATGATGACGGCAACAAACAGGTTGATGATCTAAAGGAGAGAATCGGGTGTGTAGTCAGGTTCCGATCCAAACAGAGGAATTCTGAATGTTCTGGGAATGGTTTTGGTTCTCCCACCAGGAAAGCACACAGCATGAAGAAACTGATGAAGTAGATGATGGCGAAGTTGCTGCCGCAGCTGAATTCCTCTCCTGGTTCGTAGTCCGACTCCGGGTCGCAGCGTTTCCCTGGAAGACTGGCCAACATGATCTCCTGCCACGCCTCACCTGTGGCACACCTGTACACACAAACACAGGTAAAACCACCAAACACTGAGGAGTGAGATGAAGAGGAGCAGCAGGAGGAGAAACATCTGACCTGAAGAGGAGGAGAACAGCTTGAGGAAAAGTCTGGAAGTTGTTGTTTCGGTTGATCTGAGTGTAATCCTGCATCGCTATCTTCCCAAACGTCTGCCAGACACAGATGAGGGCACAGTTAACCCATAGACAACCAGAACTCGGTCTTGCTGTGTTCAGGTTCTGGAGAACCTGCTCAGTTTGTGTCTGAACTCCAAACAGCACCCCCTGCAGGATCATCTGAGTGAGAGCTCACCTGCATGCCGATGACAGCGTAGATGAAGAAGATCATGGCGATGAGCAGAGCGACGTACGGCAGCGCCTGCAGACAGAGGACGGGGTGAGTCTCATTCTGACTCTGAGCCCAGGAGCCGCACAGCAGGGCATCAACCCGACAACCTGACTGCAGCTGTTGTCACGCCAACATCTTAAAGGTTTGTGTTTATGGCTGTAAATACCAGTAATTTTCTAGCCCCTATCCACCTTCTTATCCGGTTAATTCAGGGTTTTTTACGTATTTGAGACGTTTGCCTCCACATACCTTGTTAACTTCCTGCCAGTTGGTAACCCCGCCCCCCCCCCCCCCGCTTAACTCGCTTAACTCCCTGCTCATCACTAACGCTGCCCTTATTTCCCTACGTCACTTGTTAACTCCTTGTCCCTTGTTTACGTCCTGTCTTTCATTAACTCCTTGTCCCACTTTAACTCCATGTCCTTCGTTGACTCCGCCCTTCCAACCTGCAGTGATTTGATGAATGTCCACAGCAGCGTACGAATCCCCTCCCCCTTATTCAGGAGCTTGACCAATCGCATCACTCGGAACAAGCGGAAAAAGGTGATGGACACCCTGGAGCTGTCCTCGCCGCTCTGAAAACAGAAACATTAAATAAATCTTATTGATTATTTTCAGTGAGTTTCAGAAGATTGATGAAGGTTTTGATTTAGCTGCTATCTGCTGCGCTCACGCTGAACTCCGTGACCACGATGTCCACCACGCTGCCGACCACGATCAGAGCATCGAAGGAGTTCCAGGCGTCCACGAAGTAGTGCTGGAAGGACAAGGAAGACATGAGATGCTCTGCAGGATGTTCACTGACCAGATTCTTCCTCCATGTTCGGTTTTCCCACCCGGAGTCTGAGGGCCAGCAGCTTCAGCAGCATCTCCACCGTGAAGAGTCCAGTGAAGACCATGTTGAGGATGTCCATGACGTAGCTGAAGGTCTTGGACTGCTCGTAGTGCTGCAGCAGAGAAATCACTCGGTTTCGGTTTGATCCAACAGGATGGGGTTTGATTTATTGGACCGGTACCGACCTGGACGGCCAGCGTGACGGTGTTGAGCAGGATCAGGACGAACATGACGTACTCAAACCCCGTCGAGTTGATGATGGACCAGAACTTGTACTGAACCGGGTTCTTTGGGATGTAGAGTTTCAGCGGCTGAGCCTTCAGGGCGTACTCCACACACTGACGCTGAGTAAGAGACAGAGAGATGAGACGGAGACAGAGCGTTCTGACTGATCGGACCGAGGACGGGACCGATCCAGGAGAGCACAGCAAACAAAAACAGCAAAAACTTCTCATTTCCTGTCTCAAATTATTCCACATATTTCATAGAATCCGATGGAACCGAACTGCTTGGATCTGAATCAGGCTCTGTGGGACCTTCGGGGTTTTCCCTCAGTTTATTTAGATTATACTGTCTATTTATTTGCACAGAGAATATACATTTCATTAACCTTTCAAATGGAGAGATGCATGGTACCAGGTTATAGCGAAAAATGCTAATTTCGACCTGCAGTCCCTGGACAGGTAGATGGAATCAAATAATTTAATAGTTCATGAATTGGTGAAAACCCAGTTTAGTAATTAAATACATACATTTCTGATAAGTCCTTATTCAGATTTCTGTTAAACCAATCAAACCAAATCACAAACCAACAGACAATTCATAAAATAATGTCTTTGCCTTCATCAATAATGAGTACAAATCTGCTTATTTCAGGGTTTTTTCAGGTTTCACCAAGTCAAATTTAAGACTTTTTAAGACCGTTATTTATGAAATTTAAAACTTGTACCTCCACGGAAATGTACGAACTTTGTTCAGCCAACTGGCGATAAATTTGCACCTCCTTTATAATAGATGTAAAAAAGCTAGCCTGCTAGCTTTTTTGTGACTGTAGATGGATGAAGCTACTGATAAAACACTGCTAACAGTGTTAGCAGGGTATGTATGCGAGCTAGGATTAGCAGTGAGTTACCTGTAGCTTCAATCGTCTAGAGTCACACGTGATGTAGATGTCTGCGGGCATCTCAAAGTTTTGCCTGAAAGTAAAGTCCCGCGAGAAAAAAAATACATAGAATATATGTTTAGTCCTGGGAAGACAAAATGTAAGACTTGCGATTAACATCGTTAAGGCCAATTTACTTTTTAAAAATGAATTTAAGATATTTTAAGGCCTTAATTTTAGATACATGAATTTAAGACTTTTAAGGCTTTTTAAGGATGTGCGGACACCTGTATTTAACAGCCACTTTTTTGCCAAATGTGCAAACATTTTATGACTAGAACAAGGTATCCTCTCATTTGGCAAACTATTCCAGTGACTTGTTGCAACAAAAGAGAAGGCAGTTTTATTAAAAGCAGTGCTACATTTGGACCAACTGATGTTCTGAATGCACTTCACAAGACCAACAGATCCAGTTTATATCCAGAATCACATCAACCCAATCATTCGGAAGAGGAAGGTACCACTGCTGGATGGACCTGTCCGAAGCAGAGACAGTTGGAAGACTTAGGAACCAGAAGTGGGACAAAGACAACCTGGTACTATGGTGACACCTGGAGCTCTTCATGGCCTGATGTCCTCAGTGAGGTGTTGGGTGAAGGAATGTGGGAAAATAACCATGGGACTTTCTTTCTGGAGGTTTTGGATGGACACCTGCCTCATGGATCAGCAGACATTTTGTCTGGACCTTCTGAGGTTCTAGCTGATTGGTTCAATAAGAACCAGGTCCTTACCTGGTTCTTGTCCAGCTCACAGTTCTTGTACTCCTGCTCTCCTTGCTCTCTGAAGGTGATGATGACAAAACCTACGAAGATGTTCATCATGAAGAAGGCAATGATGATGATGTAGACAATGAAGAAGATGGAGATCTCCACCCTGTAGTTGTAGATCGGACCGGAGTTCTCGCCGTTGGCGTCGATGGCTTTGTAGAGCAGCCTGGTGAGCCAAGAGAGACAAACGTTCAGACCTTGGAGATCTCTGCTGGACGCCGATGAAGGTGAGATACTGACGCGGGCCAGCCCTCGAAGGTGGACACGGTGAAGAGTGCCATCATCCCCATCAGAACGTTGTCAAAGTTGAAGTCGCTGTTCAGCCAGATCCGCTCTCTGACCATGGGGTGGCTCACATCTCCATCCTTGTAGACCACGAAGGTCCCTCTGGAGACACAAACACACCTGGTTCAACCTGAACAGAACCAGAACCAACAGGAGTCAGAACTGGACCAGAACCAACCCTCCTGGCTTACTTGCACTGATCAGGAGTGCTTTTGGCCTCGTCGGTGCAACGGTAGAATTTCCCCTGAAAGCAGAAGGCAGAGAATCAAGCAGCTGCTGAAGGAGACCTGCTCAATGTTCCTTGATAAACCAGCAGAGAGGAACCTTGAAGAGCTGGACCCCGATGCAGGCGAACATGAACTGCAGCAGCGTGGTGACAATCATGATGTTCCCGATGGTCCTGATGGCCACAAACACACACTGGACCACATGCTGCAAGACACACACAACACAGACTCCTCAACCACCTGGAGATCCGCCAACAGACCTGCCAGGCCCTCCAGCACTAATGAAGCTCTGTGTGAAGGACCATGAGGTTAAACAGCTGGCTAATCTCCTCTGAAACTGAACCAAGGACTTCAGACCCTCACGTCAGGTGAAGAAACTGGAGTTACCTTCAGTCCTTTGGCTCTGTTGATGGCTCTGAGAGGTCGAAGCACCCTGAGGACTCGAAGGATCTTCACCACCGAGATGGCGCTGGAGCTGTAGACACACAGAAAGGAACAACAAAACATCTGATGGGACATCATTCTAGAGCCTAGCTCAGAGTTAAACCTCCTGGAGGTTCCCCAGACCTTCTCATGTGCAGGAAGATCTGCCCAGTGTTGGACCCAGTTACCGAGCAGCAGCAGAAGAAGGTTCTACCTGGAAACCCTGAGTAGCTGCAGAGACTGGTAGAAGGTCCCGAGATATGAAGAGGCCAAAAGAACTTTTGGGATTTTTGTTTGTTGGGAGGAACCAGTGTTGGGCATCCATTTACTGAAACGAACTGATCGGACCGCATTCCCCAGCATTCTTTGCGCTGGAGACATTGCTGCTAACGCAACCCCCCAGGAGTAAAACTGAGAGCTGTGCAGAGGGCAGCACATGACTGTAAGCATCTCTCAGCTATGGATGCAAGCATAAACATGAGCATGCTCCCCCTTCAGGTCGTATGGTTTTCATATTTCCCATCAGCCACTTGAATTTCAGGATGATGGGCATTTTTCAAGATGGCCACTGTTTTTGAACCTTTTAAACCAATTAAAATTGTTTCCCATTTTCATGACTTGGATGAACTTTATGTCGCATCAGATGTTTTCCACTTTGTTCGTCCTGTTCATTCAACTTTAAAGTAATTATATGAGCTAAATCAGAAACTGAGGACTTTGCTGTCAGCGAGTCTCACACCAGTCGTCACCTGGAAGGAGACGAAGATGTGAGACACAGACTGAGAGACAGTCGTCTTCATGGTTAGCGTTAGCTTCCGTGATTTTTTTTTTTTTTTTTTTTTTTTTTTTTTTTTTTTTTTTTTTACTGTGTTTAGCAGTTTAACGTTAGCTTCTGCTAATTTTTTTGTGTTTAGCAGTTTAGTGATAGCTTCTGTGAATTTTTTTGTGTTTAGTGGTTTAGCGTTAGCATAGCTAAATTCTTGTTTATCAAATTAGCGGTTAGTGAAGCTAACTTTTTGGTTAGCTGTCCCCACCACTGGTAATAAATTCTGCTGATTTTAGTGCAAACATGTATTCTCCATGACAACCATGGCAGGCATTTTGAAAGATTAACACCAGAAAAAGTAAACACAAGGTTAAGACAATATATATGATTTCTATGGTTCAAAATATGTAGGCTATGATTTGACACCAAACACACTCATCTAACTGGTGATTTTAGTGCAAAATTTAATTTTCCATGACAGTCATGACGACCATCTTGAAAACTAAAATAAATTAGTAAAATTGATTTCTATGGGTCCCATTATGTATGATTTGACACCAAAAGTATTAATGTGTAATAAATATTGGCCAAATGAATGGAAACATAAATAGAAAAATGGCCACCATCTTAAACTTTTCAGTGGCTGTTTTTTTATTATTAATATTTTAAAGCAGCCCCGAGGAACATCTGTGTCAAGTTAGGTTCTTGTATCCTTGTATCCGCATGTGAAATATGTTGCAGACATTAAATATTCTGCTGCACTAAGATAAGATTTGTCCTTGGTGCTCAGCCTCTGACAGAGACACACATGAGCTGTCCCGTCCTGTTCTGTTGGATGGGGGAAGGACCTTTAAAACCTTCAAAGTATAACCTGGAGAACTTTTAAAGAGTAGCTACATGCACCCGGCTCTAAGAGTTCGTCCATGCGGCTGAAGCTGACACACCTGGGAAACCCCCACCGTGTCCGGCGCTCTGCAGAAGGTGGTTGGACGCTACCTCACCCTAAAGGGCTCTGCACGGTGAGTTGAACTGCTCAAATCAGTTCTCATTGTCGTAAATCGTGTCTTTTAGCGCTCATCCTCATGTCGTCCACCACTTCTTCACCCCCTTCTCCATGCAAAACTGTTGTGTGATTGGTCTGAATTTAGTGGGCGAGTTTACATACACTGCAAAATCACTAGGTCCTACCAAGTATTTCTGCTCCAGTTTCTGGTGCAAACATCTTTAATCCACTTGAAATCAGACAAAACTAACAAACAAGTAACTTTTCAGTAGATATAGGAGCTGGTTTTAAGTCAATAATTCCTTAATATTGATGAAAAAGTTCTAGTTATAAGTGAAATAATCTGCCAGTGGAACAAGATGTTTTAACTTATGATATGGAAAAAATCTCTTGTTCCACACATCAGGTTGTCCAGGTTCTCCAGTAAAAAAAAAAAAAAAAAATCATTCAAAGACCGAAGTTCCTCGTAAAAATGTTCAGGAGGCGGATAATGAAGGTGCTCTCCGTCTGTGCTCGTTTTCATGTCAGCACAGGCAGCGCTCGGATGTTTGAGGCCTCAGCTGGCGCCCGGCTGCTCTCTGTGGAGCGGTTCTCAGGACTCCCCGTTCTGCAGGGTTTGGATTGTCGCACTCTGGGCCCACCTGCTGCTGATGTTGACAGCAGCAGGTGGACAGAAGTCCTCTGAAGTCTGTTTCCTCTGTGGTCTCCACCTCCAGCCTAAAGTCCGTCCACCTCTGAGCAAAGAGTGGAACCGTGAACATACTGTTGGTTTCTCGTCAAAGCCTGATCTTTTCTTACTGTCTGATTTTATTTACAGTTTTATAAAAAAAACAGCACCATTTCTCCTTTAAACTGATTCTAAAGAAAGATTTCCTAAGTCGAAACTGGGCATAACTCTGGCCACTAGAGGGCAGCAAAGTGCTACCAATGTGATTGGTAAGTGCAGGCAAGAGGTCTGCAACCTTTACAACCTAAAGAGCCATTTTTCCTCTCAGGCTGGCCAAAGAAAACTCGTTTAGAGCCACAAATGTCACACAACTTTTTGAAAACAGACAACTTAGAATTTAAGATAAATATATCCTATTAGAAATTTGTTGTTATTTTGAAAGAGTCACCATTTTTTCCTAATAATAGGATTTAAAATAAAGATAACTGTAAAATTTAGTAAAAGAGGATGGATCTATTTTTCCATGGGATGGAAAATTATATAAAAATAAAAAAGCACGTGCATTCCAACCTAATGAGAGGAAAAAAGATCTAAAAACCTATTACTGGTACTTTTAGTGTCATTCTTTGTGGAAATTCAATGCAAATATTGTGGGAATATACTGAAAAACTGTTTAAAAACTGCATTTGTTATTATATCTAAAAACTATATGAAAAACTTTAGCTGGTCTTTTTAATTTTTAGTCAAAGTTATTAAGAGCCATTGTGGACGGTCCAAAGAGCCACTTGCAGCTCTGAAGCCGCAGGTTGCAGATCCCTGGTATAGATCGACCCTTACGGGATGACTTTGGACACCCCTGGTATAAACTATGCATCAACAGGCATTAGTGGTCTGCATACACCTCCATTCACAGCAGGAGTCCATGAAGAAGGAGATCTTCTCTGTGGTAGAAGGTAAAGAGCCCATGGAGGAACTAAAACATCTAGAATGATGTTTAAGGAGATCATTGAAAGATATACCTGGAGACCAGAGTCATGCTAAATGTGCCCTTCCTTACAGGAAGTAAAAGTATAAATACTGACTGCAGGAAGAAGGAGACGAGCGAGACGCTGACGACCAGAAGGTCCAACAGGTTGAACCAGTTTCTGCAGAAGGAGCCCTGGTGGAGGAACGCTCCGTGGACCGTCATCTGAAGGAAACAACAGGTGATGTCAGAGGAAGAAGCTCTGAGCGGCTGCTTCCAGCCTGCCGACGTTTACCTTCAGCAGAATCTCCACGGTGAAGATGGAGGTGAAGGCGTAATCTGCATAGCCCAGAATCTACAAACACACAGGAAGTTCAAACTCAGACAGGAAGCACAATCACGTTCAGGAAGTAAAAGCAGGAACATGTTAAATCTGCTACAGGAGGCGGGACTCTCTCCAGCAGGTGAGGGGACAGGTAAGCTTACACCTCAGGACTGGACCAGGAGAGCAGAATGTCATCAAAGTCATGGTGTACCTCAGGGTGTTGTTTTGGGCTCATTTTTTTTCCTGCTCCCTCTTCAGCACGTTTTTAAGGCTACGTTCACACAGCAGGTCTTGATGATCAATTCCGATTTTTTTGCTGAAATCTGATTTTTTTAAAAATTTATTTATTTTTTTCTGCGTGGTCGTTCATGCGACTAATTAAATACGACCACGATCAAACTTCTATGTGAACGGTTTCCAACCCCAGCAGAAGAACGTAGCCGCCCCCCAGCAGCAATAATGGCCGCTGTCTCTGGACGGATCCTAAAGCTGCTGAGAGCCGACAGCATCGCCACCGGATCAGAACCAGATGCAAGAAGCTGAGAAGCAGAAAGGAGAACCAACAGCAGCGGCTTTTAGCGGAGCATCGCCTGCAGCTGCTGGAGAGAATCTGTCTGGAGGTGGAGTTGGACTGGGAGCACTGGGACCAGGATGGGATGCTCCACCGATTCTCACTCCTCTCATCACTTCATTATTAGCATTTTCAGACGTTGCTTACGTCCAGATTTACTGTCCGGCTTCTTCTGCTGCTGAATTATGACGCATGTCTCACATCAACAACAAAAAAGTCGGATAAAATTCGACATGACTGCTCAGACGGCAGACACTGAAAATTATCGGATATGATTTAGTTCCACATATAAAAAAAGATTGGAATCAGGCCGTTGAGACTGCTGCTAAAAAGTTGGATATGGGTCACTGTGTGAACGTAGCCAAAGATGCCTCATATCACTCGCTACGCAGATGATACTCAGTTATTCATCTCTGAAGTCTCATGAGGTCTCCAAACTGCAGGTCTGACAGAACAGCTGCGGCTGTGTAAAACTAAAAGTTGGATGGCTAAAAGTTTTCTCCTGCTTAATGAAGAAAAAACTGAAACTCTTGGTTCTCTACGTTCTTCTGCCAAGTCTTCCACTGGGAACCTCGGGGTAAATTTTGGCTCTGGTTTTACTTTAGATGGTCACATTCAGTCTCTGGTTCACTCAGATTTTTATCTCTTAGGAAATATTGCTAAGCTAAGTAACGTATCTCATGAACCGATCTGGAAAATATTATTCCTGCATCTGTTTCTTCAAGATTGGATTGTTGCAACTCATTATTCACCTGCCTAAACAAAGCATCACTGGACCGTCTGCAGGTTCTACAGAACCGAACCCTGCTGCCAGACTTCTGACTAAACCACAGAGGTTTTCTCGCGTCACCCCGGGAGCGGAGCTAGAGGCGTGGCCAAAACACCAAAGCCCTGTAGAAACAGCTCAGGGTTCAGATACTTTAACTGAGCTGAGGTCCAAACACTGAAACAGAACATCAACAAACCTGTCTGAAAACGAGTCTCGGGTCAGAACCAGAACCCCCAGAAATCCACAGAGTTCAGAGACGAGCAGAGTTAGAAACACAGAGACTGTGTGTGTGTGTGGCCATTTTCTCTCTGTTCTCTCTTATTTCTGCCTCGTTGACCCGGTTAATCACCGACCCAGTTCTACCCTGCAGCCCTCTGAATCTCCACTCCTCCTGTGGCCTAGAGGTGTACTGATGACATCACACGTGACATCACAGACCGGGTCTGGGCTCTGATTGGCTGTGGCTGTCAGTGAGGACGGCTGTGGGACTCACGTTGTTCCTGAAGGAGTGCGCTCTGATTGGGTCCTCGGCAGCCAACGAGCAGCTGCTGAGGATGATGAAGACCAGGATGAGGTTGGTGAAGATGTGGTGATGGATGAGTGTGTGGCAGGCAACACGGATCCTGTGAACAGAAGGACAGAGACAGGAGGGTTAGGTCTTCATGTGGAACCAGAACCAGCTGCTGTCTGGGTTCTGGTCTCTGTATCGGATCAGTTCAGATAAATAAAAAGCAATGCTTGAACACGAGGATAACTTTCTGAGCACTACTGATGTTTAATGGGTTGGTTTTGGTTCTTGTTGTTGGGGGACCATCATGGAGTCTGAGATCATGGTTCCCTGACCCAGGAAGATGGGATGGTTCAGGTGGAAGGTGTGTCTCTGAACCACCAGGGCAGGTGTGAACACACCCTTTGTTTGCAAGTTTCTACTCCCACCGAATTAGGATGCATTAAAACCAGCCCAGCTTGATCCACTTTAATCCAACTCCAGTCCATTTATCTAAAAAGTCCGGTTCGGTTGGCGTGAGCTCATAATCGGACCAAAACAGCGAACTCTGGTCCACCTACAAACCTCGGTCTCGGTTCGGTTGAAGTGAACTCTGGTGCGGTTCGAATGCAGATGTGAACGCGAAGTGGACCGGAGACCGCTTCAAAAGCAGGAAGTGGACTACAGCGCAGGGCATTCTGGGTAAATACAACCAAAACAACTGCTAGCTAGGTTAGCGCTAGCGGGAGAAATGGCTCGTGGTCTTTAGCCAAAGACAAAAGAGAAATCCTCCAACCGCTAAAATATGACGTTGCTACATTTTTAACATTTCGTGAAGGAAGTTGCGCAGTGTCTTCATAGGTTTTCGTGTCATTTCCTTCGGTGGTTCTTGGTGCAGCGCCCCCACAGGCGAGGAGGGGAACAGGTTGCTCAAAGGGTTCACTTGGTTTGACTCAGAGCAGAGAGAAACGAACCGTAGCAGCTGGAACTGGAACAGATGTTGCAACATTTGTTGTTGTTGATTCATTCTGCTCCGAGTCAAACCAATCAAACCCTTTGAGCAAACTGTTCTCCTCCTCGCCTGTGGGGGCGCTGCACTAAGAACTACTGAAGGAAACGACATGAAAACCTCTGAAGACACTGAGTGCAACTTCCAGCTTCACGAAATGTAAACAAAAATTGAACAACATCAAATTTTAGCGGTTGGAGGATTTCTCCTTTGTCTTTGGCTAAAGACCACGAGCCATTTCTCCCGCTAGCGCAAGCCTTGCATGTTTGTTTTGGTTGTATTTACCCAGAATGCCCTACGCTGTAGTCCACTTCCTGCTTTTGGAGCGGTCTCTAGTCCACTTTGTGTTCACATCCTCATTCAAACTGCACCAGAGTTCAGTTCAACCAAACTGAAATCAAGGTTTGTAGGTGGACCAGAGTTCGATGATCTGTTCACACCTCCCCAGACGAATCAGACTTTGTAGGCAGATGGACTGGAGTTGGAATAAAGCGGACTGAACAGGCCTGGTGGGAATGATGCACACTTAAAAACATTAGTTCACGCAGCTCTTGGACATATGAAAAAATGATCAAATTGTTAACTTACTACTGTAAGTTTATCTTTTACAAAATACCACATTTTCGTTCAAAATCTAAGACGTTCAGGATTTCTTTAGCAGATGCAACTCAAGGTGGTTGATGTGTTTTATGGTGTGGTGTGTGTGTTGGTCAGTGAAGGTTGAGGTGTTCCCAAACTCACGGGTTTGTTTTGCTGAGGCAGAAGAAGGCGCTGCCTTCTGGGATGGGGAGAACTTTCTCTTTAGGAGGTGCAAGATCAGCCATCTTCAGCTGGACCCCTCCCTCTGAGGAGAAGAGAGAGATCATCTGGTTGGAGGAAGACTCTAAAAGATCTGCCTGACCAAAATGATCAGCCTTCAGGCCCACTGGGAGCATCCGTGGTCTGATGAACATCCAGCCCTGAACCCTCAGATGAGCCGGATCATTTCTCTGTGGAACCTGTCTTTAGTTCCCAGAATCCCTTTATGGGTCGTTCTGAAGTTTATGTGCATCTGAACAAAACAGCAGTGTCTTCAGAACCTCCAGGATCAGGTTCTGGTTCATTTAAAGGGGCGGTATTATGTAAAATCAACTTTTTTTTTTTTTTTTTTTTTTTAGCTTTCCATCATCTTATAATGTTATTCCCTCATCAAAAACATACCTGGAGTGCTGCCTTGATTCTGTCATGCATGTTTGAGAAATCCTTTAATCTCCCATGGCAACCATTCAGCTGTGCAAAACATCTGGGTGGATACAGCTCCTCCTCAGAGCTGCAGTTTCTAAGCTCACTCAGCCCCTTCAGACTAGTAGCAATTAGCAAGCACCTGGTGGAACTGCACATCTGCTGATCTCATTATACGAGCTACTTCTCAGTGAAACGCTGACAGAAACATTGTTAAAGGGTTAATGGAGGAGTGATGTTGTGATGACTGCCTGAAGGTGGAGTTTCAGAAAGAGCTATTGTTTTTAAAGAGACAGAGGCCCAATTTCATGGTGTTGAATTACAAAGTCAAATTTCTTTTAAGTCATATTTGATATTAACAGCATGTTTATAACAACTGAAGGTAACGTTGTTACTGGATGGTTGCTATAAAATGAATCTATGTGACTGGAAAACAGACGATACCGACCCTTTAAAGCCCCGGCGCTGCCTTTTATTCAACAGCTGGAATTTCTGTGTTTGAAATTGGAAAAATTGAGTGGAATGCATTGGAAGCTGGAATTCTGACCTGGAAAGTCAGATGTTCTCCAACCCTAACATGGCTGAAAGCTGCAGAGATCAGCTGAGTTGGTTCTATAATGAATGGATCATTGAGGCAGAATGTTACTGTAAGAACAGACCATCTTCTCCTTCAGGAAGCTCCTCTTCCTCCTCGTACTCTGTGTCTTCATCGATATCCACCTGCAGAGACAAACAGACCTTAGAGGAAACTGAAGACACATCAGTGACCGACCCAGAGCTCTCCGTCTGGTGGACATCTTCACCTTCACCTCTCCTTCAGCCTCCTCCTCACCCTCACCCTCCTTCTTCTCACTGCAGAAGAAAAATCAGGAAAACATCAGAAGGGAGGAAAATCCAGGTTTTCCATCTGCCTCTGTCTCTCCATGACTCACTCTTTCTTCTTGTCATCTCCATCTCCGCCGGCCAGATTGTCCACAGCAATGGCCAAGAAGACGTTCAGCAGGATGTCTGATGCTCGTTAAGGAGAAGGTTGGGTTTGAGGATTTATAGTCGGATGGTCGGATGAATAGTTGGATGGATGGTCGGATGGATGGATGGACGAATGGATGGTTGGATGGATGGAGCTCTAACGAGGAGCTTATCCACCAATAAAGCAGTTGATCCGTCAGGTGTTGGTCCGTGTGTTGGTCCGTTGCCATGGATACAGTTGCCGCAGATGAAGAGGATGACGAAGTAAACGCAGACGATCATCCCTGGAAACACAGGACCGCCGTACGCCATGATGCCGTCATACATGACCACGTTCCAGTCCTCACCTGTCAGGATCTGAGCACACAGTGATTGTCAGGGACACGCCCCCCTCACCTGGTGACATCACCAACCGTTGTTGTTGCCATGGTACCTGGAAGCAGGTGAGCAGCGCCTGCGGGAAAGCGTCGAAGGTGCTTCGTTTGGTCTGCGTCTCATCGAAGTTGAACTTCCCTCCGAACAGCTGCATGCCGAGCAGAGCGAAGATGATGAGGAAGAGGAAGAGGAGGAGCAGCAGCGAGGCGATGGACTTCATGGAGTTCAGCAGGGACGCCACCAGGTTGGACAGGGCCGTCCAGTGGCTGAGGAGACACAGCGGCATCATCAGAGCCGCAGAGATGAGGTGTTTGGGTCCCACCTGGAGGTCCAGGCGCGTTCGCTCACCGTGTGACCTTAAAGATGCGCAGCAGGCGGACGCAGCGCAGCACAGCGATCCCCAACGGAGGCATGATCTCCAGCTCCACCAGGATGGTCTCGATGATGCCGCCGCACACCACGAAGCAGTCGAAGCGGTTGAAAAAGGCCACGAAGTAATGAGCCAGACCCAGACTGTACATCTTCAGCAGCATCTCCACCGTGAAGAGAGACAGCAGCACCTTGTTGGCGATGTCTGGAGAGACGGAGACAGACCGTCACGAAGACTGCCCAACACCCACACTTTACATAGGGATTACAGGGGCAGGAGCCCAGGGCCCCAATGCTATGGGGGGCCCCAAAGTATTTTTCTTTTTTTTAAATAAATGCATATTTTGCAATCATTGCACTTTATATAAAACTTATAGGCCCAAATTATGAGTTGTATTATTTTGAGATTTTTATTAATAAGGACAATACTTTTACAAAAATATGTTTTTGCACATTTGTTGAAACTGTCTCCATGTCGGGACAGTTCAGTCTGAGGCAGATAATCTGTGAAAAGATGGAGCTCCTCCTCCTCCCTGAGCTGTTATCGCTGTCTAAAGAAATGCACCACTCCCAACCTGAAACAACCAATCAGAACCAGGAAGAGGGGCTTAGCGCTGCCAATCACCCTCGTGTACGTGCTGCTAAATGTGCTGATGGTGGAGAAACAGCTCACTGTTCCAGGAAAACTGCTTATCCGCCGTCATCGGTGGCCATGCTAACTAGCATTAGCGTTAGCAACAGGCTATGTTGTGGTGAACCAGCTGTGGCGTAGCAGAGAGCAGGGAGGGGGGTGTGAGCGGCACATACATGAGGGTGATTGACAGCGCTAAGCCCCTCCCCTGATTAGTTGTTTCTGACTGACTGGTGGATTTCTGCAGTTAGTACTGGGAGCACTGGGAGAAGGCAGATGATTTTTCAGATTATCTGTTTTATACTGTCATGACATGATGATCATTTTAGCAAATATGTAAAAAGATTTTTCATAAAAGTTAAATACTGCAGTTTTAAGAATTTGAAAGTTATGAAATTATAGTTGATTTCTTTTGGACAAACATGGAGTTATTGGCAAGAGTACATATCAAGCCTATCATGCATCAGTTCAAATGCATAGGACTACCTATTATTGTAATTTGGATTGGTAAAAGAATTTTTTCTTAGTGGATAAGGCACCAAAACTGTCTCCAGCCCAGGGGCCCAGGTCCTTGTAAATCCGGCCCTGTGCAGAGCTGCTCTGAGAAAGACACCCGGCCACCAGGTGGCAGCACCAGAGGTGGAGCTCTTACCCTGGACTTGAGTCAGCCAGTCGGGCTGGTTGTAGTGCTCAGAGGCGCTGAGGGAGGTGTTCAGAAAGACCAGCAGGAGAACCAGCCAATAGAACGTCACCGATTTGACGGCGGTACGACAGTTCCTGCGACAGACTCTGTTCCAGCGACGTAGTGTCCGGCTGAGACAGAGAGACACCTTCAGCAGGTGAACGTCTGAAAATATGACTTTAATCTACAGATACTCACCAGCAGCTGATCTTCATCATGGAAGCACTGGAACACAACAGACTGAGGTCAGTTTACTGCCTGAAGCTGGCGCTAGAGTTAACATCTGCAAGCCTGCACTAACATTTACAGTTTACATTGGATATTTAGATCAGACTAAACGATTCCTGTTTTTGGTCCGTTTATATCATCTAAATCTGATCTCTCAGATTCAAAGCCCAGATGATGATGTCATGTCTTCATTAACTTCTGGTCAGTGGTGGGCTACGCTAACTAGCTAGCTGTGCTAACCCTAAATTACTAATCATGAACGTTAACTCTGCTAATGCTACATCGCTATACCAACATGGTATTTAGTGGAAGATAATGTTAAAGTGCTTTACTGACATGGTATTTTGGGTAAGCAAACACTAAATCTCTATATCCACACCTCATTTTGCGGAAGCTAATGCTAAGGTGTTAAACTAACATGGTATTTAGCAGAAGTGAATGCTAAAATGCTATACCGACATGGTATTTAGGGTAAGCTAACACTAAATCTCTATATCAACATGGTATTTTTTGCAGAAGCAAATGCTAAAGTGCTATACTGACATGGTATTTAGAGAAAGCTAACACTAAGGCTATATACCAACGTGGTATTTAGTGGAAGCTACAGTGCTATACCAACATGATTTTAAGCGGAAGCTAATACTAAAGCTCTATATTGACACAGTATTTAGCGGAAGCTAATGCTAAAACGCTATAAAAGTTACTTGTATGTTAGTTTTGTCTTATTTATAGTGTGATAAGATAGAAACTAGACCAAAAATACTTGGTAAGATTTTGTGTTTTTGCTGTGCAAATCACAGATGGCTACCTGGAGACCAGATTGAATAAACATTATTATTCTGACGTTTATCAAACAGAAGAAATGTTTTTCTTCTGAACCTGGAGATGTTTGGTCTGATTTCAGGTCAGATCTGGAAGGAATAAATAAAATGTAAAAGTAGCAGCAAACATGGAGGAAGGTTACCAGCAGGCCTGACAGCAGTTGGTGTGCTCTTCATCGATGTTCTCCGTGTTCTCTGAAGCTGTTTCACTCGCCGGGAGACTCGCTACCAGACAGAGACAGACAGAAGGTTTTCTACATTAACATTTTTGTTCTCCAGCTGTCTGTTTCTGTCTCCCTGTGTCCATCAGCTCCTGCTTATCGGAGACATGCTGGATCCTTTTATCTGGACCCGACTCACCGTGAGTGTCGTTGGAGTGACTGAACCACCCGAACTTCCTCTTCTTGTCGGACAGCTCGCCCAGGGACGGCCCTGAAACACACAGGAAGAGACGGAGACATTACAGACCGTCCTGCAGAGGCGGGACCAGTTCACTGATGAACCTGAGCTTGTTCTCAGAGAAGGTTGGACTCCTCCAGGTTCTGCTCCTCCTCACTGATGTGATGGTGTTGTCATGGAGACAATGGGGAAACTTAGCAGGATGGAGCAGAAGATGGACAGATGCATCACATCTCCATCTACAGTAATGAAGGTGTTGCTGTCTGGCAGTGAAGAAGGAGCCGAACCTGAAAGCAAAACTTTTCCATTTCTGATCCAGAATGAAGGACAGAACCTGGATCCAAGCTGCTGAAATATGCTTCCTCTATAGGGAGGCCAGGCTCTGCTCTAGAGATCAGGAGAAGAGGTCCATCCGGGACCTGTTACCCTCATGGAAGACAATAGATGGATGGATGTCCATTAATGAGGTTCTACGTGTTTCTGTTGCTGACTGTCACAGAGAGAAGCTGATGAACAGAAGTCCAGATGTTTCAGACATCAGCATGTTGGTCATCAGAACCAGGGGAGTAGAAGAACCTGAAGGGCTGAGAACATCAACCCCTCTGAGGTCCGTCAGAGTCTGGTTCTCAGAGCAGCGGTTCTGGATGGGAGAACCACAGATGGAGCAAAGCTTAGAGGAGACCTTCAGTGTTGGTTCTTCTTCACAGACTGACCCAGCCTGACCCATTCTTCACAGCCCTCTTCCTCTCTGTAGAAATCATTAGATAATCTAAGGAGGTCAAAGTGGACCTGAGGACGCCACTAAAGTTGTCTTGTGTGGACATCATGTTGACACCAGACTCCAGAAGGAACATCTGACCTCTTCAGGGACTTCCAGCTGTGTTTGAGCCTTGGTGTTCTGAATGATCTGGATCTCTTTGTGATCCGGCTGATGGTTGGCTCAGTCATGTGACCGATGGTAAACCGCGTCACGACCTGATTCTGGAGCTCTCTCCTTTGATCCAGAGAAAATCCTTAATCTGAGGCGTTACGGAGTGCCGGGCCGAGTCTGGATTATCTCCGTCTCTGATTTGCATCAGATCTTCTGCACTACTGTAGGACGCCAAACTGGGGTGAAGGATGAAACCAGAGGAAAACACCAACCCACGACAGAGTCTGACTTACTTGGGTTTCCATCCTCGTCCAGTTCATCCATATCCTCAGCCTGAGTGATCCAGTCCATGTATCCACACAGATCCTCCTCCATCTGCTGCTTCTCCCGGAGCTTCTGGAAGTCTCCTCGGGCCTTTGCCTTCTCCCTCTCCTTACTGAACTCTCTGAAATGTTCAAACAACATTCGCTCAGAGATTAGTTCAGATCTGGTTCTGCCATCAGAACCTTCTGTGAGAGTTATACCGACCCGCTGAGGACTCCCAGAACCAGGTTCAGAACAAAGAAGGAGCCAAAAATCACAAGACTGACGAAATAAACCCACGGCAGCTCGAAGCCAATGGCATCGTTCATCTGCAGAGAGAGAGACCAGGAGGACACAGAGGGATTAGAAGATGTGGACATACCTTTGAGGACAGCAGGAGAACTGAAGGTTGGTGAGTCCTCACCCAATACAGCACATCGGTCCATCCCTCCATTGTGATGCACTGGAACACCGTCAACATGGCAAAGAAGAAGTTATCAAAGTTGGTGATACCACCGTTGGGACCATCCCACCTCCCCCGGCACTCGGAGCCATTCACAGTGCACTGGCGACCGTGTCCCGCGAACGCACATGGCACCGGTTCGTCCTCCACGTAGTTATCTGGAGAAATGAAGGAGAATCAGTAGAAGGCATCTCACTGAAGAGACAACACCAGTAGGAGACAATACCATGAGAAAGGAACACCCTGATGAGACAACACTCTAAGGAGACAATACCCTGAGGAGAAAACACTATGAGGAGACAGCACCTTAAAAAGACAACACCGTGAAGAGACAATGCCATGAGGAGACAACGCCCTAAGGGGACAACACCCTAACCCAACACCCTGAGGAGACAATGCCCTAAGAAGACGATGCGTTAAGAAGACAATAGCCTAAAAGACAACACCCTTAGGAGACAACACACTAAAAACACCCTGAGGAGACAATACTCTAAGGAGACAATGCCCTGAGGAGACAATGAGACAATGCCTATAACTTTAGATAGTCTTTGGTAAGAGCTGAGACTCAGCCAGAACCTGGAAGGTCTTTGCATGGTTTTGGTGGGGTCTTTGGTAACACAGCAGACCCCATATTATTCATGACTGGATGTTTGGAGGATGTTTGAAGTCCTTATGATTTAATATTGCAGTGGTTTCTTCAGGGTCCTGGGTGAGGCTTAGTGAATCAGGAGGCTGGTAGGAGCAACATGGGAGTTTTAACCTGTAGAGTCTGCTGACCGAACAGGACAGTGCTGAACATCTTATGAAAGCGCTACAAGTTGGGTAGGTTTGGGAGCTGAGCAAATAAAAATGTTGGATACTTTCTTTCTTGGTTTTTGGCTCAGTTGGTAGAACCAAACATGCTAAAGACCTCAAAGAGAGACAAACCAGGAGGGAATCACTCTTCATCCTTTCAGCATTGGAACATTTAGGAATCATCACCCAAACAAATCCTTCTGATTGAAGGCATCCTCATGATGCTCTTTGGACCTCCTGGGATGTGAATGATTACAGATGTGATCGGACCGGTCCCGGTGTGTATGGTACCTGTCCCAATGTAGTAGCAGGTCCTATGCATACGTCCGATGAAGAGCTCCAGGCCAATGATGGCGTAGATGATGATGACGAAGAGAACCAGCAGAGCAATGTGGAGCAGAGGAACCATGGCCTTCATAATGGAGTTCAGGACAATCTGTAGACCTGGTGGACACACAGAGTTGAAGACATGTAGGACACACACTGTCCAGTTAGTTCACAGTCCAAGAAACTCACTGGGGACTCCAGACACCAGTCTGAGGGGTCGCAGCACCCTGAAGGCTCTCAGAGCTTTGACGTCCAGACCACCAGGCTTCCCTGGCATGTGATGGGTGGTCGCCTGCTCGCCACTTGACTTATGAGTCATCGTCTCCAGGACAACGCTGAATAACCTGTACAGAAGAACACAGAAGAAGAAAAGCAAGACTTTATTTTGGTATTGTGTTTCTGAAGGTGTGAACAGCTAGGAAGGAAGAGTCAGTGTTCCCAGTTTCCTCTGGATGTCCAAATGTTCTGGTTCGAGTCAAGTCAAGACGTTGGTTCCTGATACATGTCTAATCCCAGAGGACAGAATAAACCAAAACTATCTACCCATGTGTCCTTCCATTGATGCCCTGTCTTCACTTCTCTCATCAGTTGGTGGAGATCACTGGCCTGGTAAAAACCAGCTACTTGTTCTACGCTTTGCTTCATCCGGAAGGTCTGGACCCTCGGCTATTATTGAGAAAGGATTGCTTGCTGGAGGCACAGACTCTGTTCAAGTTTAAAACGAAACCCCTAACGTTTGGCCGTGATGTATATAGTGCGCCAGCTTGACCATGAAGGAAGCTACACTATGAAGCTTACCAGAAATTGCGTGTGCCATAAACAACCAACTGTGAAGATAAAAGTGTCGAGTTGAACGACATCTTTGCCAGCAATAAAATGTCTTCAGCGTTCATCTTGCTGCGACTTTAATTGCTCAGTGTTTGGAAGCGTGACTGACATGGACTGAGTGGCTTTGTTCACTGCCTTCGCTGCCATCTGGAGCGCAGAAACTCGAAATCAACGTTCACAACTCCTAATTCTGGCCACTGACTGGCCCGGTTAAAGTTCTACTGGAGGAATCGAGGTCGATGGAAGAAATCCCAGTTGTAGTGGAGCATATTACTGTATCTTTCAACTATGGATACAAGCATAAAAACTTCTATGCTCAACCCTCAGGTTGTATGTTTTTCATATTTTCCATCAGCCACTTGAATTTCAGGATGGTGGCTATTTTTCAAGATGGCCTCCATTTTTGATTCTTTTAAACCAGTTGTTGCCATAAAATGTTTCCCATTTTCATGACTTGGATGAACTTTATGTCACATCGTATGTTTGGGACCGAGAGACAGTCATCTTAATATTTAGCGTTAGCTTTTGCTAATTTTTTCATATGTTTAGCATTAGTGAAGCTAAGATTTTTGTTTAGCAAATTAGTGGTTAGTGAACCTAACTTTGGTTAGCTGTGCTCATCACTGGCAATAACTACTGCTGAGTTTTGTGCAAACACATATTCTCTAATACAACCATGGTGACCATTTTGAAAAATGTCCACCAGAAAAAGGAAACACAAGATCAAGAAAATATATTTGATTTCTATGGTTCATAATATGAGTGATTTAACACTAAGCACATTCATCTAATTGGGCAATTTGAGTACAATAATTAATTTTCCATGGCGGCCATCTTGAAAAGTAAAAAAATGATCAGTAAATATGATTTCTATGGGCTCATCTCTGAGGCAGAACCTGACCACCCTGCAGAGAAGATGCATTTCAGAGCAGAGCAGCAGAGAAGCACAAAGCAAACTCCTGGAGATCCATCACTGTCTCTGATGCAGTGAAGTGGAGCGAAGCATCCCCAGGCAGAGTTACCATGACAACAGGCTTTATCACCATCAGTGTCATCATTGCTCTGAGGACGTCCAGTCATGTCTCCTGTCCTGCAGCGAGGACATCGACCAGCACAGAGGACGAAGCTCCTCGGCAGGACTCAGAACCAAGTGCTGCGTCTCCTAAAGGATTTACACCAAACTGTAAACAGGGCTTCTTCTGGCTTTCTCCTTCCCACTCCTTCAAGAAGGTCAGTCTTGTGGAGTCAACAACTAATAGTTGTCCTGTGGACAGGTTGTCCCACCTGAGCTGTTGAACCCTGCCGCTCCTCCAGAGCTACCTCCTGGCTGCTTCTCTGATTGATGCTCTCCTCGCCCAGCCTGTCTCTTGAGGTGGGCGTCTTGGTAGGTCTGCAGGTGGTCCATCCTCTCTCAATGTTGGGATGACGGATTGAACAGAACTTGCTCAAGCCATCATCTGAAGAACTTAACCCTGACTTGTGTGCTGGGTTCCTTGGTCTTCATGATGCTGGTTGTTCTCTGAGGTTCTCTGAAGAACCTCTGAGGTCAGAAACAGGACATCTGCAGCGAGACAGAGATCCTAAACTCAGCTGTTTGCACAGTATTTTACTCGAGGGTTTCAGAGAAGAAGCTGGAGGGACTGTGACCCTTGGCTGGCCTGGGAACGCCTTGGGTTTCCTCTGGAGGAGCTGATCCAAGTGGCTGGGGAGAAGGAAGTCTGGGTCTCTGCTTAGGCTACTGATGGATGGATGGATGGATGGACAAACGGTTGGATGGACGGACGGATGGATGGGTATAAATATACAACAAACTCTTCAGTTTTATTGATGGAAACGTTGAACTATGAATCTCTCTTCTCCTGCTTCAGAGTCATAAACCACTTTGTGTTGGTCTGACACATAAAGAGAACGGGTCAGAACCAGGACCCACACAGAACCAGACAGGAGAACCAGAGGGCTGAAAGGACGACAGGAACCTGCGGGACTTCGGCGTTCCTACCCGACAATGACGATGACGAAGTCCAGAAGGTTCCAGCCGTTGCGGATGTAGGAGCTGGGGTGCATCACCAGACCGTAGGCCAGGATCTTCAGGAAGGTCTCTATGGTGAAGATGATGAGGAAGACGTACTCCACTTGTTCCTGAAGCACAGAACAAGGCCCGTCAGAACCAGGCCGCAGGGCAGATTCAACAGAAACAGGGTGAGGACCATGATCGGACCCGGTGGGAGCAGAACTTGGACAGGAGGTCCAGCTGGACCTGGATGTAGGGCTGGGCCATATGGCTCCAAAATACAAACTCAACATTTTTTCAAACCTGATCCGATTTCCAGTTTTAATCCATTTTTTCCTCATTTTTTTTTGAAAAACAAATTACAGATGACAGAAAATATTTTCAAAAATCGTCAATCATCCCTTCTGTGAGTTGGATGGTGGAGCATCAGGGCCAGGCTACGAGGATTTTTGCATTATTACAAGAATAAAGTCGAATAAAGACGCAATTTTTCCAGAAGAACGTCTTAAAATTGCAAGAAAACTTGTTTTAATCCAAAAAGCTTCTGGAGTCATCGAGATCCAGCGTGAGCAGCTCAGTCGCTGCTGAATCGCTTCAAAGTCCTGCAGCTGAAAATAATTTCATGCTGATTTGTTGAAATTTGAAGTATTTCCTTATCGGTAAAACAGATGCTAACGTATAACTTCACGAGATGCTCAACATTCCTCATTTCATTTTTGTCATTTTTCATGAGTTCTTATAAAATGATGAATTCATTCTCCTAATATTGCGACGTTATTCTGGTAGTACTACGACCAGGGCTGCAGCTCAGGACTTTCTGAGGTGTTTGCAGGGGCATTCGAGCCCCCCCCCCCCACGAGGGTTTTCAATGTACAAACAGCTGTTAAATACAGAAAGTCATTATTCTGCCGTCGTTTTGGCGCCCCCTCCAGGGGACCACTTTGTGCAGCACTGACTACGACTGTATTCTTGTAGTACTGCAACTTTATTATCGGTATTAAAACATTTTAAAATCGTAGCCTGGGCCTAATATTTCATCCTAGAGTCGACCTGAATTCAACGTCCAAATAAATAGAAACTGTACAACACGCTTATCAAACAAGATGGCCGCCCCAGAAGCGCTGACATCACTTTGAACCAGAGGGGGGCACATCGATCCATAATATCAGTAGTATCGATATCAAGTCGGTATCAGTATCGGATCGATACAAGCGTGATAAGATCGATACTGTCGTTTCAGATTACCTCTTGAAATTACTCAGCTCTACCGTAACAAAGGTTTTGCTTTTATTTGCTCTCAATTTTTCTCACGTTTATTTAGAAAACAAATTTGTTTTTCCATTGTTTCTTTTTAACGTATTTTGTAGACACCAGTCAACTCTATCTAGATTCTGTCCTCAGTTTTAACAAAATAATTCAAAGGAAAAACCACGAAAACGACTAAAAGTGACGATATATGATTCTTAAGCATCGGTTTTAGTGTCGGTATCAGCGATACTGGGCCAGCATTTACTTGGTGTCGGATCGATACCAAAATGTGGAGTATCGCATTGTTGATTTTTGGAAAATCCAGATTTTCCAAAAATTAAATCTTTGAAGACCAGAAATTTGATTAATCGATCAAATCGATTTTTCGCCCACCGCTATCTGAACGATGTCAGTGAAGTGTGCTCAGTGGGTGGAGCACTGATGAACAACAACTTTATCTCCTGAGCTGCGCTCAGAGCGAGGCGCAGCCATCACTGCAACAGGAAGTGACAGCGTGAACAACGAGCTCGGCCCGACTGCAGACGAAGGAGGGCGCTGGGACGGGGCGGTTGGAGCAGCGGAGCAGAAAGTCCTCAGAGCCGATCACAGATCTGTCAGTCATCCGCCGCTCCAGCGTTTATCCCGCGCCGCTCCAGCTGAAAGCGGCCCCGGGCTTCATTGTGGAGGTCAGCGCCTTCACTCACCAGGTCATGGTTGGTGGAGTTGGAGTCATCCTCAGGAAATGGTTTGGAAACTCCCAGAGCCACGCAGTTAGCAAAGATGGCTAACAGGATGAAGATATCGAACGGTCTGAGAGACGAGTTCAGGAAGTTGTGAAACAGCCAGAGGAACCAAGAACCACCTGACGTACATCTGATCTGGAGCTTCCTGTCCAGGCAGGAACCTTCCGGAACACAACAGCAGAACCTTCTGGACCTCGCCTCCATCCGTGGCCACAGCTTCATCTCCACCTGTCCAGCTGCTGGGCCAGTCACCATCGCCGGTTCCTCTGGACCAGAGGTTATTGCAATAAACGATGACATTGTTGTTTTGAGACCATTTTCAAGTGATATATTGATGATTGCATAATAATGCAGGTACAACGTATTCAAGACCAGTAAACTTTGTAACAGAACATTATCACTCTTATTTAATTTTCCATTTTATTTCCAATCTGATTGTTTTATTAGTTGCCTTTATTTCTTTTTTTTTTCTGTATTTTTTTAGTAATTTTTTTTAATTGTCCCTGTTTTCATTTTGCTTTTTTTTCTGTTTCCATATTCTGTATTTATTTAGTAGTGTTTTTTAAGTTATACTAAATATCAAAAATAAAACACAACAACCAAAAACAATAAATGAAATGGAAATAAAAACCAAACACAACCGAAACCATAAATAAAATTGATTAAATAGTCTCTGTAAACAAAATTCCCCTTCAAAAAATAGAAATCCTCAGAACTGAAATTATTGAGCTCATTTTGATTCATGCGATTTATTGATGAATTGCTTATTCCGACAGGAATACCGGCTTCTCCATCCAATTGCATGTGTTTCTGTCTCCTCCCACTGCTGGAGGACTTCCTGGTTTCTGTCCAATCAGAGAGCAGAGAGACACACCCGCGCTCACGTTCCCCTCTGGATGGTTCTGGAGAAACTGGACCCGAAGGTTCTGCTTCCCCTGTCAGATCTACAGAAAACACTGAAGACCCAGAACCATTTGCATGTGACGACACCAGAAGGTTCTGATGTTGTCGGGTCCAAACTGGGATGGGCCTAAAACCGGAGAGCTTAATGTCAGAACTCTAATGGAGATTTTCCAGTTTACTGCTTTTCTACGAGGCGTAACCATGGTAACACAATATTCTTTCGCTGAAATGTCCTGGCAGCTGATTGGTCAAAGGATACTTCCACTCGACGATATGAAGCGCGGCGCGTCGGATCGGGTTGTTGAGCTTCAGGCAGAACAAGGCTCGTGGGGCTCGCTGGACCTGGTTGCTGCCCTGCACCTGCGGAGGAAGGTGACATCATCAGTTGCATCATCAGTTTCCATGGTAACAAATTGTCAATGAGCACATCCGGCTCAGAGTGAAGATCCTCCTCATGAGAAGATTTTCTGGAACAAACACGGACCGGTTCCTCAGATGTTCTTGAAGAACGTTGGAGGGCTGGGACTGGGTGGAGGCTGCCCGTAAAACATCAACATCGACTTCAGTATGACCACCGTGTTCTCAGCTGATGTCGGCGTGTTCTCAGCTGATGTCGGCGTGTTCTCTCACCTGTTTCTTAGCGTGTTGTCCTCTTCTTCTCTGTGTTCCAGTGGAACTTGTGGTGGAGTGAAGCGTGTCGGTTCTCGTCATCCTCACACCTCCTTCGTCTCCTCCGTCCAGCTCCTCGTCCCACTCTGCGTCCTTCTCCTCTTCCTCGTCTCTTCCTCCTTCACCTCCTCCATCTGCCTCTCCCTCCTCCTCTTCCTCCCCCTCTCCTCCTCCCTCCTCTCCATCCACTGACGTGGTGTAGCCGTTCCGAGCGCTGCCTGCAGACACACAGACTGAGAGTAGCACCTGCACCTTCTCCTCTTCCTGTGGCTCCGCTGTTCTGCTGAACCTGGACTTTAAGTCCGTCCGGACCCTAGATGGATAAGATGATGTCATCAGAGCTTTCTGACCTCATCGGCTCTTAAAGCAGGTGGTTCTAAAGCAGCCTCCATACGAGGCTCCTGGACACCTGCAGGCAGAGACATCCGTCCCAGCCTGACCTTTAGGCCCGGGCCACAAATCGATTTTACCGATTCGTCGGATTTGTGGTTTTTGAATATTTAACTTTTGGAAAATATGGATTTTTTTCACCAATGCGCTCTGTGGGTTTCCGTAGCTCAGAGTGATGTCATCGCTCCCAGGGCGGCCATCTTGTTTGACGAGCGTTTTTTACAGCTTCTACTTATTGGGCTTTGACTTTTCAGGTCGATTCTATGATGCAATATTAGGGTCAGGCTAAGATTTTGGGGTTTTTTTCCAATGAAAATAAAGTCATAATGTCACAAGAATGCAGTCGGAATAATACGAGAATAAAGCATTAATGTTTCCAGAATGAAGACATAATGTCTGAAGAATGAAGTCCTCATTTTATGAGAACTCCAACACGAAAAAAAAAAATTAATGATCCAAGCTTTTTTTCATTGAAACGACTTTTCTGTTGTAATTTTAAGACAAATCGAGTCTTTTTTCTGCTAATATTATGACTTTATTCTCATAATTAAACTGAAATTCTCCTCGCCTGGCCCTGATATGATTGTAATAAAAGCCACTTTTTGAAAATATTTTCTGTCATTTGTAATTTTTTTTTTTTTTTAGAAAGAAAAGTGAGAAAAACAAAGGATTGAAATCAGAAATCGGATCAGGTATGAAAAATATCTAAGATTTTCTTTTTAGGCCACATGGCCCGGCTGCGGTCCACCTCTCCCAGAACCCGGGAGAGGTGGACCCGTCCAGAACCGAAACCTTTAATCCAACTGTAGGCAGGATCAGAACCCAGATCACTGGCCAGAACCAGAACAGAACCCCAGGGAACTGTCCACTGCTGTCGCGATCAATTATTGTGACGATTAATCTGATAAAATATCGTCACATCCTCCAGATTTTTTCATGGAGCCATTCAAGCCTTTTGAGCGATATTAGAAATACTCTGAAAGAAGCAAGTAATTCATTGTTTAGATGAGAAAACGAAGCTTTTATGGCCTGAAACGCAACCACAGCGTTCTCCCAGTGAGCGCCGGATCATTCCCAGCAGGAGGCACCTGCGGCTGAGTGAATCCCAACAGCGCCCCCTGCTGGACTGAGCTGCTGATTTTATTCCCATTCATCACTGGAAGCAAAAGATGCTTAACAGCGGATTTATTCCACAGCATCTGAAGCAGGTGAAGCTCAGACTGCCGCTGGAGGAGCTCTGTACAGTTTGTTGTTATTTTGATTTATTTATTATGTAAAATGTAAATATTTCCATGGAGTCGTAGCTGAATTACTGCTCTGACGTGTTCTTTCAGCCGTTAACGATTCATCGATCGGTCGAATCGATTCTGAATCGATTAATCGTGTCTGATGAGTTTCTCTACGTTAAATTTGGGTCCAAACTGAACGTTTTTCCACGTCCAGCCGGAACCGGGCTCAGAACCGGAACCTCAGCTCTGATTCTCGGTCCAGCGGTAAACAGTTCTGTGGTTCGGCAGCGGTTCTGAAAGCCGAGTGCCGACCCGGAGGCCTCATGAATCCCGTCCGGTTTGCGTCCAGGTCGTTGCTGCATCTGGACCTGGGTTCGGGAGGTGGGGTCGGTTCTGGAAGCGGCGTCAGAGCGGAACGGGTTCTCCTCCGTGTCCTCCTCCAAGGTCAGGCAGGAGGGAAGCAGGCTGAGGAGGAGGCGGGGGGGGGGAACAGCTGTGACCCAGATCTGCGCGTCCGTGGCTGATCTAGGCCGTGATTTCTGTGTTAAATCCCGAGGACACACACACACACACACACGCGCGGCCAGGCCGTTCTGGTGTTCCTGTGAGGACGCCGCAGCGCCACCCCGAGGCTGCTCGGAGCGTCGGCGCGGCCTCCTCTGAGTCTGCAGGCTCTCCCAGGACTTCCCAGAGTGCTTTGCTGCGTCCAGCTGTTGTTCTGAGGCAGGTGGAGAAACAGGGCCGTGATGCGTTCACTGCCAGCCTGGAAAACACGAGCTCAGCCGCCAGGACGGATTCCCACCAGGTCTCTGATCAGGAGCCGGATCAGAACCGAGTCTGCCGGGTCCTTCAGGAGGCCTGAGGAACCACAGACAGAACCAGCGGAACACGGAGAGCGGATCAGAACCCTCAGCCCGCCGAGAACCTTCGGTCAGAACCTTCGGCCCGCCGAGGCGCTCCTCTGGGCGTGGAGGGGCGACGCCGGCTGCAGACGGATGTTCCCACAGCTGGAGGCGTCGCTGAGCCGGCTGGAGGGAAGCTCCAGAACCGGGCCTGGACCCTCCACAACCTCCTCCCTTCTCCAGCTTCTGCTGGTATTGGTCTGCAGAAGGCCCAGCAGGTTCTAACAGGCCCGGTTCTCCTGGAGAACCGGGAGATGGGTACAGATGGGGCTGTGCGAGGTCCTGATTGGTAGTCAGTATCTAACCTGCCACCATAACCAGGTCCAGACAGGACGGCGCTGACGGCCATGTGATCAGAAGGATGGACCCGTAGAACCTGAACCGGGTCACGGCGTGGGTCTGTACGAGTCTGGGTGGGAGTACCGTCCAACTGGTGGACACTGGTTGGACAGGTGTTGCAGTGGCCCGATGGTGGAGCCGGGTCAGAGATCAGTCTAGACCAGTCAGTGTCTCCAGCGGACTGGTCTCTGTCTCCAGTTTACTGGTCTCTGTCTCCAGTGATGATGCTGTCTTTCCGTCTCCTAGGAGACGAGCCATGTCTGATGCAAGCAGCCGTAGCGCCCCCTGTAGGAGGAGCAGAGCTGCTGCTCCGTGGATGAAACGTTCAGAACATCGGACCAGAAGTTCTGATGTTCCACTGTCTTGAGCTGCTGCTTGGAGTAGGCCCATCAGAACCCATCTGGGTTCTGTGACTGGATGGTTCTGAGCTGGATCTGGGTCAGAAACTGGTGGCCCAGAAGGTCCCGTTAGCCAGAGCTGGGAGCTTTAATGTGTGTTGGCAGAACCAGAGCGACCAGAACCGGGGCGGCAGCGGTCACAGAACCGTCATCAAACCTGCATCAGAACCACTGAGCGGACCCGCCTCAAAGGACCGAGGAACTTAGAGCCGCTTCTCTTCCACGTGAACCTGATGAAAGGTTTCTTATCTCCTCCAGAACTTGTGAGTTCTCCCGGGTTTTAGGCCCGGTTTGATTAACTCCACACTCAGAACAATGGCAGGATTAACTCTGCTGCTGTGGCGCTGATCCGATCACATGTGGTCAGACTTATTTCCATGGCAACCATCAGATGATGAGTGGAGCGCATCTTCATCCCGAGAGCCGGAGCTCAGGATCAAACGGCCCGGCCCGCGACCCGGTACCAGAACCCGGTCTGAGGTTCTGGCTGAAGGTACCGTCTCGTTGCTGCTGCCCCACCTTCAGCTCATCTTCATCCCCAGAGGTCCTGAAGGACACCAGGAGCAGAGCCAGCAGAACCGAGGTCGGACCCGGAGATCTGCGGGCCTCCTGGATTCCAGCAGATGCTCCTCTGAGAGCAAGAAGATGATCCTCCGTCTAGATGGAGGAGGACCAGCGTCTCCAGCACCCAGGTCTGCAGGTCCAGATGGACTGCAGAGACATCATCTCGGTCCCAGAGGAGCTCAGAGCTTCTCGTCCAGGAGAGCTGGTCCTCCAGCAGAGGAACCTCCGCACCAAACATGGTGAACATCTACTGGATCAGCTATGACTCTGTTGTGAGGAGCAGATCTGCTGTAACCAGAAGAACGTCTCCCCCTCTGAGAGGATGGAGGTCTCTGGGACCGTGTCCAGCTCAGCTCCTGAGCTCTGCAGCCTGAAGGTCTTAGATGTTTTCATGGAGATGCTCTGCAGTGAGACTAAAATGCTTCAGATGGCTCCACCAGGAGGACACCGCTGATCAGAGGAGACCTCAGCCTGGCTGAGATGTTTGGGTCCAGCTGGGAGCTCCTCTGATCTCCGAGCTGCTCAGGAAAACTTACTTCTGCCGTTCTCCTCGTACATCTCGCCGCTCCTCAGCTCCAGACGCAGACCGTCATCTTCGGTGTCTCAGCTGCTCCTCGCCAGTCGCCTCATGGATCTCCCGATCCTCTGATCTCCATCCCAGCAGGACGAGGAGGCGCGGAGAGAAGATCAGCAGCAGGGCGCAGAGCCGAGCGAATCCAGCGTCTCTAATCTGCCTGCCTGTGTCAGCCGGGCTCGGCGCGCTGCTCCCAAATGGGGATTAGACTGGAAAAAGGCTCGTGTGCGCGCGTGCACGAGAGCGTGCACGTGGGAGGGGGGGCAGCTGGAGGAGAATTAAAGGGACAGAGCGAATAAAAGTTTAACCTCTGATGCACCCTGAGGAGGATGAGGAGGAGACAGAGGGGGGACGGGGATGATGATGAAGATGATGATGATGATGAGAGCGCTCCACCAGACCTCCTGTCTGGACCAGCAGCTCGAGCCTCATCGAGGAGAGGAAGGTGGAGGAGGAACATCTGGTCCTGGAGCAGAAGAACTCCAGATCTGCTGATGATGATCTGTGGAAACCATCGGGGAGAAGGTGGATCGCTTCCTTCTAGAACCAGGACGTTCCTCCTGGACGTTCCTCCTGGACGTTCCTCCAGGACGTTCCTCCAGGACGTTCCTCCAGGACGTTCCTCCTGGACGTTCCTCCAGGACGTTCCTCCTGGACGTTCCTCCTGGACGTTCCTCCAGGACGTTCCTCCAGGACGTTCCTCCTGGACGTTCCTCCAGGACGGGTAACATCTCAGCGCACCATCTCAAGAGTTCAGAATCCCGAGGGGCCCCCACGAAGCCAGAAACGGGCCTGGGTCAAACATCTCCGCTGTGGTCTCATCCGTCTGGAGGACCTGGTCCTGGAGGTTCGGTTCCTCGTTCAGCTTTCACAGAGGGTCTGGAGATCTGACCTTTGACCTGCTGGCTGAGGTGGAGCGCTTGAACCAGCAACCCTGCCCGCTGAGCCACCGTCCGCTCCACGCCTGCTGCCATGGAAACGGAGTCAAGTTATAGGTTTGATCTGGCTGGCGGTTCTGGACCGGTTCCGGGCCGGTTCTGGCTCTGAAGCCACGGGAAGCTGAGGAGGGACGTGATAAAAACAGCTTCCATCAGATGGAGAGGAAAAGCTGCAGGCCGTCCTGTGTGTGTGAGTGAGAGTGTGTGTGTGTGTGTGTGTGTGTGTGAGGCTAAGCTGCGATATTAAGCCGTTTATAATCCTCAGTGCTGGACTCAGGGGATTTGTTGCTTTCTCTCGTTTGTTGTTTTAGTGAGAACGAAAGAGGCAGATCGCTCATCCATCCATCCATCCATCGCTCATCCCTCCATCGCTCATCCATCATTCTGTGTGGAATCTCTCGTCTTGGAGAGTAAAACAACCTGCTGACTTCGAAGCCTGTGGAACAGTTTGAGGGCATCTGGAGCTGAGCTCCCCAGCCTGGTCTGTAGCTGTTCGGTTTCCATCCCAGCTGCAAACATCTGCAGCTTCATCAGAACAAACCCAGAACCTTCAACCCGAAGCTGCTGAGGGAAATCCAGCCTCCACAGGATGGACCAGCGTCCTCACCCTCTGGATTGCAGTGGTGGTGCTGCAGCTCCTCCTGCTGGAGATTTGCCCTTTCTGCAGGGATCACACTGGTTCAGTTCGCTTTTAATGTCAACACGTGGTTCTGGTGCCATGGAGACCAAAGCTGGAGCAGACATCATCCCTGAAAGCTTTTTTTTATTCCATTTTATTTAAAAAGCACATTTTAAAAAAAATAATATGTTTACCCACAGATAAAACCAAGATGAGAACAATAATGACAATAATAACAATATTAAAAGCAGAATTAGAGGCACTAAAAAGACAAAAGAAACACACAGCAGAAAACAACAAGCCGGCTCACATCGTGTCTGAAGCCACTGAAGTCGAGGGTGTTTTTAAGAGAGGCTTTAAAAGAGCAACAGAAGAAGATTGTTTAACATTTAATGGCAGCTTGTTCCATGACGAAGCGACAACAGAAAGCCCTCATCTTCAGTCCTTCAGATGTTTGTCATTTGCCAGCATTACAGCCAGCTGAGAAAAAGAAAAGGAGAACCTTTGCCATGACAGTAAGTTCCAAAAGATAAAAAATAAAAGTGTTTAAATCTGTAATAAAAACACTAAAACTGACAAGGATCTGACTGAGACAGTAAGCATGCTGCCGTCTTGGATGACAGAACAGGTGAGATGTGTTTGTGGTTAAAAGACGCGGAAAGACAAGCCGGACTGATCCCAGCTCAAAGTGAACTGCAGTAATGTCGTTGTGGATTATGGGATTATTACCTCCAAATCATGTTTTGACAAAACTGGAAGAAACTTTTCTGCAAAACACTGCTGACCTGTTGAAGTTGAGACCTGGCTCCAGGGTTACACCGAGACCTCTAACTTATTGGTGAACATATGGTTCCAGATCACCAGGGAGACGGGTGTTAGGACGGAACAACATCACCTGTTTTCAAGTTCAGACAGTTCATGGCATCAGGAGACTTCAAGAGCTGTTGGATGGAGCAGGGATGGTGATAAATCTGACTGTCATCCACAGAGCAGTGAGAAGAGTCGGCCTGATTTCTCAAAGATGACCCTGGAGGGAGAAGATAAAGAGGGCCAAGAACTGAGCCTTGAGGAACTCCACAGGAAAGAGGTGGTGTAATGGATTTAAAATTTCCTGAATGAACACAGAAACGTGTTTCTCTGAATGTTTGTAGAAGTTGCTTCTATTTAAACTGCTTGGGTTTAGATCATTCTGGAGATTATAACACAACATACAAAAATGTCATTAATGCAATACGATAAATAAGAAATACTGCAAAAATAACAAGTGAAAACTGTAAGCTACAAATGTTAACCAAACTATATCGCTCATAAAATAGTAAGTGGAACAGGAAGATCCTAAAAAGGTAGCAAAGGTTCAATGATCACAGCGCTTTAAGCAGCCCCTTAAGGGAGCGATAGGTGGCGCTATCTCTAATGGGAACAGGCAATGTTTTCCAGCTCCTACAACCTTTAATCAGATAAAACATTCAGTGAAAAGGAAGATTTTCTACATTGAGCCTCAACCCCCTGGTAGTGAACCTGGTTCTTCTTCTTGATTTTTATTGGCACTTGGCAAGAAACGTTTAGTAAGCATTACCGCCACCTACTGGTATGGAGTGTGGCTCAAAATATCTATATTATTTTATACATGTAGTATCAGTGGTCATATTTTGTTAATCAACTTTATTTTCCTGAAAAACCTAATTAAAATCTGAACACTTTCTGAATCTCCCTGCAGTATGTTTATTAAATGAAATGTTTCTTTATTTTCTAAATTCTTCCAGCATTAATCTTCTATCTCATTTCTTCAACAAACTTGTATTATTTCTGTTATTTCTATTTCTCCATATTGACAGGTTCCTGTATTATGTTGCTGTATTCTAAATAATGAGCTATTAAGTCCAGTATGTCCAGAATAACATCACTGATGGACCCCCCCCCAGCCCCCCCATGCATGAAGCTGTTGCTGAGCTGGAGAGCTCCTTCGGTTCGACTGTTGCATCCTCGGTGCGCTAAGGAGCGTTCTAGGAGATCCTTCCTCCCAGCAGCTGTTGGGCTCTATAATCGTCACTGCTCCCAACAGAATCTATAAGCGTTTCTATCTCTCCTAGTGTCTGAACAACTCTACTGTTTTTCTGTTGTCACTAATTGGAAATAGTTTGTATTTGTAATGCTCAGAGACATTTTGCACATCTGGTACATTTTTAATGAACCAACTCAGTTGCACAGTCCTCTGGACTGGAGTATTTTTCATCACTACGCAGAATTTATGTTGACATTTTGCCCTTATTGTACAGTATTTTTATTCTTTATTCTGTTTTTATACATATT
This sequence comes from Anableps anableps, assembly GCA_014839685.1. Classification (NCBI taxonomy): domain Eukaryota; kingdom Metazoa; phylum Chordata; class Actinopteri; order Cyprinodontiformes; family Anablepidae; genus Anableps; species Anableps anableps. The sequence goes on along the minus strand of CM026071.1, from coordinate 38,845,713 downwards.
TTACATCCTTTGTGTGAGTCTGTTTTCTGTTACTGCCTGCCACTGACACTTTGCTGCTGTTGCAAGGAAATTTCCCCATCGTGGGACAATTAAGGATATTTCTATTCTATTCTATTTGAATCTTAATCTTGCGAATACTTTCTCTTCTCTTCTGTTTCTCCTTCCAGCTCTCATTTCTCCTGCTCTCTTCAATCCTATAATATCATCTTCCTTTGTTTTCTTCATCCCATTCTCTCTTCCGCTTTTCCTTCAATCTTTTTTTAATTATACTTTTTGCTTCTGATGTGCTTGCAGTTACTGTACAGTTGATGCCTTTTTTGTCAACCTGGTTCTAGTTATACCAGGGCTTTTCAGTGTGAGGGCCCCTCCCCCGGGGGGCGCCAGTTTTTCATGGGGGGTGCGACATGAGGAAAAAAAATTAAACCATAAAATGTTATTGCGGAAATTTAGCTAACTTCAACAAGCTTATAACCTGTTCATTCATCCAGCCACTGGGGGGCGCTGGTTTAAAAGTGCTGACTGATCATGGCTGAAGTGGAGCCAAAACTCCATGAAAGCTTGATATGGAGTTACAAAATTCAGCGGTGAGCTGCTTTACATTCAGGTTGTTTGGGTGCTTTTGTCAAGGGTTGGTCATTTCACCTCGAGAATCTGTTTTTAAGTCCCGCTTTGTCTATTTTACCACTTTCAGCAACCTGTTCCCCTCCTCGCCTGTGGGGGCGCTGCACCAAGAGCCACTGCAGGAAACAACATGAAAACCTCTGAAGACACTGAGCGAAACTTACTTCTTCATGAAATGTAAACAAAAATGTAGCGGCGTCAGATTTCAGTGGCTGGAGGATTTCTCTTCTGGCTTTGGCTAAAGATCACAAGTCATTTCTCCCGCTCACGCTTGCCTCGCGCGTTTGTTTTGGTTGTTTTTACCCAGAATGCCCTGCGCTGTAGTCCATTTCCTGCTTTTGGAGCGGTCTTCGGTCCGCTTGGCGTTCACATCTACATTCGAACCGAACCGGAGTTCACTTCAACCTGGGATCGGTTTACTGAGGTTTGTAGGCGGACCAGAGTTCGCTTTGGTCCAATTACGCGTTCATACCTCCCCAACCGAACCGGATTTTCCACACAGACGGACTGGAGTTGGATTAAATGGAAGTAATGCAGTGTCTTTTCCCTGTGTGAAAATCACAGCATCGTCTGCATACATCACCAAAATAAGCTCATGGCAAACGTCTGGGAGATCATTAATGTACATGGAGAATAAAAAAGGTCCCAGGATAGGGCCCTGTGGAACTCCAACGTTCTAATTACTGTGAGAGGATTTACACAGGGACTCGTCAGGTCTGAGCTGGACTCCAGATCCACTCTGAAACTCAAACCCGATCTCCAGCTGGTGATCCAGAGAAACATCTGGAGCAAAGTTCTGAAAGGTCAGAGGTCAGTCTGAAGCTGCTGTGTCTGAGTCAAACATCTCACAGGCTGTTCAGCAGGAGACGGGGCAGGTAAAAGATCTAAACTGAAGAACTTGGACCTGAAACTGTTCCAGGAAGAGATCTGAAACAAGCAGCTGATGAGGAGAAACCAGGAAGCCGTGGTCAGATCCGCTCCGTCAGCCGCCAGCAAGTGATCAATAATCTGCACTCTGAAAATCCATCTGATCAAACCTGGAACCATCTCTGGGTTCATTTCTGTCTGAATCAGCATCTGAATGATGTCCTCTCATCTTCCTCCCAACGTGCTCTCTGGATGACGTCATGCTGCAGATCGTAAGCGGACCTCTGCTGCCCCCTGCTGAGGAAACACGGTGCTGCTGCCACAGAGGAGGAAGAGGAGGCGGCGACATCATCCCTGAAGCAGAAGCAATTAACAGTCTGAGGAAATCTTTCTTCTTTTAATCTCTGGCTGATTAATTATGATCAGCAGGAAACATGAATAAATGAAGCTGAACATTAATTTATTCACTGTTTTTATTGAACTTTTAGCTCCGGTCCAGTTTCACTCGGAACCAAAACAGAACAAAAGCTGAACTAGAACAAAAACACTCAATCTGTCATTTTTAGCTGGTTAAAATATTGAAATAACAGACTGGAGGGACCATTAAACCTTCATTTTAATTAGAAAACAGGAAATAAAACTGATTTGATTTATTTGGTCTTTGTTGAACCTGAAGTGGTCTGAGGGAGAGCTGGCCAATAAGCCACAGAAATTTTGGCATCAGCATTAAAATCCATAAAACAATCATTCTACAGCAGCGTCACGTTCTCCTGTTTACGCCTCCTCATTAAACCCTCCACTGGGACGTGTCCGACATGGGGGGGTGTCATTATACAAGGTTGGAAAACAGATTTAAAGTCTCTTAGAGCGTTCAACTTCAAAATAAGAAAATTTTTATTGACACAACCTGAACAGAAACTCAACCAGCAACCAAAGAGAGAAAATATGGGGAAAAAACAATAATATTAATGAAAAGCAGATTTAAAAATACACATTTTTACCGTTTTTAAGTCCAAAAGCAGACGTCCACAGTCTGGGGCAGCAGGGTTAACCTCCAGCAGGTCCTGGTCCCTGGACCTCAGGAACCTATGGATGGCCTCAGCTGTTTTTATTGGATCACAGTCAGTGAAGCTTTAAAGACATCTCTCATCAGCCAGTCTAACTATAAGCTTTATCAAAAAGGAAAGATTTAAGCCTAGTCTTAAACGTAAACAGGGTGTCCGTCTCACAGACTGAAGTAGACGGGGGGTTCACCTTGCGTACTAAATTAGACGGGGTGTCTGGACTAAAGTAGACGGGGTGTCTGCCTCAAGGACTAAAACTGGGAGCTGGTTTCACAGGAGAGGAGCCTGATACCCAAAGGATCGGCTTCCCATTCTACTTCTACAACCCCTAGGATTTAAAGCACATCTGGACGTCTTTCTAGGCTACAGTAGTTATTACAGTTGGCCTCACTCCGACCAAGAACCTGCTGAAACTATAATTAACCAAACACCAGCCTTGAATAATAGAATAGAAATCTCCTTTATTGTCCCACAGAGGGAAAATTCAGGTGTAACAGCAACAAAGTGACAGACCTCAGTGCATGTAGGTTCACACAGAGATAAGAGTATTAAAATATATGAAAAAACAAAATTAAGAATAATATACGGTACAATAAGGGGAATGTTATAACATCAGCTATTGTACAGATACTCTGATCTAAGTAATGTGCAGCTGAGTAGGATAATAAAACATATTTGTAAAAAAGTATTTGAGTGTTAAAGACAACAGACTGTTTACAATATGTGAAAAATAAAACTGCAAAAACCAGCAGAAATGTTATTTAAAATTATATAATGATTTCTGTCCTCCCAGTAGATCCAGTCCAGGCTCCATCCTCCCAGTAGATCCAGTCTCCAGTTCTCTCCTCCCAGTAGATCCAGTCCAGGTTTCGTCCTCCCAGCAGATCCAGTATCCAGTGACGTCAGCCCCTTACCCTGAATACCCTCCTCATCATCACACAGGCCCCGCCCACTGGAGGCGGGGCTTCCTTACACACATGCACGTACACACACGCATCAACTGTCAGTGTAGTAAAGCTGGACCTGCAGGCTATACGCGCGCGCGCGCGCACGCATGGTTGCTTTGAAAAAAAAAACAACAAAAAAAAAAAAAACATCCACACGCAGAGCTGAGCGCGCGCATGCGTGTGTGTGGTCTTCCACCTTTCCTTTCAACGCTTTGCATTTTTTTTTTACCTGCAGTGGACAATTACGCACAGTCAGACGCGCACGCTGGCGCATGCACGCCGCAGCAGCAGCGCGCGGCAGCAGCAGAGGGAGGAAGAGGCACGCGCATCCGGACCGCACGCGGCAGGAATTATGAAGGTAACCAGCAGCTTTGTTTGTTTGTTTGTTTATTTATTGTTTGTTTATCTATCCTGCTGTTTGTGTGGCACGAGGCGCCGGGGCGCGCGCGCAGCCGTTGTTTTTTTTTTTTTTTTTTTTTTTTTTTTTTTTTTTTGCTGGTTCTCGTGCGTGAGGAAACGGCTCCGTCAGCAGATTTCCAGCCGACACATGCAGCCCGGGCTGAGGGGGCAGCGGAGGGTCGGTCACCTCCTCCATCAGCAGCACTGTGTGCGAGCGCGTGCGTGCCGACGTGGAAAGGCAGCAGTGTGAGAAGCTCGGGCGTGTGCGCGTGTTTCCATGGTGTCCATCCGGCAGCTGGATGTGCTGCTCTTTGTCTGCGGAGAGATGAATGGCAGCAGGAGTACCAGGAGGAGGAGGTCACAGAGAGGAGGGGGTGCGTTCAGGTGTGTCACGACGCTTCCTGTTTCTGCCTCCTGAAGAGGCTACAACAGGTAAGCACACCTGAGCTCCTGTCACGTGACTTTGTGGGAAGAAATTTTTTTTTTTTTTTTTTTACATCAGCAGCATCAAACACCTGCTCAGGTAACCCATGGCAACAGGATCCACTCTGAAGGGATCACCTGGTCAGATTCCTGATGGATTAGTTCTTCTGGTTGGTCAGCAAAACTTTCACCTGAGAAACTGGGATAAACCTGGGAGTAAACTGGGTTTCAACTGAGATAAACCTGGGATTAAACTAGAACAAACCTGGGATTAAACTGGGACAATCTTGGGATAGATTTGGGATAAACCTGGGATTAAACTGGGATAAACCAGGGAGTAATCTTGGATTCATCTGGGACAAACCTGGGATTAAACTGGGATAAACCAGGGAGTAATCTTGGATTCATCTGGGACAAACCTGGGATTAAACTGGGATAAACCAGGGAGTAATCTTGGATTCATCTGGGACAAACCTGGGATTAAACTGGGATATCGGACAGCTGGAGAACTTCCTATCCTGGGATTTTAAAACCAGAAAAGACCTTCAGAGTGAGGATGTCAGGAAGTTGAAGAGGAACCAGGCTGGTTGGACTGCTGGGTCTGAGGGTTGATGTTTAATGATCATGGGAACAAACTCCAAGCAGAGGAACTCTGGGAAAAACGGGTCTTGGATAAAAACCCAAATGGTTCCATCAATGTCTGATAATCCAGAAAGATCAATGACTAACTCAGGACAACTTCGATAAAGATGATCGTTTATTGGTTGATAAATAAGTTTATGGCTCTCCAAGAGTAGGACCAGAGATAGAAGTCAGCCACTTGGCCTGATCTCAGGTGTTTTCATTATAAAATGTCCTGACAGCAGGAGAAGTGGTTGAGCTCACCTGCGCAGGTAGCGGCAAGGAAGGATGGGAAACGTCTTGACACTTTATGCTTACAAACAACACCCATGGACACCTCAGTGGTTAGGCTGCTAAATTATCTGTGGTCGCCATGGCAGCAACAGTGATGGTTCCCGTCCCCTCAAAGCTGGTTTCTTTTTTTTTGGTCCTGATTCAGCCCAAAGATGTCCTCCGCTGGGACGTCCAGGTTCCTACTCCCGGAGCAGAACTCGGGGTCAGCATCCTCTGTGGCCTCTGACCCCTCGGCTCAAGCCTGAAAGCGCTGACTCAACCATCTCTATGGCAGCTGTTGGCTGATGACGTCATCAGCGTGTGCCGCCACGAGGCCACAGATTCAGACTGACAGCTGCTGTCAGAGCCGCTCTTCGTCTCCAGAGAGAGAGGAACAAACACTGAACCTCCTCCTCCATCATCTTCATCATCCTCAGTCTGCTGTGACCTTTGACCTGCGTCCTCCTGCAGGTTGCAGGTGTGTGTTCAGAGCAGTTTGAGCCGATGGAACCTGAATAGAGCAGTCCTTTATTCTGGGATGGATGAAGGGATGCATGTGAATGAGTGAATGTAGTGTGAAGCGCTTTGGGGTCCTCGGGACTTGATAAAACGCTACACAAACCCAGGCCGTTAACCATTTCTGGATGGATGGATGGATGGATGGATGAACAAATCAATGGATGAACAGGTGGATGGATGGACGGACGGACGGACGGATGGATGAATGGATGGCTGGCTGGATGAATGAATGGATGGATGGATGGATGAACAGATGGATGAACAGATGGATGGATGGATGAACAGGTGGGTGGATGGATGAACAGGTGGATGGATGGATGGATGAACAGATGGATGGATGGATGAACAGGTGGGTGGATGGATGGATGGATGAACAGATGGATGAACAGATGGATGGATGGATGAACAGGTGGGTGGATGGATGAACAGATGGATGGATGGATGGATGAACAGGTGGGTGGATGGATGAACAGATGGATGGATGGATGGATGGATGGATAACTGGACCTTCTGAGACACAGGAGGACAGAACTGATGTTCTGGTTCTGGTTCTCCCTGAGATCCAGTTTTCTGTCACGTAGAGAAGAACTGAACCGACTGCTGTGGGTCGGATCTGATGGCTGGTTCTGTTCGACTGGGCAGGTTCTTGATTGGAGACTCATTCCACATGTTACCATGGTTACTAACATGTTGATCAAGGTCCAGATTGGTGTCCCGCAGGAGGATTCATGGTTCTGATGAGGGAACACCTGAAACATCTTCAGTCATCAGAGTTGATTTGGGCTGAACAGAACCGTCTGCAGTGATGTTGGTCCTTTTATCAGACCGCAGCCGGGTCAGTTTGGGGTTTCTGGATGAAAACATTTCTTCGTTTGTTCTGATTCTGCCGTCATCGCCTGAAAACAGCCGACAGAACCACTAAGTTCTGATCCGAAGATCTGTCAGCGAGCGTCAGGCTCGATGAGGAGCAGAGGATGAAGATCAGAAGAGAGCTAAACGCTCAGCATCTCGTTTTCTTAGAAGGACTACAGAGCTTTGATCTAAAAGACTACAACTCCCAGGAGGGAGCGATGAGAGCAGCAGCCGGCGGCGTCGCAGCTCGTCTCGAGCTGAGTGAGGAGATGATGCTCCTCAGCCTGAGAAGACCAGAGGATACCGGGTTCTACCAGAACCGTCCTACAAGAATCATTCACATCTGCTGGTTCCGGTCCAGTCTGGTTCAGAAAGTTCCATCAAAACGACCCGTTTGAATGCTGTGTCTCTGGTTCTGGTGGAATCCGTTGCTCTGTTGGTCTGGTCCAGTCTTGTTCTGGTTGGATGAGATCATCCCTAATCTTGGGTCGGTTCTGGTTCTAAAAGCACACTGTCACGTCTGAGAACGACAGGAGGAGAACTGGGTCAGACAGAGCCGGACAGAATCACGGAGCTAATCAGGTCACAGCAACGAGACGTGACCCACATATGACCCACTGGGTCCACTCCCACAGGAGCCCACTCTGTGGAGCTAATTACTGCCTGCTTCCTTCAGACGGGTCCTTCAGGCAGCAGCAGGGACGGTTCTGGCGATCCGAATGGATCACAGGTCCAGTTTCACTGACAGCATTTCCATCAGCTCCTCAGATCTACCCAGCATCCATATCTTCCCAAGATCCAAATCCAGATCTTCCCAGGATCCAGATCCTCCCAGAATCCAGATCCAGATCTTTCCAGGATCTCCAGGAGCATATCTCTGGGTTTTTCAGCTGCTTCTTCTCTCAGAGCCATTGGTTTGCTGACCTCTGACCCCGCCCTCTCCAACTCTACCTCTCTAAATGAAGTCATGTGACTTTCCTAAGTTGTTTATTTGCTTAGTGTCGATGGACGGCTGAATGAGCCAATCAGAGGGAGGTGGGTTCATGTTGGCCCCGCCTTAAACTCACTCAGAGTGAACTTTGACCGGCCTTATCTCTGGGCGAGAGACACAGAGAGAGAAAGTGGAACAGGAAGAGAGACAGAACCGACATGACGGCTGAACGCACACCAAGGAACCGACTTCTTCTCTAGAGGTAACACACACACACACACACACACACACACACACACACACTGCTACAGCACCAGGAGAAGGACCTTCCACAGGCCTCCTTCACCTTCTACAGTCTGAGATGATCTGATCTCAGGGACACGGATCCTGGTGCTGCTGGAAGGAACCATCAGAAGATCGACCACTGCGTCCAGAGCAGAACTCAGGTCGGTTCTGGTGGTTCTGATGGGTCCAAAGTGGGCCAAGAAAATATCTGTTCCCACAGCATGATACCACCTCCACCAGCCGGGACCCCTGAGGCGAGGCAGGATGGATCCAAGCCACCATGTTGGTTCCAGCAGGTTCTGATCCGACCCGAGTGTTACAGCTGAAATCCAGACTAATGGGACCAGGAAACATTTCTCCAACCAGTTCTGGTCCAGTTCTTGTCCTGTTTTGGTTAGTCCAATTTTGTTCCAGTTCTGGTCTGGTTCTGGTGGGTCTGTGTTCTTAGCACCTGCTGAGGTCTCCTGCAGAACATCTGATCCCAGGTTCGACAGGTTCTACCTTCAGAGATGATGTTCTGCAGAACCCAGTCAGAACCAGTAGTTATCGGACCTCCTGCTGCCTTTCTGTCATCCAGCCTGTTCTGCTCTGACCTCTGACCTCCTGCTGCTCTCTGGAGCTTCTTTCTGTGGACCTGAGAGACGGTTGCGAGTTCAACTCCCAGCAGGTCAGCAGAGAGTGAAGCCACGCCCACATGGGGAAACGCTGCCGTGTGATTGGCTCATTCACCGTCTGTGTTAACGAGCAACAGAGCAGGTGTACCTAATAAAGTGGGCGGTGTGTGTTTATAGTGAGCAGAACCGGCCCAAGCACAGAGCCCGGTGGTACTCCATTACAGGACGAAGATTTAACATTACCACGGAATCCGCAACCCGATAAAAACCGGTTCTGTTCTCCTGGTCTCGGTTCCATCTCAGAACTTCAAACCACAGGAAGTGAGATGATTCCACTTCCTGTGTCTCTGCCTCCCAGAACCAGCGACGGGAGGTTCCCGTTGTATTCCGTAGCTTCGGGAACGTTGCTGAATGTGACCGCCGTTGTTTGTTTCCTCACTGACTTCCTTCACATATGCTCATCCATATTTAATGTAGTGTGTGTGTGTGTGTGTGTGTGTGTGTGTGTGTGTGTGTGTGTCAGGGCCCATGCTGGTCGCCACCATCTGCTGCTCTCGCATCGTGGCAGTGAGTCGATGGAGTATCAGCTCCCAAACAGGAAGCTCTTCCATGAAGTCAGGAGCTCAGAATAAAACGTCTCCGTTCAGCCGAATCTCAGGAGAACAACCTCCTGGGAGGAAGATGAGGAGGAAGCTAATCTTTCTGTTTATGGGGAGTAACCCCCCCACACACACACCCCCGTCACCCTCCAAAAAGTGCAGCACACTACCGTAAACATCTTTCATGTGTGGATGCCAGCACAAAAATTAGCATGCTCCCCCTCAGGTTGGATGGTTTTCATATTTCCCAGCAGCCACTTGAATTTCAGGATGACGGCCATTTTTCAAGATGGCTGCTGGTTTTGAGCCTTTTAAATCAGTTCTTGGCTTAAAATGTTTTCATGACTTGGATGAACTTTTTGTCACGTCAGACGTTTTCGACTTTGGTCATGCTGTTCATACAACTTTAAAGAAACTGAGGACTTTGTTGTTAGCGAGTCTCACACCAGTCGTCAGCAGGAAGGAGATGAAGATGTGGGATACAGATAGAGAGACAGTCATCTTAATGGTTAGCACTAGCTTCCATGTTGTTTTTTTATGTTTAGAAATTTAGTGTTAGCTTCCACAGATTTTTTTTTTTTTATGTGTTTGGCATTAGCTTACACTAGTTTCTTAAATGTGTTTAGTGGTATAGCGTTAGCGCCCTCTAATTCTTTTATGTGTTTAGAGATTTAGAGTTAGCTTACACTGGTTTTTTAATTTTTTTGTGGTTTAGCCTTAGCCTCTGCTAATTCTTTTGTGTTTTGTGGTTTAGTGTTAGCTTACACTAGTTTTTTAAATGTGTTTAGTGGTTTAGCATTAACCTCTGCTAATTCTTTTATGTTTAGCCGTTTAGCATTAGCTTACACTGGTTTTTTAAAATGTTTAGTGGTTTAGCGTTAGCTTCCTCTAACTCTTTTATGAGTTTTGCAGTTCAGTGTTAGCTTCTGCTAATATTTTATTTGTTTAGCAGCTTAGTGTTGGCTTCTGCTAATTTTTTCATGTTTACTGATTCTTGTTTCACAAATTAGTGGTTTGTAAATTTAACTTCTTGGTTAGTTGTGCTCAACACTGGCAGTAACTACTGCCGAGTTTAGTGCAAACTTATATTTTCCTTTGCAACCGTGTTGGACATTTTGAAAAATGTTCTTCAGAAAAAGTAAACACAGGATCAAGAAAATATATGGGATTTCTATGGTTCAAAAAATGTAGGCTATGATTTGACACTAAATACTTTTAATTGGTGGTTTTGGTGCAAAAAATAAATTTCCATGACAACCATGGCAACAATCTTGAAAAATCTATGGGTCTATGGGCTTTCTATGGGTCCAATTATGTATGATTTGACACCAAAAGTGTTTATCTGTGATACATACAAGCAAATTTAGTGCAGAAATTAATTTTCCTTGAAGACTATCTTGAAAAATGGCTGCTATCCTGAATTTTGCAGTGGCTAATGTCTTTTTTTTTTTTTTTTTTCTTTTAAAAAAAGCAAGCCACTGGGAGCATCGGTGCCAAGTTGGGTTCTTGTATGTGCATCTCAAAGATTTTGCTGAAATAGTCAATTGTCTGCTGCGCTAACTGTGAAGGTGCTTTACTGAAACATGCAAAGTATCTGGAATATCTCTAGACTGAGCAGAACAGCCCGTTAAGGCAGATGTGTGCTGCCTTTGTGCCTTCTAGCAAACGTTCTACGGAGCTTTGACCCGCAAACTGATGCTGGTTTTACTTCCTGGAAGTTCAGACAGACCAGGAACTGCAGGAACTGTCCTCCAGGGTCTGTTTGGTGCTGCAGCGCTCCTCAGACAGGAGCTCAGAGCATGGAGCTAGTTGGATCCATCTGATCAGCAGAACCCCAGTAATGGACGTTCTGGTTCTGCTCATCGGCCTGTTGGAGACTTCATGGTGCTGGAAGAACAGGAAAGTCTCTGAACAGAGATTATTTCATAACGAGCCACATCTGTTCGCCTTCAATCAGTGAAGACACGTCAGAGATGGATGGCAGGAAACCTGGAGAACCGGTTCCCTTTTGTTCCCTCTGTTAATAATCCAGCTAACCGGGTCAACAGAACCTAAAGACTGAGGGAGAGGTTAAAGTTCAACACCTTCTAAATATTTATTCACTCAAACACACTCTGCTTGCTTTGGTTCTGAGTTTTCATTCCTTGTCCAGGTGAGAGCTCAGGTGGAACATCTCACCAACCAGGTTCTAGCAAAGGGAAGATCCTGCAGATGACGGGAACGTTTCAAGCAGTTGCTCTGACGCATTTAAGAACTGGCGCATTACATGCGTCACGGACAATCGTTAGCAATCGGAAGCAACCGTTTCTCAATAGCCGAGAGGCCAGACCCTCTGGATGAGGCAAAGCGTAGAACAAGGGGCTGCTTTTACCAGGCTAGTTCAGGACAGGTGAGCTTTGGAACGGGTCTCCTGACCTGAACGGCTCACCTGATCCGAACAGGTCTCTGATCTGAATGGTTCACCTGACTGAACGGGTCGCCTGATTTAAACTTGTCTCTGACCTGAATGGATCCCTGATCTGAACTGGTTTTGATCTAAACTGGTCTCTGATCTGAACTGGTTTTGATCTAAACTGGTCACCTGATCTGAACGGGTTCTAAGGTGGAGTTGGAAACTCTGTGAGGTCTCTCTGAGATCTTTGGTTCTGTTCCTGCTCCACCCTGACTACTGAGCATGCTCAGTAACCAGCTGTTCCCTCTGTCTGCAGCTCAGCGGCCATGTCTAAAGCCACGGTGAAGAAGCTCCACTGGCGCTCCAAGGTACGGACTCACCTTTGACCCTGACCTCAGCTGGAACATCTGGACTTCCTGTGAGTAAAGCTCTTCCTTCCTGTTGTCTGCAGGTCCAGGAGAGCTTCGTTCCGTTGGGCGCCGGTGCCGGCTCAGGAGAACTGGGTCTGGCCGTCGGCGGCGGAGCTGATTATGGCGAGTTTCCGTTCGTCACCGCAGCCCCTGGGGGCGGGGCTACAGTGGGTGACATCATCTTGGAGATCGGGGGGACGCCCGTGTTGGGGATGACGCTGGGTGATGTCAGAGGAGTCCTGAACTCCTGCCCTCATCCAATCAGAATCAAGACTGTGTCCCCAGGTGAGATGATTGTGTTCTGGTTCAGCTCAGAGCTAAAAGCTGTGGAACCCCAGTTAAACCAGTTAAAGTCAAAGCATGGATGGTCCTTACCAGCAACGTCAAACAAAAGAGTGGTTTCTAACATTCCTGAGAATCCAAGTGGCTTCAGACCATCTGAGCAGAAATGAATACATGAATGACATCACTGTGACATCATATCCTGTCTGTGTGTCAGGTTCCTCTCTGTGTAAAGACCTCAGGTTGTACCTCAGCAAGTGTTTCACTCCAGGCTCCATGGACAGTCAGCTTCAGCAGCTCATCAGGGAGAACCTGTACCTGCGCGCCGTGCCGTGTAAGATGCACCTGAGCACACCTGGACACACACTAAACACACCTGGACACATCTGGACACACCTGAGCACATCTGGACACACACTAAACACACTTGAACACACCTGAGTACACCTGGACACACACTAAACACACCTGGACACACCTTGACACACCTGAGCACATCTGGACACATCTGGACACACCTGAGCACATCTGGACACACACTAAACACACTTGAACACACCTGAACACACACTAAACTCACCTGGACACACACTAAACACACCTTGACACACCTGAGCACATCTGGACACACACTAAACACACTTGAACACACCTGAACACACACTAAACTCACCTGGACACACACTAAACACACCTTGACACACCTGAGTACATCTGGAAACACACTAAACACTCCTGGACACACCTGAACACTCTTAAACAAACCCCTGATGAACTGTTCACTGATGTAAAACCAGGTATGATCTGAGGTCATTTTAAATGCGTGAAGCAGCTCAGATTAGGAAGATTTTATGAAAATCAGACAGAGTGAGACCTCTTCTCAGATTAAAGTTCTCCGGCTGTCGTTTTTACACTCAGTGAACATCTGTCAGTAACCTTCATCACCATGACAACAACTGAGCTTTCTCTGTCTCTCACTGATGACATCACGCCATCCTCTGGGCAGGTACGACCCGGCAGCCGCGGGACGGCGAGATCTCAGGTGTGGACTACAACTTTGTTTCCATCGAGGAGTTCTTCTCCCTGGAAGAGTCTGGAGCTCTGCTGGAGAGCGGCAAGTTCAAAGGTATGAAAATCAAACGCACCCACAGCCGCATCATAGATGGTGATAAAAATCAGCGTACTGGCCCTTTAAGAAGGCGTGTTCAGGTAACACGGACGGTGTCTTGCAGAGCAGGGATCGTCTTGCTGCTGCTGGATCTCTTTTTTACTGCAACCCCACAAAATAAGAGAGTTTAGTCTCTAATCCTGAAAACCTGCAGACTCAAACCTGTCAGACACACACACACACACACACACACACACACACACACACACTCTCGTACATTAGAATCACCACTGCATATTAATCTGACAGGATTAAAAGAACTGAAATAGAAACAGTTCCTCACACATGAGGAGCCGCTGAGCTCAGGAGTCTTTTCCTCAAAAATGAGACCAGGCTGAGCTGCTTTTCTGCCAGCTGCAGTTAGGTGGCGCTGCGAGCACTGCACCATTTCCTACTGGACACAGGAGAACAGCAGCAACATCAGAGTATCCCAGTTTTCCCAACCTGAACCCTCAGGACTAGGAGAAGAGATTACAGGTCAACTGACCTGGCAAACAGGTCCAGTTCTCGTTCCAGAACCATCATAGAATCACGTCCAGATCCAGTTACATTCACTGAAATCTGAATCACAGTTCAGTCAGTTGGCCTTTAACAGACCACGTGTTCATCGCCGTACCTTCTGTCACCAGTAGTCATTTCGAGATAATCATGACCTGCAGGGGGGCCCCAAACCACAACTTTGGAAGCAGTCTTTCCCCATGAACCAGCATGTGGCATCAGTGGAGTGGAACAGCTTCCTTTTTACAGGACTTTCCATCAGAACTCCTGCTGCAGCGTTCTGGATCAGCTGAAGGCTTTTAACTCCATCCTGTGGACCTCCTGATGGTAAAGAGTTGCAGTCATCCAGCCTTGAAGGAACAGATGCAGGGACTCGTTTTCCAGCATCACTCCTGGACGGGATGTTTCTAATGTTGGCAATAATGCGGAGATGAAAGAAGGAAATTCTAGAAACTTGTTTAATATGGGACTTAATGACATCCTGGTCAAAAATAACACTGAGGCTCTTTACTGTATCATCTGAGGCCGATTTAATGCCATCCAGATCAAGTGATTGACTAAGCAGGGTCTCTTTCAGAGGTCTTGGCTTTAAAACAACAACTTCTGTCTTGTCAGAATTTATAAAAAGAAAGTTTAGTGTCATCCAGGTTTTAATGTCCTCAAGACGTGCCTGTAATCTACCCAACGGATTGGATTCATCAGGATTTATGGACAGATATAGCTGAGTATCATCAGCATAACAGTGGAAACTGATCCCATGCTGTCTGATGATTTTTCCATTTGGAAGAATAAGTATAGTAAAAAGAACTGGTCCAAGCACAGAGCCCTGTGGTACTCCACCAGTAACCCAAGAGTGAGAAGATGATTTATTGTTCACATGAACAAACTGGAATCTGTCTGACAGATCAGATTAAAACCAGCCTGGTGCTGCTCCTTTGATACCTACAACATGTTAAACCCTTTCTAAGGCGACGTTCACACAGCAGGTCTTGATGCTCGATTCTGATTTTTTTTGCTGGAATCTGATTTTTTTTTTTTCCCCCCTGGTTGTTCATGCTGCTAATTACATGCAAGAGAAGTCTGTCTGGATGTGGAGTCGGAGCAGGAGTGATGGGATTGGGATGTGATAGTTATTTTCCATAACTATCATTTTCATTGTTTACGTCCAGATTTACCGCCTGGCTTCTTCTGGTGAAGAATTGTGACGCATGTCTCACGTCAACGACGTAAAAAATCGGATAAAATGCGACGTGACCGTTCAGACTGCAGACGCTTTGAAAACTACTGGCTACGATTTAGTTCCACATCTGGAAGCGGCACAGATCGGATTTTTTTGGGGGGTGAAAAGATCAGAATCGGGCCATTCAGGCTGCGGTAAAGAAGTCGGATTTGGATGGCATTTGCCTGCTGTGGGAACGAAGCCTTAGAGAAGACTGGAGCTGATAAAACTGTCTGCTGAGAGACGACACTCAGGGTCAGGGTTCAAACTTCTCCTACGAATGTTTTCTTCAATCATTTCTCCAACCTGTTCTGTTCAGAACATCTAAGACACCATTGCGCTTCCCTTAAGTCTAACAATAAAACCCAAAAAACATGAAAAACATCTGAAGGGAACAACAGAACCATGATCTAAATCTGATGAAACCAAAAAGCCGAACCAGCCTGAGGCTGCGGTTCACCTTCCACTTTGTTTTTGTGCGATCATAGGAAACTACTACGGAACGCCCCGCCCTGTCCACATCGGACCAGAGAGTCCTCCAATCACGTACCAAGAACACCGCAACCTGCTGAGGAACTTCAGGACCAGGAGCAAGTCTCTGAGCAACCTGGAGAAGGCCGTGGAGGAGGGAGACAACAGCGAGGAAGACAACGGACCATCAGGTAGAAGAGCTCCAGGCTCTACCTACACCTGCCCAGGTGAGGTCGGGTCATAACCAGGCCGTCTTCTGCAGGTTCAGCCCCGCCCACAGCGCTGCCGCTCAGCCAGTCGTGGGACTCGACAGTCGGGAGTCGGGAGGGAATAGAGAATGGAGCAAGAGGAAGAGGAGTGGGAAGAGGAAGAGGGGGAGGTCCACTTCCTGAGAACTGGGAGCTGGCCTACAGTGACTCAGGGGAGCCCTACTACATCAAGTGAGAAATGAATCGATAACTGATTAAACAAAGTTTTCTGGGTGGGATGAAGTACAGTCTAGTCAATTTTCCCTTTTTCACCAGCCAGCAGGGGGCGCCAAACCCTCCACTGACCATTAAAAAACTTGTTTTGTTGCTCCAACACCACCTTGTCTTAGATGTTTCTCCATAAAAACCCCAAAAGGTTTGAGGAGAAGGAAGGAGAAAAGAGTAGAGAAGTTAAAGAAGGTTAAACACTCTAGAAGTCTGCTTCTAAACCTGCAGAACGAGAGTAAAAAAACAGAGAACCAAAAAACCAAAGCCACAACAGCTGCATAAAACTTTTTAAAGCCAATAGAAACTAATAGAAAACTTGTTTTGTTGCTCCAGCACCACCTTGTCTTAGATGTTTCTCAGAACCCCCCCAAAAAAGTTTAAAGACAAGGAAGGAGAAAACACCCTGTAAGTCTGCTTCTAAACCTGCAGAAAAAGAGAAAAAACAGAGAACCAAGAAATCACAGCATCTGCATAAAACTTGTTAAAACTCATAGAAAACTTGTTTTGTTGCCAATGACCGTTACCTTCTCAGTTTCTATCTGCTGCTTGTGTGCTCCCACCTATCGATGCCACCCTGGGTAACTGCCCAACACACATTTAAAACCGCCACATCTACTGCACATGTGCAGTATTACACAGCACAATACCTGTTGATACATAGCTGCCCCTCTCGTTTCCCAGCAGTGACCCGGTAATGAAATTTCAAGGTGAAAGTTTCAGCCACTTGGGGGCGCTCCTGTACCAATGAATCATATTCGCAGACGGTCTGTTGATCCTCTTAAGATGGAGGAACATCGAAAACAAGGTGTTGCTGTGAAGGCAGGAGTCCTGACACAGCAGAATGCTAAGATCCACACCCCCGATCCCAGTAAAGACACACTATTCAGAACAGGAGTCCATCAACAGCGACACCCGTTCCTCAAAGCCGGTCAGGACCTGAAGTTTCACAAAATGTGCTTCATTTCCTCATGTTTAGACCTGGATAACATGTTTAGAAGTTTCCCTCAACGAAGATGGTAAATAGCGTCACAGAAGCTTTAAGACGAAGATGACACTGATGATCTCATAGATGATGATGATGGAGATGTTTTTCTGTTTTTCAGTCACATCTCAAAGACGACCAGCTGGGTGGATCCTCGAACGCAGAGCAAAGAGACGACATCCTCCACAGAACGTAACTTTAATCATTCCTCTTCTTTATTTTTAACGTGTTCTTTCTGGCAGTCTGACTCTCTGAGCCATCCGGTTGCCAAAGAGAAGCCTGACAGAGCCACCTTCACAAGTGGAGCATTACAGCTTTCGCTATAATGCTCCACTTGTGAAGGTAAATGTTTCGGGGATTTACCTTCACAAAAATGTGTGTGTCTACATATATATATATATATATATATATATATATATATATATATATATATATATATATATATAAATTCCCTTCTCACCCTCCACGGGTGGTCTTTCTCAACCTCTGAGCTCGGGTCCTCTACCAGAGGCCTGGGAGCTTGAGGGTTCTGCGTAGTATCTTGGCTGTGCCGAGAACTGCACATTTCTGGACTGAGATGTCTGATGTTGTTCCTGGGATCTGTTTTAGCCACTGCTTCAGCTTGGGGGTGACTGCCCCGAGGGCCCCGATGACCACAGGCACCACTGTGGTCTTCACCTTCCAGGCCTTCTCCAGTTCCTCTCTGAGGCCCTGGTATTTCTCCAGTTTCTCGTGTTCCTTTTTCCTGATGTTGCAATCGCTTGGTATTGCTACATCCACCACAACGGCTTTCCTCTGTTGTTTATCCACCACCACGATGTCCGGTTGGTTCGCCATTACCATTTTGTCTGTCTGGATCTGGAAGTCCCACAGGATCTTAGCTCGGTCATTCTCCACCACCTTTGGGGGTGTGCCCCACTTTGATCTCGGGGCTTCCAGTCCATATCCTGCACAGATGTTTCTGTACACTATGCCCGCCACTTGGTTATGACGTTCCATGTACGCTTTCCCTGCCAGCATCTTGCACCCTGCTGTTATGTGTTGGACTGTCTCAGGGGCCTCCTTGCACAATCTACACCTTGGATCTTGTCTGGTGTGGTAGATCTGAGCCTCTATTGCTCTGGTGTTTAGGGCCTGTTCCTGTGCAGCCAGGATGAGTGCCTCTGTGCTGTCCTTGAGTCCAGCTTTTTCCAGCCATTGGTAGGATTTCCTGATATCAGCCACTTCAGTTATTTGTCGGTGGTACATCCCATGTAGGGGCTTATCCTCCCATGATGGTTCCTCCAGCACCTCATCCTCTGGTCCCCATTGTTTGAGACATTCGCTGAGCACATCGTCGGTTGAGGCTTTGACCTTGATGTATTGATGGATCTTGGATGTTTCATCCTGGACAGTGGCTCTCACACTCGCTAGTCCTCTGCCTCCGTCCTTACGGCTCGCGTATAGTCTCAGGATGCTGGATTTAGGGTGGAACCCTCCATGCATGGTTAGTAGTTTCCGAGTTTTAACATCCATGGTCTTTATCTCTTCCTTCGGCCAGCTTATTATTCCTCCAGGGTATCTGATTACTGGCAAGGCATAGCTGTTTATCGCACGGATCTTGTTCTTGCCATTGAGCTGGCTTCTCAGGACTTGCCTTACTCGTTGGAGGTATTTGGCTGTGGCTCCTTTCCTTGTGACCTCATCGAGGCTGCCATTTGCTTGTGGTATTCCCAGGTACTTGTAACTGTCCTCAATGTCTGCTATTGTTCCCTCTGGGAGTGAGACCCCTTCTGTGTGGATGACCTTCCCTCTCTGTGTAACCATCCGACCACACTTCTCTAGTCCGAATGACATCCCAATGTCAGTGCTGTAGATCCTGGTGGTGTGGATCAGTGAGTCGATGTCTCGTTTGCTCTTAGCGTACAGCTTGATGTCATCCATGTAGAGGAGGTGACTGATGGTGGCTCCGTTCTTGAGTCGGTATCCGTAGCCAGTCTTGTTGATGACTTGGCTGAGGGGGTTCAGACCTATGCAGAACAGCAGTGGGGACAGAGCGTCTCCTTGGTATATGCCACATTTGATGGACACTTGTGCAATTGGCTTGTAGTTGGCAAGGGTGGTTTTCCACATCCCCATCGAGGCTGCAATGAAGGCTCTTAGAGTCCTGTTGATGTTGTACATCTCTAAGCATTCAATGATCCAAGTGTGTGGCATTGAGTCATAGGCTTTCTTGTAATCAATCCAAGCCGTGCACAGGTTGGTGTGTCGGGTTTTGCAGTCTCGGGCGACTGTTTGGTCTACCAGGAGTTGGTGTTTGGCTCCTCTGGTATTTATGCCGATGCCCTTCTGTGCTGTACTCATGTATTTATCCATGTGCCCACCTATCTTAGCTGCTATGATGCCTGACATGAGCTTCCATGTTGTAGAGAGACAGGTTATTGGCCGATAGTTGGATGGGACCGAACCCTTTGAGGGATCCTTCTGGATCAGGATTGTGCGCCCTTCAGTTAACCATTCAGGGTGAGTCCCACTTTGTAGCAGCTGGTTCATTTGAGCTGCCAGTCGCTCATGGAGGGCAGTGAGTTTCTTTAGCCAGTAGGCATGGATCATGTCAGGACCTGGTGCTGTCCAGTTTTTCATACCTGAGACTCTTTCTTGGACATCTGCCACTGTGATAGTTACTGGGGCTTGCTCAGGGAGGTTGCTGTGGTCATCTCGTAGAGAGATTAGCCACTGTGCATTGCTGTTGTGGGTCGCCTCCCTTTCCCATATGCCTTTCCAGTACTGTTGGGTCTCCAGCCTTGGTGGGTCTGCTCTGTTGTTATTACCCTGCCATTGAGAGTACACTTTAGCTGGTTGGGTGGAGAAGAGCCGGTTAATCCTCCTGGCTTAATTTTCTCTCGTGTACCTCTTTAGGCGACTGGCCAAGGCTTGGAGCCTTTGTTT
Organism: Anableps anableps; assembly: GCA_014839685.1. NCBI lineage: Eukaryota > Metazoa > Chordata > Actinopteri > Cyprinodontiformes > Anablepidae > Anableps > Anableps anableps. The sequence continues at coordinate 38,825,872 of CM026071.1, read as the reverse complement.
GGCAGTTTCGAGCGCTTCAGGTATGGGCATCTGGCTGTACCGCTTGGGTACCGGTCTTTTGATTGCACCTCTTTGGAGCTCTGACAATTGGCTCACTTCCCTCCTTGTTACCTTGATTTTAGCCTCTAACCGTCTTTTCCATGGTGGGTATTGAATCTCATGGTTGCTCCTATAGCCGAGCATCTCAAGGATCACTGATGCTGAGTTGTACACCAGCTCATTGGTTTCCGTTATGGTGTTGGTAGGGATCGTTCTCAATGCTGCATTCACATCTTCAATGAGACTTTCTGATGGTACTTCACTCAGCCGTTGTAATTGGCATCGGGATTGCCTGGTGTTCATTCGGGCCACGATCCTACCTCTCAGGTCAGTTGCTGCCTCGTTCAGCTGTGATGGTTCGTTCATTATTGGGGCTGCATACCCAATCTGCGGGTGGGGAGTTGTGGAACACTGAGCTACTAGTTGTTTGGCAGTTAGTGTTGAATGGGGATGTCGACGTAACCATTCCTCCCGCATTCTTTGCATGTAACCCCTCTGACTAGGGTTACTTGAGTAGTAGCATTCCAACAGATCCAAGTTTTCACCTCTCGCCCAATTCCGTCTTGTTCCAGTAACCCATTTTTCGTGAAGGTGCCCTGGTTCCCCAGCACCTGACGCAGACCTTGTTTGGCCGGGCGACGTCTGAGCCGGCATGGCGTGTATTCCTTTGTCACTCATCATGAGGTAGGCAGTAGCGCGAAGGATCTTGCCTAAGGACCCACACTGGATATCTCAACCAAGCGACCCGGCCTGGGTTCGAACCCCGGTCTCCCGGGTGAAGGTCGGGTGACTTACCCATTGAGCTACCCAGCTGCATATATATATATATATATATATATATATATATATATATATATATATATATATATATATGTGTGTGTGTGTGTGTATATATATATATATATGTGTGTATATATATATATATATATATATGTGTGTGTATATATATATATGTGTGTGTATATATATATATATATATATATATATATATATATATATATATATATATATATATATATACTAGTGTGTATATATATATATGTGTGTGTATATATATATATATATATATATATATATATATATATATATATATATATATATACACACACACACACATTTTTTTTTTATATATGTATGTATGTATGTATATATATGTGTATGTGTTATATATATATATATATATATATATATATATATATATATATGTGTGTGTGTGTGTGTGTGTGTGTGTGTATATGTATGTATATGTATATATATATATATATATATATATATATATATATATATATATATATATATATATATATAGAGGCAGGGGGGCAGGAGATAAAAGTAGAGAGAAAGAAGAATGAAGAGTGGATAACACCCTAGACGTCTGCTTCTACACCTGCAGAAAGAGAGAAAAATCAGAGAAATGAGAAACCATAGTGACAAACAACATGAATATAAAACAATGACACTGAAAAGTACATGGTAGTAATTCAAGATGTATTTAGTGGCATCCGCAGTCCAAGACTGAGCGTACCTGTGAACACCTGAATCCAAACACGTGTGTGTTTCAGCACCCCCCCCCGCACCCCCTTCCAAACCCCTCAGGACCAATCATAATAATTATCTTTCCTCTTCTGCATTTAACTCCTCATAATCTTCCTGTTTCCTTCCTCTTTCATTATTTTCCTTCATCCTCTTTAGTCGACAGCCAGCAGGGGGCAGCACGGGTTCTGTGTCACTCTTTCATTCGTTCATCTTCACCCAGCAGAAGGTTCTGATCCAGTGAAACCCTCTCAGGTTTCCAGTCTAACATCATCAACGTCTTCAGACTCTACATCCCGTCTGGAGCTGAACTTCCTGTTTCCTGACAGTTCCAGAGTTCACGGACCAGCCGAGCCAGCTGAGGGGTTACTCCATCCACACCAGGCTCTCGAAAGGTCCTCGAGGCTTCGGCTTCAACATCGTCGGAGGAAGTCGCCCACAAGAGTTTCTGCAGGTGTACAGCGTCACACCTGGAGGCCCGCCTACTCTCTGCACAGGTACGGACGCGAGTGTGTTAACACAACGCCAGGGCAGAAGGACAACAGCAATGACCTGAGGGTAGGGCTGAAACGATTAATCGTGATGAATCATTATTTTGGGCAATAGAATGTTTATCTTCTTGTTTAAAAAAAGGAAATAAATAATTTGTTTATTTGCATCTTTTGATGTTTTTCTAGTATTGTGTGGAAAAGGCTTAATGAGATGAAGAATCTGCAGAATGTGCCAGTTTTTATCCGATTAATGGTCAGAATAATCGATAGATTAATCGATAACTAAAATAATCGCTAGTTCTCGCCCCACCTGAGGGTAGCAACTTTTGCAGCCCATCAACCTGGAAAGGGTCAAAGGTCATCACCAAACTATTGAAGTCCATCGTCCTCCAGAGTGGAAGCGTATTCCCAGACGTCCCACCAGGTGGAGCTCAGAGAAATGACCAGAAACCCCAGAGCTCCATCTCAGACTCTCCAGGCCTCAGTCAACAGGTCAAAGGTCATGACCCCGAACCAGTCTGGCTGCTTGGAAGGGCCGAAGGAGGAAGCCTCTCCTCTCCAGAAACAAGATGGCGGCAGGACTGAGGTCAGCAGACCTGCATCTGGAGGACGGACCAGACTTCTGGGACGACGCCCTCTGGACGGAGGAGACCAGAGTGGAGACGTTGGACCAGAGTGGAGACGTTGGACCAGGACGGAGGAGACCAGACGCAGCACAAACACTTGATACCAGCTGTAAAGCACGGTGGTGGAGGGTTGATGGTCTGGGCTTGCCCTGGAGACCTTGTGTCTCTGAGTGGAGCAGGATCTCCTCTGTCAACAAAAGCCTTCTGGAGTCAATGTGAGTCCAGCAGCTAAAGCTGGGTCCAACAGAACCAGGGTCCAGAGCACAGCAGCAGATCTAGAACAGGATGGCCTAGTCAAAGCCCAAACCTGATGGATATGCTGTGTGGGACGTTCAGAGAGCGGAGCAGCAGCTGCAATCTGGACCAGAGGAGGTCAGGTGATCTGAGAGAACAGCAGGATTATGGAGCTCAGTCTTCTGATCCGGTTTAATCTGCTTGGTGTCAGGTGGTCCACATGCTGGAGATCACCAGGCGGCCCTGAAACTGGACCAAGAACCGGGCTGAGTCAGGATGCAACGATCTCTTCTTCTACATTTTTGTAGATGTGAAGCCAGCATCTCCTCTCAGTGGCTCTGGAGCTTCAGTTTCCACACGCTCCTGCAGGTCCAGGTTCTTCACCTGGTTCTGGCTGGACTGGGACCGCTTGGCTCCTTCTTCCTGCTCATTTCTGATTCATCTGGCTGCGCTGTGGGCTCACCTGATGGAGAACCGGCGCTGGATGGTCTCTAAGCCTTCACTGAAGAGTCCTGCTGGTCCCCACTTCCTGTTCTTCTGTGTTATGGATCCGTTGGTCTGATCTGAGGGTTTTACAGAACCGTCAGAAAGTTCTGCTAGAGCTTTTTCTCTGGCTGCGTTCATACTGCTGACAGAAACACTGAGTCATATTCCCAGCCTCGGTCTTCCAGAAATCCAGTTCCAGAAATCCACCTTAGTTCCCAGTAAAATGTGTCCAAACTAACTGGAACACTTGCAGCAGCGTTTATTGTAGATTAGTGAAGCTTTTGTTTAAAAAAGTCCAATCAGAACCAACACATTTCTTCAGAGCATTTAATTTAATACTGAACCGACCCGTTTGTGTGTTCTGGTTCTGCAGCGGACATCCTGGTCTACATCAACGACACCTGTGTGCTGGGTCGCTCCCACAAAGAGGTGGTGGAGATGCTGAAGTCGGTGCCGATGGGTCAGAGCGTGGATGTGGTTCTGAGGAGAGGATACCCGATGCTTTACAACCCGGACGGCTGTCCCAAGCAGAACCTGGAGGTGGTACCGACACGACCCACTTCTCACACAGTTAGGGGTTTCCCAAAGAAAGACCTCAACGTTTGTTTAATCCGTCAGCAAAAATCACTGGATTATTTATGATCCTTTGATAATCTATAAATATTAATCAGTTAAATTAATAAGAACCTGAATGCACCACATAGTCTTCCTGTACCTGAACGCAACATTGAGTCATCAATACATGAATGCACCACAGAAACATCCAGTACCTGAATGCACCATAGAGTCATCAGTACCTGAACGCACCACAAAGACATCAGTACCTGAACGCACCATAGAGTTATCAGTACCTGAACGCACCACAGAGACATCAGTACCTGAACGCACCATAGAGTTATCAGTACCTGAACGCACCATAGAGTCATCAGTACCTGAATGATCTTATAACCTGACTGGAGAGCATCTAAACATGGAGGATGTCTGAAGACTTTATCTGTGATCAGCTGTACTTCATTTTGTTCTGACATGGAATGAAGATTTTCGCTGATCTTAGTTTAGCAGCAATAAAGTCAAAGACAGAACCGCTGATGTTATCCTAGGTCTGTTTATTGATGCTCTCTAATATTTGGTCTGAACTCCTCATGCAGCCTCAGACTCCCAGCGAGTCCTCCGCCCAGACCAGAGCCCTGACGCACCTCACCTACAGCCGGACGCTGGACACCAACGGCAGCACGTCAGGTCAAAACCATCTCTCCAGACTTCACAAAGACTTCAAACAGCAACTTAGTTCTGATTCTTTTCAGAGAACTGATTAAACTGGGTTGAAAACATGACGAACAACCACAGATGATGTCCTGATGTTGAGACACAATCTGTGTGTGTTAGTACTCAGAGAGGTCAGTTCTTAAACTTTTTCAATAACTCAGATAATAACTTTATTGCTTTATTGTCTCAAGGTCCAGCACAAACCCCGCCCTCTTATGCCACTAAGCCAATGACAAATGGTCTGGCTGGACCTCCAACCCCCACATCCTCAGAAGTGTCGCAGCTCCCCCCTCCCTCTGCAGAGAGGACTCCACCCAGTCATAGTGACTCTGACGGCGGCCAATCAAACGCTGGAACTCGGAGGTCAGTGTTAGTATTAGCAATGGTAGCATTGGTAGCTGTACTAGCAAATTTAGTATTAGCAGTGTCAGGTGCTGTTATTATCTGTGTTAGCATTAGCAGTGTTTAATAATAGCAATAATAGCAGCTTTAGCTGTGTTAGCATTAGTAGAGTTTAATAATAGTAGCATAAGCTGTGTTAGCATTAGCAGTGTTTGCATGTTGCAATGTTAGCTTTAACAGTTTAATGCTAAACTATGTCAGGTGTTGCACCAGCAGTCTTAGCAGTGTTACTATTAGCAGTTTCAGGTGTTATGATTAGCAACAATAGCAGTTTTAGTATAAACAGCCTAAACAGTGTTTAACATTAACGTTATTGACATTAGCTGACTTAGCATTAGCACAATTAGGATTAACTATGTTTAATATTAGCAGTATTGGTAATAGCACTGTTTGGATAACTAGTGTTTTGCATTAGCAGTGTTAGTACTGTAGTGTTAGCATAGTATTGTTTACCATAAGCAATATTTTGTTTTACTATGGTTAGAATTTGAAATGCTAACAGAGGAAGCTGTAACATGTATTTAGAAATAGCGGTTTTGGCATTAGTAGTTTTAACAAATTACTGTTAATATTATATATTATATTATATATTAACCCAGTTTAATCAGTTCTTCTTGGTCCTCCTACTCTTTCTCACAGGTCTTCTCTGATTCGCTACAACAGCAACACACTCCCCGCCCTCTCGTCCTCCTCGCTCCTCCTTCACCAGAGCTCTAAGTCTTCAGAGAGCGACCTGTCCACATCCACGCTCCCCAACGTCTCCTCGTCCTCCCACGTGCTGTCCAAACTGCCCCTCACTCAGATTGATATGGGCCTTCTCCAGAACTTCAGTGCCACCACCAACGACAACCCCACCTCCTCCTCCACACCTCCTTCTGCTCCCATGCAGCGCCAACAGATGCCTCAGACTTCCCTCGCTGTGACCCCACCCAGAGACGTTCCACCATGTGGCTTTAACGGGTGTCCGGCGAACCACGCGCTGACCTCTTCGTCCTCCAGAGGAACCGCGGGTCTGGTTCTGCCTCTCGGTGCAGGGTCACCAGGGTCAGCACATCGAGGAGAGCTGGTTCCGGTGGCTCTCGCACACAGTGAGAGCGGCGGGCTGGGGTTCAGCGTGACGGCTGGAGGACAGGGAGGCCAGCAGGCTGTAGTGAGACGGGTTTGGGATCGGAGGCAGTGTCCGTCGCTGCAGGCAGGAGACGCGATTGTAAAGATCAACGGAGCCGATGTGCAGAGCCTCAGCTTCACTCAGGTGAAACATCATCACTGTGGTTATCAGCTTAGGTCATCCTCAATGTCCTACATCAAACCAGAGCATCCTGGAAAAAACCTCTTACCCTAGATGCAGGATGAAACTCCAGTTTCTGAAGTAGAGATGGAAATATGAGGAGACCTTGGCAGATGAGGTCCAAATGAGGAACTTCCCGAGCCACAAAGACCACCCTCTGTGTCATGTTGTTAAGTTTGTTGTGATGGGAGCAGAACCTACCAGAGTCAGAACTGTTTGTAGATTCATGAGTCAGCAGAACTGCACCGAAACTGGGCAACTCCAAGGAGCCTTAGAATAACTCCCTGAGGAACTCCGTAGATAATCTAATACTGTCAGTGGGGGAAGCGAAGGATGTTCTCTATTCAGTTTCAGCTCATTTTAACATGTAACAACGTCAAGTAACATGTTGAAGTGATTGATAGATCAGGTCAGACCCAAACACTTGAGGTCAGTTTAGAGTTTAAGGCTGTTTTCCCTCCTGATAGTCCGCTAGGCTCGGTTCGACTGGGAACCAAAATCACAACATTTTGTTCCATTTCCAGCTGCTGCGGTTCTCTTTCTCGCTGTTCTGTGTCAAACCAACCAAACCCTTTGAAAACCTGTCCCCCTCCTCGCCTGTGGGGGCGCTGCACCAAGAACCACTGAAGGAACCAACATGAAAACCTCTGAAGACGCTGACTGGTGGGAATGGTGCAGTCTGAGCTGTCTCTGGTCTCTGGTTTGATTCCCTCAGAGCTGCTGATGCTGTTGGCGGTTCCTCTAAACCCTCTGAGCAGCTTCTGCATCTCAGACGTGCGTATTGCTCTGCAGACATGTCCAGTAAGCAGACATGCTTTGTTTCTCAGGTCCAGAGAGTCCTGCAGGAGCACACCAAGCAGGGGGAGGTGGTGCTGCTGGTGCACAGAGGAGGTAGGATGAACTTCTGATGACTCAAGGCCCAGGGTTCTGATGACGCTGCAGTGTGCTCATCCTGGAAGACTGTGAAATCACCAGTGAAACCAGTGACCAGCTGTGTCTCTGTGCTCCTTCAGGTCCTGTCTCCTCCCCACTTGTCACGCCCAACCTCTACAAGCTTCTCTCCTCCCCCCACGTCCTCACCACGCCTTCCTCCTCCACTGACCTGCCTTCCCCGTCCACAGATGCCTCTCTGGGGGGAGTCCCCCCGCTCAGCCAGGCCGGCCTGGCCCTCGAGGGTCCGCGGGAGGGCCGGCTTCCGCCTCCAGGGACCCACCAAGGTAGATGTTCCTCCATCTGCTGCTGCGAGCCTCCTCCTCGGTCTGACTGCTCCTTCTTCTCCAGGAACGCCTCCTGCTCAGACCCCCAACGGCCCCTCGGCCTCCACCCTCATCCAGAGCACCAGCTTCCTGGATTCGGTTCCCGTGACGCTGACCTTAGAGCCCCGCGACCTGCAGGGCGTGGAGGACAGCGCCGGTCCGGGGCGCGGGGGCGGAGCTCCGGGAGCCGCCGCCAAAGATGGAAGAGGAGGAGCAAAGATGGTGGAGGTGGAGCTGAGGAGGCGGACCGGAGAAGGTTTTGGATTCGTCATCGCCTCTCAGGAAGTGGGCGGAGGTGAGTGAGGTCGTCGGCTGTTTCTGGTTCCGAGCCTGAAGATGAGGAGGAGTTCATCTTCTCAGTCTGGTCCAGGCTGTCTGATCAGGGTTCTGGCTGTGGACCGGTTCCGTTCAGAGCTTTTACAAACCCGGGTTCTAAGAACATCTGGTTCCTCTGGCTTTGAGGGTTTAAAATAAACTAATGTGTCTTGAATAGAAACAAAATAAAATCAATGCACAGATTAGGATTAAGATTAACAGAATAAAAATAAATAAATAGAAAAAAACCCAAACTACAATAGAATAAAATAAAATAAATGAATTAAAATAACTTTAAATAGAACAAATAAAATAAATAGAATAAAATTAAATTAATAGAAAATCAATCAATAGATTACAATAAAATAAATACATTAAAACAATAAAATAACAGATTAAAATAAAATAACTGTAGGTAATTGAACAGATTTCCTAACCATCATCTGGAATGCTTCGAGGAGCAGACAGAACGGAGCCGTCTGGTTCCGGTTCCTTAAATGTTCAGGGATCCAGATCGGTTCCTGGAGAAAGGCTCGTTCAACCCGGTCCGGTTGGTACCGCCCCTGATTGGGTCCATGTTGGATCTCAGCCACCAGGAGGCAGCATCATCACAGCCATATGTTCAGCTCAGCAGAAACGCACCGGTCTGCTGCGGTTTCAGTCCAGATGTTCCTCTGACTGAGGTGACCGACGCTGACAAACTGCACCTGAACGCATCACCAACAGAGCAATCAGAGTCCCTCCCCTGACACTGTGGCTCCGCCCCCTCCTGCTGCCTCCCTCTCTGCAGCTCCGCTCAGAGAGACGCAGAGACGCGGGACAGGGCGGACGTGTTGGTTCTCTGCTTCTCTGTGTTCTGGACTTTGGATCATGTTGGACCGGCTCCAGTCGGCTCTGAAAACAATCAAGGACTCCAAGCGTAAGTTCTGCCTGTTTTCCTGCTCTGAGTGTCTTCTGTGGGACGGTGTGGACCGAGTGGACAGGGTGTCCCGCGGGACGGCGCTCCTGTAAGCGTCCGGCGCCGTGCGGGGCGGCCTGGAGCTGCTGGAGGTCCGGTTCTGCTCAGAACACAGTCAGGTTCTGTCTCATTAGAACCGCAGGTTTTCAGTTGCTGCTGCGAGGGTCCAGAACCCTCTTCACCTGACAGCGCTCTGACCTTTGACCCCGACCCAGACGACCATGTCTTTGGTTTTATTTGTTTCCTGTTTTGTTTGGAGTTTCTGCTCCTCCGACCGGGCGAATACAGAGAGGAAGATGATGGTGAGGAAGATGATGGTGAGGAAGATGATGATGGTGAGGAAGATGATGGTGACGATGATAGTGGTGAGGAAGATGATGATAGCGATGATGATGGCGATGGTGAGGAAGATGGTGATGGCGAAGATGATGATGATGGTGAGGAAGATGATGGTGACGATGATGATGGTGGCTCTTCATCAGTCGCTCCTTAAATCACCGTAGATTTTCTCTGATCCAGATGGGCTCATATATTTACATACGCCCCCTGATCCGGGTCGGGGTGGGATGTCGTTTGTGTGATCCGATCTGAACCCGGGTCTGTAGGGTCCAACGGAACCAGAACCGGGCTCGGATGGTTCTGGGACTTCCTGTGATCTCACACACGACACGTTTACTCCCCCCCCCCCCCCCCCGGTTCTGTTCGTACACGAAGCCACGTTCTGGTCCGGTCCGTGTTTTTTATACCGTGGCGTCTGAATTCACCAGCTTCTGTTCTGATCCAGTTGCTCTGTCCCGATCAGAACCGCAGAACCGGTTCACTTCCTGCTGCAGAGAAACTACTCTGGGCCTTCCTCCTCCTCAGTCCTTATCAGCTCCCTGGAATGTCTGAAACAGTTTCACCTCCCTGAAACTATCTGGGGTGTGTGTGTGTGTGTGTGTGTGTGTGTGTGTCTTGCTTCACCTGGTCTGAACCGGGCCTCGGGCCTTCCAGGATCACCTGATAACAAGCTGACAGAGTTCACCGGAACCAAACCATGAACACGTCAACTACACGTATGTTTGTTTCACCATAGCTGCAGCGTGCAGGACTGAGGGTTCTGGTTCTGGTTCTGCTCGGCATCGTCTGGGTCTGGTGACTGGGTTCTGTGGTTCTGGATCATCAGGATCCACCAGAACAATAATAACCAGATGATGGGAACCAGCAGGGGCCGATTCTGTGGGCGGAGCTTCGTGAAAGGAGTCTTGTGATAGGTGGGGGCTCAGAAGGGGGTTCTGGGCCCCCAGGCGGTACGGCAGGAGGAAGGAAGAGGGCGGAGCAGCGTGAAGGAGTGACGTTAGCGAGGGATGAAGAGGAGGAGTGAATGGATAAATGGATGTGGGGGGCAGTTGGTTGGTTAAAGGGATTCCTCCTGCTGTGTCAGCGTGAACTCTTCGTTCCTGAGTGGCCCTCTGTTGCACGGCTGCTGCTGACCGGCAAAAGTTTCATCTGATTCATGAAAATTAAAAACTTTCAGTTGAGTTTTTTCACCGTAAATGTTTTATTTACTGCAGAGCAGAAAGTGACGTTTAAATATTTGCAGCTAATGAACAATATTAGGATGAAATGATGTCTGGAGCGCCAGCTGCACCTTTAAAGGGGCGGCGTTAAAAGAAATTAGACTCCACGATTTCACACCTTGAAACTGGTCTCTGTCTCTTTAAGAAGCTCCTACCCGTTCCGACACTCCCCCTTAAGCTCGTCATCACAACAGCGCTTCTCCATGATGCCGTTTACAGCAGAAACCCAACATCCTGCCAGGTTCTGCTCCAGTTTCCACAGCAAACAGCTTGGAAACACTGGAAATCAGACAGAACCACCTTGCAGTAACTGTCCAGCAGACGTAGCAGCTGGTTTTCAGTCAATGATTCCTGAATATTGATGAAAAAGTTCTAGTTATGAGTGAAATAATCTGCCAGAGGGACAAGACATTTTTCCCATGTTATGAGTTAAAATGTCTTGTCCCACTGGTTCTTTCTCCATCAGTGTTCAGGAGTTATTGACTAAACCAGCTCCTACATCTGCTGAAACGTTACCTGTAAGTTAGTTTGGTCTCATTTCGAGTGTTTTCCACATATTAGGGCTGGAACTTAGAGCAGAAACACTTGGTAGGATTTTGTTTTTGCAGTGTCCAACCGTTCTCAGGAGCTCAGCAGACGCTCAGTTCCACCGGGTGTTTGCTAACCGCTGCCGCCGCTAGTCTGGAGGAGCTGGGGCTGCAGGTAAACAGGCGGAGGAGGCGTTAAGGCGCCTGAATGGCTGATTCAAGGATTCCTCAGACATGCATGATGAGCCGTGGGATGTTTTTGATGAGGGAAAACATCATTTCGGGACACGAAGCTGGAAAAGCTGATTTCACTGAACGCCTCCAGAAGCTGCAGATGTTCCGTCTGCGTGAGAGCCAGGAGGGAGTCGGGTCTCAACAGGTTAATATTTCAGTGGTTTCTGCAGTCGCCGGGACGCTGGGTCGGACAAACTGTTTCACCAAATGTTCTCCTGCATGATTTATGGAGCAGAGGCCTGAGCAGTGAGCCGCAGCAGAACCAGCAGAACGCCGCGGATCCGGTCGGCGCCGCGGGGCTTCACAGAAGAACTGCAGCTGGATGAGGAGATGTTGACGCCCAGAGCTCCAGTGAAGGTTTCTCCTCATTCCTGCTCCCAGAGCTGAGCAGATGTCCTGTCCTCAACATGTGTCCAAACGGGTCAGAGGTTCCTGGTTCCTGCAGCTGTCTCTGCTGGGGACAGGTCCGCCCAGCAGCAGGACCCTCCTCTTCCTCAGGCAGCTCCCTGGAGAAGGCAGCAGATGTTGCTCCAGCATCTCTGCTCCAAAGAGCAGGAGAAGATCCAAGCCCAGAGCATGATACCTCCTCCACCAACAGAGCCTGCTGCAGCAAACGCCTGGAGAACGGATCCACCTGGTGGTCCGTCCCAGAGGAGCCCAGAGGAGCTGACTCCCCTCTGAGGAGAACATCGGGAGGGTCTGGAGGAAGGTTCTCCAGAGGTTCTACCCGCTGCTGGTGGAGGAAGGTTCTGGATCCAGAACCGTCTGAAGGATCAGAGCTGAAGCTGATACCTGAAGGTCCTCCAGGTTCCTTGGGTGGTTTCAGGATGTTCTGCTCTGCAGGAGGAGCAACATGCAGATCCCTCAGAAAGTTTTAGCTCATTTGAGACTCTGATCACGTTTGGAACATCTTCTGCAAGCGCTCTGCAAATCCACAGGCAACGCCACGAAACATGTAAAGAAGCAGATTATGAGCATGAGGTCGTAATGATGCGGGAATAAGGGCGCGGCGGTGCTGAGTGGTCCTGGAGGGTCCTGCAGCCTGAGCGGCGGGAGGATGGAGAGCCGAGGCTGAGTTTGATCCTCAGATAAACGGCTCTGATAGGTGATGATTACAGAAGAGCCTCAGCTTCATCATCGCCCAGATAACGCCACCTTCCTCCTCCTCCTCCTCTGGCTGGACACGCTGATCTCGCCAGCTGCTTATCAGCGCTCCCCCAGCCTCCCCGGTTCTGTTTGAACGCTGTTAAACACACAGACTTTGGCTCTCTGGGGCCGCCGGCTCCCCCGGAGCCGTTTCATCTGCTGCGCTGCGCTCTCCCTGAATCCTGTTTACGCCGCAGACCTGCTGAGATCACAGGGCCAGGCTGCGCCTCCGAGGAAAGCACTCGCTTCCTCCCGCCTGCTCGGAAACATCCGACTGGCTGAACCTGAGGGAAGTTCTGCTGGGTTCTGTCTGCAGCACAGGACCCGGTTTGGACCCGACAGGTTCTCGCTGCTGCTGCTGGTCGCATCTGTCCAGCTTCACTTCCGCCCAGGAAGCTGGAGGGGAGATGAGGGAAAAGATCCGAAAATCAGTTTAAAAATGAATCATTTGTCAATCATAAAATCGAGCCTGTTTTCTGCGACAGCGTGTCAGGACCAGACTGATTTATGTTTTGAAAGTACAAGAATAAAGTCATAACATCAGTGGAATAAAGACGCATTATTACCTGAAGAAAGTCGTAAAATTACGAGAAAAAGGTTGTTTTAATGAGAGCGGCCAGCTCGTCTCCCCGTGACTCTTTCTGCGAAAGACTCGGTTGTTTGTACGATGGACTCAAAGTCCTGCTGCTGATAATAATTTGATGCTGATGTGTTAAAAAGTGAAGGATTTCTTTATCTGTAAAACCGATACCAAGTATATCTTCACAAGATGCTCATTCCTCATTTTATTTTTTTTTATTTACATGTAGGTGTTCTGCGATTCTATGCTGCTAATGTTACGACTTTATTCTCGTATTATTACAACTTTATTCTGGTAAAACTACGACTTTGTTCTCGTATTTTTACGACTTTATTCTTGTAGTTTTACGACTTTATTCTCATAATCTGCCTCTTCACATATGTTGTAGCATTGTCTGTGTATTTCTGGGGGGGCTGGTCCAGACCTGTTGCTTGCAGGATCTTTGGGCTCCTTGTGACCAGCAGTCTTCCACAGACTCCGTCTTGTTCCCGGTTGTTTACGCGAACGTCTGAAACTTCCCAAAGACGGACAGAAAACAGGATTTTAGCTCCAGCAGGAAAACTTGGCAGGCAGCACCTGGTTCTGATGGACGGCGTATTTTTGTTTCTCTTCTGATAAATGTGACTAAAAGCAGCAGTTATCAGTCGAATTGCGCTGAAGAATTTAAACCATGTGGATGTTTGCCCCTTTCACATAACTTTCCGTCATAAACCCACGTAGTTTCCCCTGAATTTCCTCTGGCTGTTTGTATCATGGAGATGGAGAGATCCCACGCAGCTGTGTGCTTTCCAAGATAAAGCCAGCAGGGTCGATGCCGTCCACGGCAGAACTGCGTGTAAAATCTGTCAGAAGCAGAAGTCTCTGACAGATTTTATTTGGACAAAACTGCTGAGCGGTTGCTGCAGAGCTGAAGGATGATTTCTGGATCTAATGCTTCAAATTCCTTCTGCTGGCTGGTCACACAAACCGTACAGGTTTGATGGTCAGAGCACTGACCCGGTTAGATGTTTATGTTTGATTCATATTTCTTTTTCTGAAATTAAAACAAAATCAAACACATAGGTAACATAGCTAACTTGATTTAGGCTAGCCTACTTTAGCTTAGCTTCATCTTAGCACATCTTAAAACTTACCATAGCTTTGTGTAGTTTAGCTGAGTTGAGCTAACTTTGGTTTTCAGTTCATCAGATTACCTCAAGTAGATTAATGTAGCTTAGTTTTGCTTTTGTTAGTGTAGTTTAACACACTTAAGTTTAACTCGGTTTAGTTTATTTTATCCCACTCAATTTGCTTTAGCTCATCTCTACTTAGTTAATCTTAAGAAATTTTCATCAGATTACTCCACAGTAGATTAATTTAGTTTAGATTGCTTATTTTAGTTAAATTTTTTTTTTTTTTTTTTTTTTTTTTAGTTAACCTTGTCTTATCCGAACTTATCTTTGTTAGCTTGGTTACCCTGAGCGCCACTTTAACCTTTCTTCAATTTCTTTTATCTTGTTAGTTTATTTTGGCTTAGCTAAATTTATTTTCATTTAGCTTAGCTTAGCATAATGTACCTTTCTCTTTGTTTCACTGAGTCTAGTTTATTGTAGTTTGCTTGGTTTAGCTGAACATAGCTCACCTCAGATCAGCTTAAGATAAACTTTGTTAGTTTAGTTTCACATAGTTTAGCTTATGTTACCCTGGCTAAATCTGCCTGAGCTTTGTTTAGCTGACTTTGGTTTTCAGTTCATCAGATGACCCCACTGTAGATTCATTTAACTTTGCGTATTTTAGTTAAGGGTTTTGTTTAGTTAACCTTGTCTTATTTTAACTTATCTTATCTTTGTTAGCTAGGTTAGCGCCGCTTTATCTTTTCTTAAATTTCTTTTACCATGTTCGTTTGTTTTAGCTTAGCAAAATTTATCTTCATTTTGCTTTGCTTAGCACGATGTAGCTTTCTTTAACTGAGTTTGTCTTATTTTAGTTGGCTTGGTTTAAGTGAACATAGCTCAGGCTCAGGTTAGCTTAAGGTAAACATGGTTGGTTCAGTTTAACTTAGTTTAGTTTAGCTTGAGTGTAGTGAAATGTTCTTCAGTTTAGCTTAACTTTAAGTTAGCTTCATATAGCTTATTGTGGTTTAGTTTAACTCCGCATAGTTTAGCTTAACTCAGGCTACCTTATCTTAGCATGATGTACTTTATTTTAGCTTGTCTTATTTTATAGAGACTGATTCTACCTGAAAATGACAGATTCCACCCTCAAGCAAATCTGATTGTATTTCACATTAAAACTCATTTAAATGGCCATTTGGTCCATTTATTAATTTGTGGTGGTCATTTATGTTTATTAATAATAATGGAGTCCTCTGATCTGTGTAAAAGTAGCTGCACCATCATCAGACTCCCTGATCAGAGCTGTCAGCTGAAAACTTTGGTGTATGGAAGTTTATTTGTTGCTTTCTGAATAAAATTAACATTTACATATGAGCTGAGGACTCTGGGTCAGATGTTCATAGTTTTTAGGGAGTTGATAACGTCTCGTCCTTCTCCGTCAGAGTTTTTAGGACAAGCTGTATCGGGCTGAGATACACCAGGTGCCTGGGAGTCACCTTGCTGGAGCTCAGATCCTGTTTCCTGTTCAACTTTGTTGCCTTTGGATTGAGGCCCGGATGTGTTGCAGATCCTGAGTGGGTAAAACTTCAGAGCATGAACCTGAGTGGGTCAGGAGATAAGCGGTCGGCTGGTCATGTGACCTCTGCTGAAACACATTCTGGTTTCAGATTAGCGTCTCTCATCCAGGAAATCTTCCTGGGAATTTCTCCTGCCCGGTGTTTCCACGCAGGTGGGACTCACTGTGGGCAGGTGAGTGGGTGTGGGAGAGAAACCCGGGGTGGGAGCAGGAAGGGTTGGCTTGGAGGAGGCCAGAACCGAGAAGAAGTGAGGAGTGTTTTCCTCTCCGAGCAGAAACAAGCGGATAAAACTGATTCCAGGAGGATTTGGAGCTTGATCTGGATCCAGGCTGGTTTAAGATGTTTTCCAGGATAAAGCAGAACACAGCACAACATTATGACCACCTGCTTAGCATGAGATTAGTCCTCCATGATCCACCCATCATGGACAGGACAGGGCTGGGCGATAAAGCCATTTCATTGATTCATTGAATTTTTGGTTTTTGAAGATTTCATTTTTGGAAAATCAGGATTTTTTTTATTTACCAATGCACTCCTTATGTTTCCACAGTTCAGTGATGTCAGCGCTCCCATCTTGTTCGACAAGTGTGTTTGACATCTTGGAGTTTGAATTCAGGGCAACTCTGTGACCGTGTTCGTGCCAGGCTCGGATTTTATTCTGCTCTCTTTACGAGAACAAGAATACAGTCGTACGACAACAGAGTGGAAATAATATGAGAATGAAGTCATAATATTACCTGAAAAAAGTCGTAATATTAGGAGAACGAAGTAATAATTTTAAGAGAAAAAAAAAAAAAAAAAAAAAAAGAAGTGAGTGATGTTGAACATCTGGTGAAGTTATACTTTAGCATAAGTTTTACAGATAAAACTGAATATTTAATAGAAATCCTTCAGCAGCAGGACGTGAGTCTGTTTCACAGAAAGAACCGCATGGACTGAACTGCTCACGTCAGATCTCCTCTGTCAGAGCTTCTTTCTTCATAAAAACAACTTTTTCTCATCATTGAAAGTTTTTTTTTTCTGCTAAAATAATGAGTTTATTTTCGTAATTAAACAAACATCCTCGTCGCCTGGCCCTGACACTCCGCCGTCCAGCTCCCCGAAGGGATGATTGAAATTAAAGACACTTTTTCAAAATATTTTCTGTCATTTGTAATTTCTTTTTTAGAAAAGAAAGCAAGAAAATAACACGATTAAAATAAAAAATCGGATCTGGTATGAAAAAAAAGGGATACTTTATGTTTTTAGCCAGGCTCCATCAGAACCAGTCTGGCTGCCTGGAAGGATGGCAGCAGAACTTGGATTCTGAAGCAGCTTCTGGTGAGGACCAGGACGGCTTTCTGATGTTCTGATGAGTAAAAACTGGACCCTCCTCCATCCATCCAGATGCTCCAGCAGCAGCAGGAGCATGCAGCGGTCTGTGGCTCAGCCGAGCAGACTGAACGCGCCTCAATAATTAAAGTTCAGCTCATTTATTATTCCTCAGCGAGCAGCAGGAGCCGCCAGCGCAGGACGTTCTTCTCACTTCAGCGTCGATCTGTCACATGTTGACGTCTCTGTTCAGGACTGAGCCGCCCCTCCCACCTGTCTCCGCAGCCTCCTCCCTGATGTCCCACCGCTTCGTGACGGTGCGGCGCGGCAGCCCGGCGGCGCGCAGCGGACAGATCCAGCCCGGGGATCGGCTGGAGGCGGTGGAGGGTCGGCCCGTCGGCGGCCTGCAGCACAGAGACCTGTCCCAGATCCTGAGGAGGGCTGGGAACACGCTGAGGCTGAGCATCACCCCGAAGCAGCGTACGACACACACACACACACACACACACACACACACACACACACACACACACACCTGAGTCTCACATGCTCCCTCTCCTCCACAGAGTCCTCCACAGATGGAGCCGACCTCGACACGGATGGACGCCTGATCAAAGGGCCCAGAGGGAGGTCAAAGGTCACATTTATTTCTCTGATTATCTCATCCAGCAGCAGCAGAGAGTCTCTGAGTTCAGTTTGAACATGTTTCAGTAAAACCTGCAGGGATTCCTGAGTTCATTGAGCTTCGTTTTAACCTTAAAGCTGCAGTTTGGAGCTCCTCCTCCTCCCTGAGCTGCTATTGGTCTAAAGAAATGCTCCGCCCCCGACCTGAAACAACCAATCAGAGCCAGGAGGCGGGGCTTAGCGCTGCTAAATGTGCTAATGGTGGAGAAACAGCTCACCGTTCCAGGAAAACTGTTTATCCGCCGTCATTGGTGGCCATGCTAACTAGCTTAGCATTAGCAGCTAACTAGCCTTAGCATTAGCAGCAGGCTATGTTGTGGTGAACCAGCTGTAGCGTAGCGGGGGAGGGGGTAGAAGGGGAGGGGGGTTGGGGTAGTGTGTGAGCAGCGCATACATGAGGTTGATTGGCAGCGCTAAGCCCCGCCTCCTGGCTCTGATTGGTTGTTTCTGACTGACTGGTGGATTTCTGCAGTTAGTACTGGGAGCACTGGGAGAAGGCAGAGGAGCTGGATTTTTTTCACAGGTTATCTGTCTTATATTATTCTGTCATGGCATCATGATAATTTTAACAAATATGTAAAAAAAACATTTTTCATTAAAGTTGCATACTGCAGCTTTGAGGCAGTGGAAGGTTGATGGTTCTAAACTGCCTGCCAAGAAATAAGCCACAGCTTTTCTTCCAGTATTTTAGAACAGAGGCAGGTTGCTCGTTCAAGCGCTGGGAATAATAATAAGAAAAACAAATCCCAGACCTGACCAAAAGTCTCATTAAAGTGTAACTAATCCTAAGGTTTTTAACCTTGATTTAAAGGAACTCAGTGTTTCGGCTGTTTTGCAGTTTTCTGGGAGTTTGTTCCAGATTAGAGGAGCATAAAAGCTGAAAGCTGCTTCTCCATGTTTGGTTCTGGTTCTGGGGATGCAGAGCAGACCAGAACCAGAACCAGAAGACCTGAGTGGTCTGGAAGGTTGATACGACGACAACAGGTCTTTAAGCCGTTCAGTGATTTATAAACTAGCAGAAGGATTTTAAAGTCTATTCTCTGAGCTCCAGGGAGCCAGTGGAAGGACTTTAGAACTGGGGTGATGTGTTCTATCTTACTGGTTTTACTGGGAACGCCAGCAGCAGCGTTCTGGATCAGCTGCAGCTGTCTGGTTGACTTTTTAGGCAGACCTGTGAAGACACTGTTGCAGTAATCAATGCGACTAAAGATAAATGCACGGATGAGTTTCTCTAGATCTTGTTGAGACATCAGTCCTTTAATCCTGGAAATGTTCTTCAGGTGATAGAAGGCTGACTTTGTAACTATCTTTATGTGTCTCTGAAGGTTCAGGTCTGAGTCCATCACTGCACCCAGATTTTGGGCCTGATCACTAATTTCTAGCTGTAATAACTGAAGCTGCGTGCTGACTCTAGATCGTTCCTCTTCAGGTCCAAAGATAATAACTTCAGTTTTATGGTCAAAATTTGCTCAGAAGCATAAAGATAGAACCTTAAATAACTTATTTAGACAGTTTATCAGCAAAAACAAGTTGACTTGGGGGTTCGTTACAGTTTACACAGCTGAACATCCAGAAGCTTGAAAAACCTGAGAAACATTAACAACACGTCGTCGTTTCAGTTCAGCCTTTAATTTGCATCAGTGAAATATGCCTGAACAGGCCTGCAGTAGGGCTGGGCGATATGGCTTTAAAATAAAATCTCCTGACTTTTTTCTCACTTTCTTTTCTAAAAAAAAAAAAAAAAAATTACAATTGACAGAAAATATTTTGAAAAAGTGGGTTTTATTTCAGTCATTCCTTCTGTGAGTTGGACGGCGGAGTGTCAGGGCCAGGCTACAAGGATTTCTGTTTATTTATGAGAATAAAGTCATAATATTATCAGAATAAAGACGCAACTTTACAAGAAGAGCGTCTTAAAATTAAGAGAAAAATTATTTTAACGAAATAAAACTTTTATTATTATTATTAAATATATATATATATATATATATATATATATATATATATATATATATATATATATATATATATAAAAATTTTAAATTTTCTTGTTGGAGTTCTCATAAAATTACTACTTCATTCTTTCAATATTGTGACTTTATTCTGGTGATATCAAGACTTTATTTTGTTTTATTTCAACTGTAGTTTTGTAACATTATGACTTTATTTTGTTGAAAAAACAAAATCTTACCCTGACCCTGATACTCCGTCGTAGAGTCGACCTGAACTCAAAGTCCAAATAATAGAAGCTGTGAAACGCGCTCATCAAACAAGATGGCCGCCTTGGCGTGATGACATCACTCTGAACTAAAGGAACCCAAGGAGAGCATTAGTGGAAAAAATCCAGATTTTCCAAAAATTAAATCTTCAAAAACCAAAAATTCGATGACTGGATAAAATCAATTTCTCGCCCAGCTCTGGTCTGCGGTTACCTTCACAAGATGGCGGTCAGAACCTCATCCCATCGATCCAAAGCGTCGTTCCACCTCAGATCTGCTTGGAAAGGTTCTGGAACACGACTCGGACTCAAGTGGACCCAAAACGAAGACCGAACCTTTCGTTACATCAGCGAAGGTTCCTGAGGAACGCTCAGGATGTTCAGCTGGGCCTGACCTGGGATCTGGTGACTGGATGCTCTCCAGGCCTGATTCCAGGTTCATTCCCAGGGGTTTCCAGGATCTTCCAGCAGTTTCCATGGTAACGGCAACGTCCTGGTTCTGTGTTCCAGGATGAGTCCAGGTTTTACAGCGTGGATCTGGAACGAGGACCCACAGGGTTCGGCTTCTCTCTGAGGGGGGGCAGCGAGTACAACATGGGCCTGTACGTCCTGGGCCTGATGGAGGGGGGGCCGGCCCAGCGGAGCAACAAGATACAGGTACACACTCTTCTTCTTCTGGTGTGATTTGTGCAGCTGTTGCTCCTCTTAAAGGGCCGGTATCGCGTGTTTTCCAGCCATAGAATCATTTCATAGCAACAACCCAGTAACTGTGTTGCCTTCAGGTGTTACAAACATGCTGTAAATATTAAATATCACTTAAAAGAAAGTTGACTTCGTAATGTAACGCCTCGAAATTCTCTCTTTAATAAGTCCTGCTCTTTCTGAAACTCCGCCTTCAGGAAGTCATCACAACATCGCTCCTCTATTAACCCTTTAACAACATTTTTACCAGCATTTTACTGAGAAATAGCTCGTATAATGATCTCAGCAGATGCGCAGCTCCACCAGGTGTTTGCTAATTGCTGCTGCCGCTAGCCTGAAGGAGCTGAGGGTGGAAGTTGCGGGGGAGGGGGGCTCTGTGAGCTTGGAAGCTTAGAAACTGCAACTCCGAGGAGGAGCAGTAACTATCCAGGCGTTTTGCACAGCTGGATGGTTGCCATGGAGATTAAAGGATTTCTCAAACGTGCGTGAAAGAATCAAGGCAGCGCTCCAGGGATGTTTCTGATGAGGGAAGAACATTAGAACCCGATGGAAAGCTCAAAAAAGTCGATTTTACATGATACTGGCCCTTTAAGAGACATTTCATCAGACCTGAAGGACCTGTGAGGTAACCATGGAGACCTAAAAGAAGCTGAGAGAGCCGAAATAACCAATCAGGACCTACAGATAAAACAAAGGGATGAAGAACTTGGAGGACCTGTGTGGACTTGTAAAAACCATAATGACCTGAAGGTACTTTACGGACCCGTGAGGACCTGTGATGACCTGTGAGAACCCGTGTGGACCCGTGTGGACCTGTGTGGACCCGTGAGGACCCGTGAGGACTTGTGATGACCTGTGAGGACCTGTATGGACCCGTGAGGACCTGTGTGGACCCGTGAGGACCTGTGATGACCTGTGAGGACCCGTGAGGACCTGTATGGACCCGTGACGACCTGTGAGGACCCGTGAGGACCTGTGTGGACCCGTGAGGACCTGTGATGACCTGTGTGGACCCGTGAGGAGCTGTGTGGACCCGTGAGGACCTGTGATGACCTGTGTGGACCCGTGAGGACTTGTGATGACCTGTGTGGACCTGTGAGGACCTGTGATGACCTGTGTGGACCCGTGTGGACCTGTGTGGACCCGTGTGGACCCGTGAGGACCTGTGTGGACCTGTGTGGACCCGTGAGGACCCGTGAGGACTTGTGATGACCCGTGAGGACCTGTGTGGACCTGTGAGGACCCGTGAGGAACTGTGAGGACCCGTGAGGACCTGTGAGGACCCGTGATGACCTGTGTGGACCCGTGATGACCTGTGTGGACCCGTGAGGACCTGTGTGGACCCGTGAGGACCTGTGATGACCTGTGTGGACCCGTGAGGACTTGTGATGACCTGTGTGGACCTGTGAGGACCTGTGATGACCTGTGTGGACCCGTGTGGACCTGTGTGGACCCGTGTGGACCCGTGAGGACCTGTGTGGACCTGTGTGGACCCGTGAGGACCCGTGAGGACTTGTGATGACCCGTGAGGACCTGTGTGGACCCGTGAGGACCCGTGAGGAACTGTGAGGACCCGTGAGGACCTGTGAGGACCCGTGATGACCTGTGTGGACCCGTGAGGACCTGTGTGGACCCGTGAGGACCCGTGAGGACCTGTGAGGACCCGTGATGACCTGTGTGGACCCGTGATGACCTGTGTGGACCCGTGATGACCCGTGAGGAGCTGTGTGGACCCGTGAGGACCTGTGATGACCTGTGTGGACCCGTGAGGACCTGTGATGACCTGTGTGGACCCGTGAGGACCTGTGTGGACCTGTGAGGACCCGTGAGGACCTGTGTGGACCCGTGAGGACCTGTGAGGACCCGTGAGGACCTGTGAGGACCCGTGATGACCTGTGAGGACCCGTGAGGACCTGTGTGGACCCGTGAGGACCTGTGATGACCCGTGAGGACCTGTGAGGACCCGTGAGGACCTGTGAGGACCCGTGAGGACCTGTGAGGACCCGTGATGACCTGTGTGGACCCGTGAGGACCTGTGTGGACCTGTGAGGACCTGTGAGGACCCGTGATGACCTGTGTGGACCCGTGATGACCTGTGTGGACCCGTGATGACCCGTGAGGAGCTGCGTGGACCCGTGATGACCTGTGTGGACCCGTGAGGACCCGTGAGGAGCCGTGTGGACCCGTGATGACCTGTGTGGACCCGTGAGGACCTGTGTGGACCCGTGATGACCTGTGTGGACCCGTGATGACCTGTGTGGACCCGTGATGACCTTTGAGGACCCGTGATGACCTGTGTGGACCCGTGATGACCTGTGTGGACCCGTGAGGACCTGTGTGGACCCGTGATGACCTGTGTGGACCCGTGATGACCTTTGAGGACCCGTGATGACCTGTGTGGACCTGTGTGGACCCGTGAGGAGCCGTGTGGACCTGTGAGGACCCGTGAGGACCTGTGAGGACCTGTGAGGACCTGTGTGGACCCGTGAGGACCTGTGAGGACCTGTGAGGAGCTGTGTGGACTGTTTTTGATGCCAGACATCACCAGGAGGCTCCATGTGAGCAGATCCTGAGACCGTGAGGAGCTTCCCATGGAGCAGACTCCGGGTCCCTGTACCAGCCCGTCCAGTAGGGAAACCCAGGTGGGTCCAGGATCTGGTTCTGGTTCTGATCCAGGTCTCGGGACCCTAGGTGAGGGCTGGAGGGTTGACGGAGCAGCAGATCCAGAGCTTCACTGACTGTGGACCAGGAGGTCCAGCGCAGAGTTTGGACCCAGTAACTCCTCGGGGGTTCGGTCCGTTAACCAGGTGTGTTTACCTGTGCCGCAGGTGTCCGACCAGCTGGTGGAGATAAACGGAGACAGCACGGCAGGAATGACCCACAGTCAGGCCGTGGAGCAGATCCGGAGAGGAGGACATCGGATCCACCTGGTTCTGAAGAAGGGAAACGGATACGTTCCAGATTACGGTGAGATTATAGGCTCTGCCGCGTACAGGTGACCCTCACCTGTCCGTCTGCTTCACCCCCTCCTCAAACAAGCTGGCGCCCTCGTGGAGCAGAGTCGAAGCTGCAGCTGGTGTGGTTCTGTCCAGCATCAGCTTAGGAGTCCGGCCCGGTACTTTCTGCTCACGGTTGACTGAAAAACAGTCTGTTAGGCCGCTGCTGCCATCTAGTGGCCGCTGTAGAGATAGCAGGACGGTGAGCACCGTCTTCTTCTTCTCCTGGACGTGTTTCTGGTGACCAGTTGGAGCTGCAGCTCCCTCCCAATCCTGCTGAAACAAAACAAAACCATGGCGCCACCTGCTGTCGGTTTCAGAATCAAACTACCGGTAGAACCGAAGCAGAACCGCCTGCAGATGGGGGTCTCACAGTAACAGCAGTTATCTTCAGTTTTCAGCTCCCAGTTATTATGGTTTCACTGGTTCTGGCCCACTTGGTCCTTGTCTGGGCCCCTGCAGAGCTGTAAGCCAGACCTTCAGACGAACAGCTTCAGCCGATCACTTTCATCTATTTTTATTAGAATTGCTGAGGTGGTAAAAGGTTTCCTGTCCTTCCGGGTTTCGCTGCATGATTATGGATTATTAAACCGGATCAGGACCAAACAATCTGGTGTTTGGGTCACATTTTTTCACGTACTAAAGCTAACACAGGAACATGGCGAGAAAATCATAAAGGGTCACATTTAGGAGCTTTTAACATAAAGATAGGAAGGAGAGATTAATGAGTTCTAGATCTTTTAGAGTGAAATCTGTGGTCACGACTGGTTCTTAAATCCACCATCCATCCGAGCAGTTCCACCCGGTCTCTGTGGGAGAACACGGACTACCTGGTCCAAAACACGGGGATACCGAAGAAAAACCCAGTATTAATAAAACCATGATCAGTTTAACAATATTATCTTGTTAAACCAGAGTTAACGAGGTGATAAACTCGTTAAGCCTGAGTTAACGAGGTGATAAGCTCGTTAAGCCTGAGTTAACGAGGAGATACGCTCGTTAAGCCTGAGTTAACGAGGTGATACGCTCGTTAAGCCTGAGTTAACGAGGTGATAAGCTCGTTAAGCCTGAGTTAACGAGGTGATAAGCTCGTTAAGCCTGAGTTAACGAGGTGATACGCTCGTTAAGCCTGAGTTAACGAGGTGATACGCTCGTTAAGCCTGAGTTAACGAGGTGATACGCTCGTTAAGCCTGAGTTAACGAGGAGATACGCTCGTTAAGCCTGAGTTAACGAGGTGATACGCTCGTTAAGCCTGAGTTAACGAGGAGATACGCTTGTTAAGCCTGAGTTAACGAGGTGATACGCTCGTTAAGCCTGAGTTAACGAGGAGATACGCTCGTTAAGCCTGAGTTAACGAGGTGATACGCTCGTTAAGCCTGAGTTAACGAGGTGATACGCTCGTTAAGCCTGAGTTAACGAGGTGATAAGCTCGTTAAGCCTGAGTTAACGAGGTGATACGCTCGTTAAGCCTGAGTTAACGAGGAGATACGCTCGTTAAGCCTGAGTTAACGAGGTGATACGCTCGTTAAGCCTGAGTTAACGAGGAGATACGCTCGTTAAGCCTGAGTTAACGAGGAGATACGCTCGTTAAGCCTGAGTTAACGAGGTGATACTCTCGTTAAGCCTGAGTTAACGAGGTGATACGCTCGTTAAGCCTGAGTTAACGAGGAGATACGCTCGTTAAGCCTGAGTTAACGAGGAGATACGCTCGTTAAGCCTGAGTTAACGAGGTGATACGCTCGTTAAGCCTGAGTTAACGAGGTGATACTCTCGTTAAGCCTGAGTTAACGAGGAGATACGCTCGTTAAGCCTGAGTTAACGAGGAGATACGCTCGTTAAGCCTGAGTTAACGAGGAGATACGCTCGTTAAGCCTGAGTTAACGAGGTGATACGCTCGTTAAGCCTGAGTTAACGAGGAGATACGCTCGTTAAGCCTGAGTTAACGAGGAGATACGCTCGTTAAGCCTGAGTTAACGAGGAGATACGCTCGTTAAGCCTGAGTTAACGAGGTGATACGCTCGTTAAGCCTGAGTTAACGAGGAGATACGCTCGTTAAGCCTGAGTTAACGAGGAGATACGCTCGTTAAGCCTGAGTTAACGAGGTGATACTCTCGTTAAGCCTGAGTTAACGAGGAGATACGCTCGTTAAGCCTGAGTTAACGAGGTGATACGCTCGTTAAGCCTGAGTTAACGAGGAGATACGCTCGTTAAGCCTGAGTTAACGAGGAGATACGCTCGTTAAGCCTGAGTTAACGAGGAGATACGCTCGTTAAGCCTGAGTTAACGAGGTGATACGCTCGTTAAGCCTGAGTTAACGAGGAGATACGCTCGTTAAGCCTGAGTTAACGAGGAGATACGCTCGTTAAGCCTGAGTTAACGAGGTGATACGCTCGTTAAGCCTGAGTTAACGAGGAGATACGCTCGTTAAGCCTGAGTTAACGAGGTGATACGCTCGTTAAGCCTGAGTTAACGAGGAGATACGCTCGTTAAGCCTGAGTTAAGAAGGTTAATAAATCACCATCTCAGTTGTGTAAAAACTGAGATTTTTTTTGAGGCAGGATCAGAAATCAGGAAAAGTTTCATTTTGTTTATTCAGCTCCACTTTTGAATCCTTAAATATGCAGAAACTGGAGCAGAGAGACAGACAGAACCAGAACCAGAACCTTTCTGCCACAGACCCGCTCCGTTCTGGTCCACGCACTGGTGCACATCCGGCCCACATCTGACCCTGTAAGGTCAGGTCTCAGTCCGGTTCTGGTCCGGATGTGGCCCAGCCAGACGTCCTGCTGCTCTCTGACTGTTTGACTCTCTTTCTTCCTCCTCCTCCTCCTCCTCCTCAGTGGAGCTGTCCAGCCTGTCTCTCTGTATGACCAACTCCAAACAGGGGGAACCCTGCTTCTACGTCATCGGACGCACCGAGAACTCGCGGTTGGTAGCTCTGTTTCACCTCTCTCCCTTCGCCTTCACCCCTTCATCTCTTCCTCAGCATCATCATCATCAAGTCGAGCCTCAGTCATGTGACCAGGTCACATGTTCATGTTGTGTTTCTGTTATAAAACTGATTTTAGCTACGAGGCGCCTGAATGCTGCTTCTGTTTGCTCCATCAGGCCCTGAGGAAGGAGCCCTCTCCCCATCTTCCTCCTCACAGGAGCAGGAGTCGGTAACCATGGCAACCGCTTCCCTCGGCAGGCAGTGGAGAGGAGGAGGAGGAGGAGGGGAGAGAAGAAGGAGGGAGAGGAGAACAGGAGGAGCAGGGCCCCCTGACCTGGACCTGGACCTGGTGGAGGAAGAAACTCAAGAGGAGCAGAGGAGGGTGAGACGGAGAAGGGAGGAAGAGGAGGCAGAGAGGAGACGACAAGAGGAGGAGGAAGAGGAGAGGAACAGAAGAAGAAAAGAAGAGAGGGAGAGAAGTGAGACGGTGAGTGGGAGGAACCTGGACAAGCAGGGGAGGAGGAGCAGGAGCTTACCCAGGGATGGAGCTTCATCCTGGGGCTCCTCGCTGCCACAGGAGGCCGGAGGAGGCGAGACGGAGCGGAGGAGGAGGAGCCACACCGTCAGCCGCCATGCAAAGCATCCTGGGAGCTCAGCCGCAGCTCCACAGGCGGCGTTCTCCTTCCTGATGCCGATGAGTGATGACAAGCCTCCGTCTGACAGCGAATCAGCAGCCAGCTTCTCAGAGATTAGCCAATCAGCAGCCAGCATCGCCACTCTAGCCAGGGAGAAATCTGACTGGAGGAGGGCGCCGTCGTCCCGGGAACCGGAGAACGGGCCGGGCCTCTGGCTGAAGCCGAGCCAACAGAGGCTGACCCAGGTTCTGACCGGCTGCAGGCTCAGTGGGCGGGACTTAGCAGACGGGCTTTCTCTCTGATTGGCCAGCAGTGATAATATTTTCCTTTTTCATTCGCTGAACTTTTTTATTGGCTTAATAATAAGGGCTTATTTGGTTGGCCTGCTGAGAGAAGCCCCGCCTCTTGCTGTGTCCTATTGGACGAGAGCTGGCGACCTAGTCTCTGATTGGCCAGAGACCATCCGGCCATGGATCTGCTCACTGAACCACGCCTGCACCTCATTACCCATCCTGCCCCATTCTCAGCCCTCCAATCAGACACATGGCTCCACCTTGGCACCTTGGTTACCGTGGCAACTGAAACTGTTGCATGTTTGGTTGAACTGCGCCCTGTTCCTCCGTCATCACGATGATCCTTAAACTGTATGCAAACGCTGGCGCCGTCTTGTGACTGTATGTCCTCAGCATGTGAATACAACCGGAATGATTTTTTATTTTTATAGCGTGTAAATGATCCCTGACATGATTATTGATATATTACTGATATATTATTGATATGATTAGAGATGAGCAGAACCTGGGGTCTGATATGCCTGCTTGCTTGTAAAAAGAGAAACTGATGATTTAACAGAGCCATAACCACACACACACACACACTGATGTCAGGTCCAGCTGTTATCCAGCATCCTCAGTGTCACCATAGCAACCGCATCATAGTGACGGGATGACCTGCAGCTCCGGATCAGAACAAGTGCCTCGTTTTGTTTTTTTTTCCAAGTCTTTGTCCTGCGAACCTCCGCCATGTCCTGTCTTTTCTGTCCACCATGCTCTCCCACAATGCCAAGAGACCACACCCACTCACACACGAAACAGGTTCCACACTGAGTTTTATATGAAAGATTCAAATAAAGACTTAAAGTAAATATTCTGTAGCTGTGTCTCATCTGTACATCATAACGTTTGTGTTCATCTCAACTGCAGAACGCTGAAGTGTTAAATACTGATGAGGTCGTAGAGCTTAACGTGATTTTAGCAGGTTTAACTGACAGATATGCCTGAATGTAGCTTTTAACGCCACGTTTCTCAAAACATCCACAGACCTACCCACTGCTCTCATCATACTCTGAAGCTTGTCCTAATATGGCATCGAGTGTGAACAAATAACCCTATCCTTATCAAACTTTGAGTTTATTCTAACCATGTACTACAACCCTGAGCGAAAATTTCATGATAGGAAATATTTATCAAAGTTTTTATAAAATCTGTTGCAGTTTTAATTTCCTCAGTATCACAGAACCACCAGCAGAGGGCAGCAATTTAGGATGGCCAAGAACCTGAGAACAGAGAGCTGGTGGACCCCTTTATGACTGTCATCTCATCTTGAACGTGAAGAAAACAAAGAGGAACAGGAGCAGGTCCAGCACTGTTTCCATGGCTGAAGTGGAGATGGTGGAGGAGTACGGTTACCTCGGTGTTCACCTGCACAACAGACTGGAGACTCAACAGTACGGCTGGACTTCGAGAGGAGGCTTAGGTCCTTCATTGTTTGCAGCTGCAGATCTTCTCCACGTCTTGTTGAGAGCATCATCTCTTCTGCTGTCATCTGTTGGGGCAGCAGCATCTAAAGCAGCAGGGACCTAAAAAGGATCAATAACCTGATAAAGAAGGCCGGTTCTGGTTCTGTTCTGAAGATGACTGTGGAACCTCTGGAGATGATGATGCAAAGGATTTTACATAAAATCAACATCCCTGATCATCGTGTTCATGAGGTGGTCATACAACAGTCTTCAGTCAGAGACTTCTTCAGAACCGCTGTAATACTGATGTCTACAGGAGATCCTTCATCCCTACAGCCATCAGCGTCTACAGCAACTCTGAAGAACCTTGGTTGAGTTACGTTAAATTTCTCTCTGGGATTAATGATTTGAACTGCATTGAATGTTGGCAGCGGTATGGACTTTGACTAGGTCATTGCAGTACCTTGTTCCATTCTGAAAAGCATCGAGCGTGAGGAGCTCTGGTCGAAATCTACTTAGAAAAGTCCTCTTTCTATACTTGCAGGCGTGAAACAAAGACATCAAACCAGAGAGCTTCTGAAAAAAACTCTTTATAAATGTATCAAAAGTACAAAAATCTCCTTTAGATCAAGCAGAAACATTCAGAGGAAAACAGCAAGAGACACACAGCTGGCCCTGTCCAGGCCTGCTTCAAACTGGACCGGACTCTGCTCTGCAGAACACCGGCCTACAGGACGTTTGTGAGCTCTGTTCAGTAGTGAAAACAGTGAGGTAGAAACGTTTGAACCAACGGCTGCTGGACTCCGTTACCCAGAAGCCCTAGCTTAACTCGATGAGGCACTTTTATAACACTGTAACTATGTAATCTTCACATTGAAGTCCAGGTCAGCAGTCAGAACTCCACCATCATGGTTCCATCTTCGTTGTCCGACTCCTCATCCTCCTCTGACTCCTCCTCCAGCAGGCAAGACAGGCAGGTGTGGAAGGGCGGAGCCACCAGCAGGTGGCAGCCTGCTGATCGTACCTGCTGTAGACAGGAGGCCGACTGGATCCTCAAGCCCCGGCAGATGGTGAGTCGCTCCAGATCGAGCAGCAGAGTGACCAGCTGAGAAGTTCGCACACACACACACACACACACACACACACACACACACACACAGCTGTTAGCATTCTGATGCTAACATTTCCCTTGTGTGACCCCACCCTGAACCTTGAAAGCTGGTGAAAGAAGCAGTCTCTAAGTTCGAGCCCAGTCCTCTAAAGTCTGCTCCACTGCTGAGTCACTGTATCTTCTCAGCAGCTCAGTGGAGCAGTGGCGGACCTCAGGGCTGTGTACTCGGCCCCCCTCCCTGCTTTCTGTTTACGGGTTTCCTCAGCTCAGTCTGAGTCTGATTGGACCAAACCTCGATGAAGCAAACTCCACATGGTTCTGTTCTGATGTTAGGACAGGAAAGGTTTTTCTCCCAGCATGCCTCACCAACAACCTGTTGGCATGGAGATAGAGTCTGGTGGTTGTCATGGAGACCTTGTGATGTATATAGATGCTGCAGGTCTCTAACAGTGACCTATGGAGATGTTTCACCTCCCTCACCCTCCTCCTCCTCACCATGTGGTGGAAGATAAACTGGGGTTCTGGTCCATCCCGGTCTGTTTAAGTATGGTTCTGATTGTAAATGTGGACCTGTTTGGGTCAGAACCAGTTTACCGGGAGACACTTCCTGACTGATGACGATCAACACACATCTGCTTCAGTTGTTTCCCTTGTTGAAGAGTGAACCCTGACCCTTTTATTGGCTCCCCATGGAAACAGGAAGTCATGGGTCACTGATTGATGTCCCGGTTCTTTTCAGAGACCAGATTCTTCACCAGAAAATGTTTCCGTGATATTTTATTTCTTAACCAGCTCCCAGTTCCAGCCCGTGAGGCCGACTGGTCTGCTCTCCAGACCAGTCTGAAACCTTCCTCCCTGCTGAAGCTGATGGACTGGCTGAGGTCGTCCTGAGCTGGTTCTGCAGCTCTGCTGCCAGAGGCTGCTGGAGGACAACCTGACCACTGCTCCTCACTTTCTTCTCCTACTGCTCTCCAATCTGCATTATCGGCTGTGATTTCAACTGTTAACTTTCTGTTTTCTCTCAGTTATTTTCCCTCCATAGAAGCTGCACCTGGTCTGGGTTCTGTTTGGCCGTGACGCCTTCCTGGAGGAGCGCTTCAGCTGAGATGATGCTGCCATCACCTAATCCTTCTCCTGCTGTTAACTTTTTACTTTCATGAAGATAGAAAGTTCTCCTGGATCAGTTCTTGTGTCTCTGCTCCGTCTTCTCCAACCCCCAGTCGGTCGTGGCAGATGGTTGCTGGTACTGAGCCTGGTTCTGGTTCTGCTGGAGGTTTCTTCCTGTTAAAGGGGAGTTTCTCCTCTCCACTGTCGCCCCCTGCTGGTCAGGAGGAGTGATGCTGTAGGTCGACGGCCCGATGCTCTGCTGGGTTTCCTGAGATTGAAGCTTTTTAAACTAATTTGAATAATAAGCAGAACTTAATGCCCTGATTGAGACTGGATCAGTTGGACGGAACGTGTGACTGAATTCGGGGTCAAGCTTTTAAAGGAATAACCTCATCAGGACTGAAACAGTCTCACTGCATCAGGAAGTGAAGAACTGGCTCATGAAAGGACAGGAGAGGCGGGGCCAGGCCGTTAGCCCCGCCCACCCTGCTGCATTACCTGGCTCAGGTGAGCAACTCTGTGGGCGTGCTCCTTGTAGACTCGGTGAGAGTCCGGCAGCAGCCGGTTCTGGACGCTGATGTGGAAGCTGCGATCTGACTGGACGTGGACGATGGTGTCCCTCATGGAGGACAGCTGCAGAGACACGGAGGACAGCGTGAGACAGCGAGGGAGTGCTGCAGCTTCATCTACTCCGATAACAATAACTGTCTCTTTATAAATGTTTGTTTTAAAGATAAAACTGATCAAAGGTTAGAAAAGAAATCTGATGCAACTCTAAAGAAAACTTTAAACGTCAAAAACGCCAAAATGTTTTGCATATTTACGAATTACATCAGTCAGTCCCTCCGGTTGTTCACAGAAATTCATGCAAAATCAACAGATCCCTGCATTTTTCACACTAATGCATAATTGACTTTATTGCAAATTTCCCGCAAAAATGGTCAAAAACATCAGGTTTAAGTGGCGCTAACTCCCACCTGCAGGTGGCAGTACTGCTTACTTCTCGTCTGCTGCCTCGCCCTCGCTTGATGTCAAGTTATAGTTCGTGATCGATGTGGCGACAAACAAAAAGTCACATTTAACGTCACACACAGGCGCAAATATTGCAAAATCCCTTGTAAATATTTCTAAATTGGAGCCACAAAACCTGTGATTTTGATTGCGAAACAAAATAATCGCAAAATCCTGGAGGGACTGATCGATGTGAAACGATGTTCAATATGATTTAATGTTAAGATAAACTTATCGAATGCAGAGGCAGCTATTTATTAACATTTCACCAGTTTAACGGGTTTTATCGATACATTCTAGCGCAACCGGCCCTTTAAGAACATTCATGGTCTTCATCCGGCCTGAAATGAAAATGAGCTCCACCGCCCTGCTCCAGAGATTTCAGGAGGGAGACATTAAAGTTAAACTTTAAAGCTGCAGTTTGTAACTTTTACTAAAATGTTGGTCTGAGGCAGATAATCTGTGTAAAGATGGAGCTCCTCCTCCTCCTCCTCCCTGAGCTGCTATTGCCCTCTAAAGAAATGCTCCGCCCCCGACCTGAAACAACCAATCAGAGCCAGGAGGCGGGGCTTAGCGCTGCTAAATGTGCTGATGGTGGAGAAACAGCTCACCGTTCCAGGAAAACTGTTTATCCTCCGTCATCGGTGGCCATGCTAACTAGCTTAGCATTAGCAGCAGGCTATGCTGTGGTGAACCAGCTGTAGCGTAGCAGAGAGCAGGGGGGGTGGGGGAGCGGCGCGAACATGAGGGTGATTGACAGCACTAAGGTCCTTCCCCTGGCTCTGATTGGTTGTTTCTGACTGACTAGTTGATTTCTGCAGTTAGTACTGGGAGCACTGGGAGAAGGCAGGTGATTTTTTTTCACAGATTATCTGTCTGATATTAAACTGTCACGACATGATGATAATTTTAACAAATATGTAAAACATATTTTTCATAAAAGTGACATCCTGCAGCTTTAAGATGTTGATTTCTAGTTTGTGTTTGAATCTGATCCAGTGCTCAGACAGGCTGTATCTCAGCTGGTGGGTTTCTGGATGTTTCCAGAACATTTTCCCGTGTTTCCTCTCTGCAGATGCAGCGGTTCGGTTCGTCCTACCCTGGAGCACTGCAGCAGCTGCAGCTCCGGTCCACCTGCCAGAACGGCGACCCAGTGGGCTGGCAGCACCGTCCTCCTCAGCGTCTTCAGCAGACGTAACAAGCTCCGCCCACCTGGCGCGGCGCACCTGACTCCACCTCTGAGCAGGCGGAACCCCTCCGAGTTCTGGGAACAGAGGGAAGGGGAGCTCTTTAAAGGTCGGACCAGCTGTGTGTTGTTCACTGATGACTGTCGGCTCCACTGACCAATGAGAGGAGCTCTGGCCGTTTGTCGGTGACATCACCGACGCTGCCGGCCTCAGTGATGTCGGGGAGCGCCGATGAGGTCCGAGTGTTCTGGTCGGAGTCGGGGCCCGGCAGCTCCACCTGCACTTCGTAGTACCTTCCTGCCTCTGATGTTCCGGTCCAAACCTCCGTCTCCTGCTCTCCAGGACCTTCTTCCCTCCCGTACAGCTCGATGCTGATAGGCTCCTCCTCCTCCTTCAGCTGCGGTGATTGGACGGTGGCAGGAGGAGGAGGAGGAGGGATGAAGGTGAGGCCTGTGGAAACATGGAGGACAGACCCCTCCTGGAGAGAGACCAGGAGCTCAGCTCGACTCCAGTCCGAAAGCTTCCTGTCAGTCAGCTGACTGTTACCGTGGAAACGCTGGTCCAAGTCAGCCAAGCATTACCGTGGAAACGCAGGTCCGAGTCAGCCAAGCATTACCGTGGAAACGCAGGTCCAAATCAGCAAGACGTAACCGTGGAAACGCAGGTCCGAGTCAGCAAGACGTAACCGTGGAAACGCAGGTCTGAGACAGCAGGACGTTACCGTGGAAACGCAAGTCAGAGTCAGCAGGACGTTACTGTGGAAACGCAGGTCCGAGTCAACCGAGATACCGTGGAAACGCTGGTCCAACTCCGCCAGGCGTTACCATGGAAACGCTGGTCCAAGTCAGCCAAGCATTACCGTGGAAACGCAGGTCCGAGTCAGCAAGACGTAACTGTGGAAACGCAGGTCCGAGTCAGCAAGACGTAACCGTGGAAACGCAGGTCTGAGACAGCCAAGCGTTACCGTGGAAACGCAAGTCAGAGTCAGCCAGGAGTAAGCAGAGTGTTAGCAGCAACAAGTCAAATATAACAGTTATCAAGGAAACAAAGCTCAGTCAGTCGAGGGTTACCATGGAAACACAGGTCAGAGAGTTACCAGCTCACATGTTGACTGAGGCAGAGCAGCACACCTGGAGCTTTACCTGGGGCAGCAGGCCTGACAGGCAGGTGAGGGCGGAGTCAGACAGGATGTTGGAGGACAGGTGGCTGCTGTCCAGAGTCAGGTTCCACTGTGACAAACGAAACCGGGTTCAGAGCGGAGACGGACGTATTTACAGCGGCGGGCAGACGGACTCTACCTGCAGGTGTGTCCCGGTCAGAGGTCCTGCTGGCCCAGCGGCTCCAGTGGGAATCGGAAACTGGGAACAGAGACACACAACGACAGCGATGATGGGCGTCCTGCAGAGCGCCGCCTCCAGAACCAGTCCACCAGGACTCACCTGAGAGGACAGCGTCTCCTCCTCCTCCTTCTTCGTCAGCAGGCTGTCCCAGCCGCTCCTCATCTTCTCCGTGGCTCCTCGTCTTTGTCCCCACCTCCTCCTCTTCCTCCTCTTCATCCACCTCCTCTTCCTCACCCCCTGAACACAGACATCAACGCTCAGAGATGCGCCGGCTGACGGCCCGGGTCCAACCCTCCAGAACCCGGGTCAGGACCGGGCCACCCACCTCCCGTTTCCCCGCTGACGCCCTCTCTCGCCTCCACCTCCTCCACCCCCGGCGGAGAGCCGACTCCAGCTGGGCGTCCGCGGAGTCCGTCTCCTCTCCGGCCTGGACCGGGTCGGACGGTTCCGGCCGTCTGGACGGCTGTTTTCGGGCGGTCTGAGGGGCAACAAGCAGGCAGGCGGCTGAGTCCGGAGACGGGTCCGGTTCTGGACTTCGGAGCCGGTTCTGGAGCGGCGACTCACCAGCACCAAGCAGCGCCTCATCACACACTTCTGCTTCATGCGGGACGGACCGCCGAACTTCCTCATGTCGCGGCAGAAGGTGCAGGTCCCGCAGTTCTCCCGCAGACACGCGGCGCACTTCCTGCAGGCCTGGCGACGCTGCGGCAGAAACAAAGAGCCCGGATCAGCCGAGCGGCGCCGGGCGGACCCAGCATGATGCTGCCAGGTGAGCCTCACCCTCTTCTGCCCTGATGCCGGAGCCTCTTCTCTCTTCGCCTTCATCTTCATCTGGAGAGCCAATCACAAGGCAGCAGCGGGTCACATGGTGGTCAGGCCGGATTTTATTGGTTAACAGATGACGGACCTTCATCAGCCTTACCTGAACCTCCTCCTCCTCCTCTTTTTTAATAGCTCCGCCCCCGAGGACCCACTGATCACCCGTGACCTGAGAACGGACACGCTGAGGTCACTCACACACACTAACACACACTTGTACACACACAAACATATGCACTCACTAACACAGTCTCACACACACAACCAACACACTAACACACACTCACATACATAATCTCACACACACTCAAACACACACTAACACACACATGTACACACATATACACACACACTAACATACACACACACACACAGCTGTGATGGTGAGCCGTTACCTTCCTCAGCACCATACTGGGCACGTTCTTCTTCTCTGGAATCAAAATCAGAAGCAGAGAAGAAGAGTCAGCTTGCCGAGCCGTCTCCATGGTAACCAGTCCCATCAGACGAGGGGACAGGTGAGTGCGTTACCTGCAGGTGAGCAGCAGCGGTCTCCGTCTCCGTGTCCCTCGCTGGACGGCGGCCTGGAAGAGACGCTCGTGATGAGCGAAGGTCAGAGGTCAGGTGGCGCCAGCGCCTTGTGTGGACCCGTTAGATCTCACCTTAATCTCACTGATGATGCGTTCAGGTGCTCCTCCCACTCTTACCTGGCCTCCTGTGATTGGCTGTTCCTCTCAGGTGTGCTGGAGCCCAGGCAGTAGTTGTGGTCGCTGAGGTCATCTCTGTGGGCGGAGTCAGAACCCGCCTCTGGGCGGTGCGTCAGCCTCAGCCGGCTCTGGGGTTTCCCCGGCTCGTCTGCAGGGGCGTTCACCTCCACCTTCTTGACGAAGCCCTTGGTGCCGCCGCCGCCGTTCTCCAGATCCAGCGGCTCCATCCAGTCCCAGTCGGACGTCGGGTCACGTGACCTCACCCGCTTGCTCCGCCTCCTCTCCGTTCCTCCCAGGATCCAGACCTTCAGCTGCTCCGCCGGAGGGCGGAGGACGACGACGGAGCACTTCCTGATGTCAGGGAACAGCCGCCGCCATCGCTCCTCCTCCTCCCTCCGGGTTGGGTCGAGGCGGTGCTCCCTCTCCTCACCGCGACCCGTTTCTGCAGAACCAACACGTTCCGGGTCACTTTCAACCAGCTGACCACCAACACACCTGGCTCCACCCAGCCTACCTGCCACTTCAAGCCCCGCCCCTAAACTCAGCTCATCCAGTCGCTCCATCTCAGGCTGTGGCGCCGTGCCGTTCCCTCTGCTACCGTGGCCAATGAGGGCGAGTCCTGCAGTCTGTGGGCGTGGCCTCAGCGTCCATGTTGATTGGCTGGTTACTGTGAGACGATCAGCTGACGAGCCGCCAATCATCGATCGATGGACTGATCACAAACCTGGAGGAGAAACAGAGAAGAAGAAGAACCGCAGTCAGAGAAGAAGAACGGCGTTCTCAGAAGGTCAACATCTACTTCCTGTCCCCTGCGTCTGCAGCAGCTCGGCTCTGATCAGGAAGGTTCCCAGCGGCTCCTGGAGAACGTTCCGGATCCAGGAGGATCTGCAGGGTGCACCTGCGTCAGGTGGGCTCCTGCTGCTGCTCCTCCGAGCCTCCAGGTGGCGCTGCCCGGCCACAGCATGACAGAACCTCCGCCATGCTTCCCGCCTGCGTGCAGCCTGTCAGGTTAACTGATCTCTAGTTTCTGGTTGTTTGTCCTGTGATGGACTGGTGGCCCAACCAGAACCAGAACCAGAACCCCCGCCCCCGCCCTCATGACCCCGGAAGGACAAGCAGGATCAGTTCAGCTGTTTCTTTTGGGGAAGAAACTGAGCTTCAGAACCTGGAGGGCTGTTGGACCGAACCTCCTGAGGAGCTCAACCAGAAGTTTGGACCAGATCCGCTTCACTCCTTCAGGATCTCATCCTGGATACGGAAAGCCCTCCCAGAATTGCAGCAAAGCATTCTGGGACATGTAGTCAGCTGATTGAGCGTGCAGCTGTTGGAGCCTGCAGACAGAACTGCAGCTAAACGGAACCCAGCAATCATCAGGACTGGACCGAACCTTATGCTGCACGCCGTCCACCTGTCACAGATCCGCGTGCACGCGCGCATAAACGTGTAAACACGCGCGCAGCCCCTGAGCAGACATGTTTAGCTGCGCTCCGGAGTCCCTCAGCGGTGGTCTGAGACTCCTCCTGCGGCCCGAGGGGCTCCTGGTTCCGGTGTGTGCTCTCACATGTGTCCGGTCCGAACCTGCTCGGTACCGGGATGAGTTAAAGCAGAGGAGAAGAGGGAATAAAAGGCTTGAATGTGACTCACCGCTCCGAGAGACCCTCCGCTGCTCCTCCTCTGCTCCGCTGCTGCCTTCAGGGCCCGCACCGGCAGTTGGAATTCACAGACACTGGTCTGATACTGACTCACATGAGCCGATAAACAGCTGCAGAGATTCTGAATAATCGCTGTCATGTTTACCATCAAAGCTCTGATTGATATTTAATTCCTCCATGAACCCGAGGAGCGTGTCTTCTTCATAACAGCCTTCTTCTCTTGGTATTAATGTGCTTCAAAGGGTTAAAGGTTAAAGTGCAGTCAGCCGAGTCGTTCGGGTTTTGCTAAACCAGCAGCAGGTGGTTGTGGTTCCGGTTTCCTGAAACACCTGACCAGGTGAGTCTGAGGAGCAGAACTGAGCTTCAGGACGTCCGCTGCAGCAGGAGGCGCGGCAGGTTTCCGAGGCGTCCCTGAAAGCTGCATCCCCGTGGCGCTCATCCCCCGCTTCTGAGCATGCGCACTGTGGGTCTGCGTGAATCAATCGGGTCGATCAGGTGTGGGGTAAAGCAGGGGTGTCCAAAGTGCGGTCCGGGGGCCATTTGTGGCCCTTGGAGTGATGTTTTGCGGCCCCCAACTGCATCTAAAAACTGATGCAATTTGGCCCGTCCATCACAGGTGGTTGATGCAGATGGAGACTTTTTATCAGAAATCAGGGTAAAATTATTACCAGCACAATGGAAAATGTTAAATACAGCACAGAGTATTTTAATAACCAAGTTTTTCCAGAGATGTTTTCTGAAAAGCCGAATTTTCTGCACCCAAATCAGCTTTTACCGAATTTATTAAACTCGGCTAAATATGGCAGCGATTTGACAGAAAGTGACCCGAACCCTGTTCTCATGAGAATACATTGCTTGAATCGAGCCCAAAAGAAACTGAAAACTAGACGCCTTTCTTCTAATGTCTTCAAACGTCAAAATCATTTTTAAGTTCTGGATCTACGTTGAACAACATTCCTTTTGTAAAATTATAATAATAAGATTAATCATAAAAATCGGACAACATAGATGCTTGATTTTATTCTTCTTTCCTTTGTACTTCTAACTCAACAGTTTTGACCCACTCGCGGACACCCCTGGGGTAAGGGGTCAGTTTGTTAAAGTTAGTTGGAAGGAGAACCAGCAGAACATCTAACATAACATTCAACGTCCTGGAACAAGAAGAACGAACTGATGCAATTTGAAAATGAAACATGAAACATGAAGTGGATTCTATTCTACTCTGTTGTTGGAAAATATTGATTTGAATTCTTGTTGTTACTCTGATGGAGCCGCTTGTAAGAAACAGTCAAAATTCACAGTCGATCAAAAAGAACCAGCAGCGAGCTCCGCTGAGGAGGCGCGGATCAGACGCACAGCTTGTGGTTTTCAGAGGAAGCGGAGGAATCAGTCGGGGAAGAAAGGAAGAACTCCGCTGAATGTGAAAGGCAGCGCTGCCTGGGATTGTCTGGTGCCCGCAGCAGCAGAGCGGACCGGTTCTGCAGCCGGAGGTGCAGAACCGGTCCGCTTCAGCAACAGTTAACTCAGATGTTTGTTTCTGTGTTGGATGATCAGAGCAAAGCTCAGCTTATTGCTCATCAAGCAAAGAGAAATCGGGACTGGATCCGGATTTTCTAAAGAACCACAGCAGAACTTTGACAGAACCAGAACCTCACCTGGTAAATCAAGTCCAACCATCCTGAAGCGATGGATCAGAACCCCAGCTCTGAGCTCTGAACCGGGGTTCCTCTGCAGGCCGGGTCGTAATTCATCGTCATATGTCCTGAGCGGTCAGCTTCAGAGCAGGTCCACGCGTGTTCTGGCTCAGAACGGGTTTGGGTCAGAACCAGCGACCTGGTATCTTGCTGGGATCGTCATCATGAGTCGGTTTGACCCGGAAAGGCTCCTGATGCAGGAACGTCTCGGCGTATCTTCTGATCACTGTTTTTGTTTTTGACGAACTTCAAATCCGCGTCGCTGATTCCGGACTCCAGGAGGAGCTACTGGTTCCACTGGCAGACTTCCCACTTCAGTGCTGCTTTCAGGGACGGCTCAGAAACCTGACACACCTCAGGCTCGGTCCTGGTTCTGGCCCGGTTCTACCTGCTCTCCACACATCTGGACCAACCGGTGCTTCCGGGCCCGGCTGTGATATTCTGAAACCTTATGGTCCGATGGAGCCAAACCAGAACCTCTGAGCCAGAACTCGAACAGAACGCCAGGCCCTCAGTGAAACACGGTGGTGGCAGCATCATGCAGCTGGATCGGAGGTCTCATGAAGGTGGCTGGTTCTGAATCCCAGTCCGTACTGGGAGGTTTTCTCTTCAGAGTCCAAAGATGAGGAGGTTCTGGAGGAGCCGGGTCCGAGTCCAGCGGTAGCTCTGATGGTTCTGGACCAGGTTCTGCACCACGGATGGGAACGCCGAAGGTTCTGACGCTCTCCACGGGATGAAGGTCTGAAACGGGTCACAAAGCTTTAGATTGAGGGTGTCCAAAGTGCGGCCCGGGGGCCATTTGCGGCCCTCTGAAGCAGTTGAGCGGCCCCCCGACCTCAGGTGTTGATGCGTTTAGGGTCAAATCTTTTACAGATAACTAACATCTTGTCCGTGGAGTTTCTGCATTGATGGTAGTTTTGGAGGAACGAGGACCGCAGGGACGGATCTGCTTTGACTCAGGAGCAGAAGGAAACGATCAGCCCGGACGGTTTGCGGCCCGTCTTACACCAGACCCCTTGTATGATTTCTACAAACGCTTACTTTGCTACAAAAATCCAGCTGTTTTGATTCCAATCAAATTGTCATTTTTTAGTCTATTATTGAGCAGAAATTCTTTTTTAAAGAAGTTTGTTTTAAAAATGTAAAAGATAAGGAACTTTTGTGGCCCCTGCGCTTCTGCATGACCGGTTTTGGCCCTCATGGCACCAAGTTTGGACACCTCTGCTTCAGATCCACTGCTGGGTCTCTTAAAGAGACAGTACCCTGAAAACCTTCACACTGACTCTTATAGTGACCCGCCAGAACTTCCTGCTGACCCGGTCCGGGGTTCAGGTCCTCCTGACCAGACGCCGGTGACCTCTGACCCCTCCTTCAGCTCTGCTGGAGGAGCTGCAGCTGCAGCTGGGAGCCTTCCTGACGGTTTAACGTCAGACCAGAACCACGGGCCTGCTGAGGCCGGTGTGTGTGCTGTGGTCGCTGGCGCGGCGTGGCGTTGGTTCCGCTGGTGTCTGGGAGCCTCTCTCAGCCGTTTCGGGCCGGCCTCAGACCACCAACCGCCCTCTTCTTCTTCTCTTCCCTTTTCCTTTCTTGGCCTTTTTTTGTCAGGTTCCGGAAAACCAGAAGCCTCCTGCGTTGCACAACATCGGCCTCCAGCAGGAGGCTCTGGGTGGGGGGGGGGCGGGGGAGCGCTGCCTTCACTGTCTGCTTCGAGTCAGGAGGATGCTGAGGTAAGCGCACAGAGCTGGGTGGTTGAAGTGGGCTGCATCCGCTGCAGGGCAGCACGTCGCTCTACAAGCCTTTCAGCTGTCGATGCCAGCATAAACATTTCCATGCTCCCCCTCGAGTCGTAGACATTTCCCAGCAGCCGCTTAAATGTCAGAATGACGGCCATTTTTCAAGATGGCCGTCGTTTTTGAGCCTTTTAATCCAGTTAATGCCAGAAAATGTTCCCCTTTTTTTTTTTGACTTGGATGAACTTTTATGTCGCATCATATGTTGGCGACTTTGTTCATCCTGTTCGTACAACTTTAAACTGATTATATGGAGCAAAATCAGAAACTGAGGACTTTTAGTGGTTTAGCGTTAGCTTCCGCTAAATTTTTTATCTATTTAGTGTTGGCTTCTGCTATATTTTAACATGTTTAACAATAGCTTCTGCTGTTTTTTAGTATGTTTAAGGGTTTAGCGTTAGCTTCCGTTATTCTTTTATGTTTAGCGGTTTGGCATTAGCTTCTGCTAATATTTTTATGTGTTCAGCTGTTTAGTGTTAGCATAGCTAAGATTTTTGTTTACCAATTTAGCAGTTAGTGAACCTAACTTTTTGGTTAGCTGTTCCCACCACTGGTAATAATTTTAGTGCTAACATATATTCTCCATTACAAACATGGCGGCCATTTTGAAAAATGTCAACCAGAGAAGGGAAACACAAGATCAAGAAAATCTGTATGATTTATACGGTTCAAAACATGTAGGCTATAATTTGACGCCAAACACATTCATCTAACTGGTGATTTTAGAGGAAAATTAATTTTCCATGACAGCCTTGGCGGCCATCTTGAAAAATCAAAAAATTATCAGTAAATATGATTTCTACGGGTCTGATTATGGATGATTTGACACCAACAATATTCATCTGTGATAAATATTAGTAGCTTATTGCAAACATTCGTTGTCCTTGACGACCATGGCGGCCATCTTGAATTTTTCAGTGGCTCAGTTTTTGTTAAGTCGAGCCTCTGGGAACGTCGGTGCCAAGTTAGGTTCTTATATCCGCATGAGAAATATTTTGCTGGAATATTCAACCATCTGCTGCACTGACTGGTACCGCGGTCCGGTTCGGAGGTTCTGATCGACAGTTTGATTCAAAACAAAACTTTTATCACCTGAAAACAGAGAGAACACTGGTTCTGTTCCAGATCCACTGCTGGGTTTGGATCCTGGCTCTGATGATGGCCCAGTTTGGATTGAGCTTCAGCTCCACGTTACAGAAGAGGTGCTGGTTCTGAACCAGTGGCAAACCCTGTCAGGAACTCCAGCTGGGTCCAAACGGAGCAGAACAGAACCGAACCGAACACATGAATTCAGGTTTCACATCATTTTATTACAGAAACCAGATGTTGTTGATTAAATGCTCATGAAGGACAAAAGTTCTGGTTCCGATGAGCCGAACTGGATCCTGCTAAGTTTAGTCGAGGCAGGAGAGAACCGGGTCAGTCGGAACCACAGAACCGGGTCGTCTGTACTGACCCCACTAAGGTGAAGCTGCAGAGGAACGTCGGTCTCCAGAACCAGGGCCCGGACTCCCAGCAGAACCAGTTCAGTTCACAGCTGGAAGGACTGGGAAGCCATTTATCTGGGAGGAATCAACCCTGATTGGTCAGCTCTCTTCCTGCCTGTCCTCTGATTGGTCGCTTTTCTCTTCCTGGTGTGGATTTCCTCCTTCTTCAGGGTCAGCGGCCGCTGGACCTGCAGACAGGAGGGTCGGATTATTTGCATCTGCTGAAAGCCTGAATGATGAGAGCGCAATCTGTCGGATTATTGACGACGTCTTCATGACATCACCGCCTCCTCTGGGCGGTACCAGGCTGCTCCAGGGGATCTTAAACTTCTGGCTTTCAAGAAGTCATGAATTTTCTCTCATTTTTCAGGCATCAAGCAGATAAATGTGGTGAATCCAAACAGAGCTCAAACAGGAAGTGATGTCGGTGGCGTTTCAGGACCTGGTGCAGTTTGTAGTAGAGCCCGCAGGCGTTGCAGACGGGTTCTCCCGCGGCGTTCCTCCGCCACAAAGACGTGGTTCCCGTCCCACAGTTGGAACACTGGGTTTCTCTCCTGGCCGCCGCCGTCTGCAAACACGGAAAGCTGAGAACTTTAGGAGCAGGACAACACTTGGACACAGCGCCCCCTGCTGGCTGGGAGGGGAACCGGTGGAGACAGCTGAGGGGCCTGGGACCTCCTCCTGCATCCCACCATCATCCTCCTCATCTTCCTCCTGCATCCCACCATCATCTTCCTCCTGCATCCCATCATCATCATCCTCATCTTCCTCCTGCATCCCACCATCATCTTCCTCCTGCACCCACCATCATCCTCCTGCATCCCATCATCATCATCCTCATCTTCCTCCTGCATCCCACCATCATCCTCCTCATCTTCCTCCTGCATCCCACCATCATCCTCCTCATCTTCCTCCTTCATCCCACCATCATCCTCCTCATCTTCCTCCTGCATCCCATCATCATCATCCTCATCTTCCTCCTGCATCCCATCATCATCCTCCTCATCTTCCTCCTGCATCCCACCATCATCCTCCTCATCTTCCTCCTTCATCCCACCATCATCCTCCTCATCTTCCTCCTGCATCCCATCATCATCATCCTCATCTTCCTCCTTCATCCCACCATCATCCTCCTCATCTTCCTCCTGCATCCCATCATCA
The DNA here is from genome assembly GCA_014839685.1 of Anableps anableps. Classification (NCBI taxonomy): domain Eukaryota; kingdom Metazoa; phylum Chordata; class Actinopteri; order Cyprinodontiformes; family Anablepidae; genus Anableps; species Anableps anableps. Next base: position 38,781,981 of record CM026071.1, on the reverse strand, counting down.
TCATCCTCATCTTCCTCCTGCATCCCACCATCATCCTCCTCATCTTCCTCCTGCATCCCACCATCATCCTCCTCATCCTCCTCCTGCATCCCACCATCATCCTCCTCATCTTCCTCCTGCATCCCACCATCATCCTCCTCATCTTCCTCCTGCATCCCACCATCATCCTCCTCATCTTCCTCCTGCATCCCACCATCATCCTCCTCATCTTCCTCCTGCATCCCACCATCATCCTCCTCATCTTCCTCCTGCATCCCACCATCATCCTCCTCATCTTCCTCCTGCATCCCATCATCATCATCCTCATCCTCCTCCTGCATCCTACCATCATCCTCCTCATCTTCCTCCTTCATCCCATCATCATCCTCCTCATCTTCCTCCTGCATCTCATCATCATCATCCTCATCTTCCTCCTGCATCTCACCGCTCTCCTCTTGGGCCTCAGCAGCGGCGGGTTCTGGTCGTGGTTCTGCTGTCGGAGGCTGCAGGTGCAGCACAGGTGTGTCCCTGCTGGGTTCCTCCTCCACAGGAGGGCGCTGTTCGTCCCGCAGCTCCCACATTCACGCTGCTCTGCACAGAAGCAACGCCCAACCAGGTGAGTGATGTCGCTGCTCTCAGGTTTCAGCCAATCACAGGCTCTCACTGACAGGTAAACACTCACCTGGGTCACGGCGCTGGGGTGAAGCAGAGGCGGAAGGATGGAACAGATTCCATCCAGGTGAGGGGCGGAGGAAGTTAGGGGGTGGAGCCAGAGCATGATGCCCAAAAAAGGAGGAGTACAGAGGAGGCGGGCTGTAGGAGGAGCTGAATGACTGACAGCTGACGTCGTCCAATCGGTGAGGACGTCTGAGGAGCTGCAGCCTGGCTTCATCAGGCAGCCACTGCGATTGGACGAGAGGCTCTGAGGGGGCGGGGTCAAACTGAGGGAAAAATTACAATAGTTAGCAGTTTCTAAACTTCAGTCCCCTGCATCCATCCTGAGATGGCCGGCCAATGAGCATCGAGCTACAACAACCAATCAGATGCAATGAAAACATTACAGTAACAAAATATGAATCCTCCGAAGTCTCCCTCAGCAGTGAAGCTCAGGTCAGGGGTCAAAGGTCAGCTTTCAGCCTCAGAGAGGCTGGAAGGTTGACTGCAGGGCTCCTCCTGGTGTGAGGAGGGACGGACCGATGCGTTCAGGGACCGATGCGTTCAGGGAACTGAGAGCCAGTTCAGGACAAACTGATCCAGACACACAGAGGAAGCCACCTGGAAGCTCTGAAGCATCAGACCAGGTTCCTGACAGCAGAACCGCTGAACGGAGCCAAAGAGCCAAGATCAGCAGGGGATCTGCTGCAGGACCTGGACCTGGATCCGGACCTGGGCTTGGCCCTGAAACAGAACCGGACCTGGATCTCTGATGGTTCCTTAAACTGGTTTAGAGCAGTTTTAATCCCAGCTACATGCCCATTCCTGACATGAACTACAGCAGAGGTCTGAACTTCCACTCAGGAAGCTTCACTGGAAGCTCTGGTGGCTGGAAACCAGTGAAGCTGAACTGGTTTAGTCTGAGACGTTGGAGAAACAGCTGGCTGATACCTGAAGGCTCACTTTAGTAACCGGCAGGATGAAGAACAGCAGCATGGATGAAAACGTAGGAAATGAAAACATTAAATGCAGATTTATTCAGATTCACATTTGACAAAAATATCAAAATCTTCACTTTAGAGACAAAAGTCCAACTTATTGTTCTTCAAAAACACTTTGCTCCACTAACAGGAAGCAGAGAATCAGCTTTACTGATGTCCACACTGTGGACACAACTACCTTGACGCTGCAGCCTGATGAGGTCTCACACCTGGCGGCTGGAGAAGCTGAGGACCAACCAGCTGACGCCGACAGATCTGACATCATCTCTGCTCTTCCGAGAGTGAGAGCTCTGTCTGATCGTAGAGGATCTCTGGTCCAACAGAACGCCGACGGTACCGATGGCCCAGGAGAGGCTGAGGAGCTGCTCGGTCAGAGGTCTCCTCCTTCTGAGGGGTGAAGGCCAGCGTCCTGAAGAGGAGGAGGTTCCTGGCTCCGCCCACAAACCCTGAGCTCATGTTCTGCGGTTCACTTATAAACCAGTATGAGCCAGATCCTCATTCTGGACTGGAGTCTCTGCAGAGTCTGAAGCTTGACCTGTTTCAGCATCAGGTCCTCTGGAGTTTCTGCTGCCCCCTGCTGGAACCAGTAGAACCAGTCTGTTCCTCTGATCCCAACACAACTTCTGCTTTCAGGTTATTTTTCTCTTCAGTATAAAACATTCACTCCAACATCTGCATGAAGGTGGGATCAGGACAAAATGGCCAACCGCCTGGTTTCCATGGAAACAAGTCAGTTACACACACCACAAAACAGCTGCCTGGACCTGACGCAAGACGAACAAACCACACTGAGTTCAGTTCAGTTACAGTTCAGTTCAGCTCAGTTATAGTTCAGTTCAGTCACAGTTCAGTTCAGTTAGTGTTCAGTTAAAGTTCAGTGCATTTCAGTTCAGTTCAGCTCAGTCACAGTTCAGTTCAGTTCAGCTCAGTCACAGTTCAGTTCAGTTCATTTCAGTCACAGTTCAGTTCAGTTCAGCTCAGTCACAGTTCAGTTACAGTTCAGTTCAGTCACAGTTCAGTTCAGCTCAGTTATAGTTCAGTTCAGTCACAGTTCAGTTCAGCTCAGTCACAGTTCAGTTCAGTTCAGCTCAGTCACAGTTCAGTTCAGTTCATTTCAGTCACAGTTCAGTTCAGTTCATTTCAGTCACAGTTCAGTTCAGTTCAGCTCAGTCACAGTTCAGTTACAGTTCAGTTCAGTCACAGTTCAGTTCAGCTCAGTTATAGTTCAGTTCAGTCACAGTTCAGTTCAGCTCAGTCACAGTTCAGTTCAGCTCAGTCACAGTTCAGTTCAGTTCAGCTCAGTCACAGTTCAGTTCAGTTCATTTCAGTCACAGTTCAGTTCAGTTCAGCTCAGTCACAGTTCAGTTCAGTTCAGTCACAGTTCAGTTCATTTCAGTCACAGTTCAGTTCAGTTCATTTCAGTCACAGTTCAGTTCAGTTCAGTCACAGTTCAGTTCAGTTCAGTCACAGTTCAGTTCAGTTCAGCTCAGTCACAGTTCAGTTCAGCTCAGTCACAGTTCAGTTACAGTTCAGTTTAGTCACAGTTCAGTTCAGCTCAGTTATAGTTCAGTTCAGTCACAGTTCAGTTCAGCTCAGTTATAGTTCAGTTCAGTTAGTGTTCAGTTTGGTTCAGTTAAAGTTCAGTGCATTTCAGTTCAGTTCAGTTCAGTTCAGCTCAGTCACAGTTCAGTTCATTTCAGTTACAGTTCAGTTCAGTTCAGTTCATCTCAGTCACAGTTCAGTTCAGTTCAGCTCAGTCACAGTTCAGTTCAGCTCAGTTATAGTTCAGTTCAGTCACAGTTCAGTTCAGCTCAGTTATAGTTCAGTTCAGTTAGTGTTCAGTTTGGTTCAGTTAAAGTTCAGTGCATTTCAGTTCAGTTCAGCTCAGTCACAGTTCAGTTCAGTTCATTTCAGTCACAGTTAGTTCAGTTCAGCTCAGTCACAGTTCAGTTCAGTCACAGTTCAGTTCAGTTCAGTTCAGTCACAGTTCAGTTCAGTTCATCTCAGTCACAGTTCAGTTCAGTTCAGCTCAGTCACAGTTCAGTTCAGTTCAGCTCAGTCACAGTTCAGTTCAGCTCAGTCACAGTTCAGTTTAGCTCAGTCACAGTTCAGTTCAGTTCAGTCACAGTTCAGTTCATTTCAGTCACAGTTCAGTTCAGTTCAGCTCAGTCACAGTTCAGTTCAGCTCAGTCACAGTTCAGTTACAGTTCAGTTCAGTCACAGTTCAGTTCAGCTCAGTTATAGTTCAGTTCAGTCACAGTTCAGTTCAGCTCAGTTATAGTTCAGTTCAGTCACAGTTCAGTTCAGCTCAGTTATAGTTCAGTTCAGTTAGTGTTCAGTTTGGTTCAGTTAAAGTTCAGTGCATTTCAGTTCAGTTCAGTTCAGCTCAGTCACAGTTCAGTTCATTTCAGTCACAGTTCAGTTCAGCTCAGTCACAGTTCAGTTCAGTTCATTTCAGTCACAGTTCAGTTCAGTTCAGCTCAGTCACAGTTCAGTTCAGTTCAGTCACAGTTCAGTTCATTTCAGTCACAGTTCAGTTCAGTTCAGCTCAGTCACAGTTCAGTTACAGTTCAGTTCAGTCACAGTTCAGTTCAGCTCAGTTATAGTTCAGTTCAGTCACAGTTCAGTTCAGCTCAGTTATAGTTCAGTTCAGTTAGTGTTCAGTTTGGTTCAGTTAAAGTTCAGTGCATTTCAGTTCAGTTCAGCTCAGTCACAGTTCAGTTCAGTTCATTTCAGTCACAGTTCAGTTCAGTTCATTTCAGTCACAGTTCAGTTCAGTTCAGCTCAGTCACAGTTCAGTTCAGTCACAGTTCAGTTCAGTTCAGCTCAGTCACAGTTCAGTTCAGCTCAGTCACAGTTCAGTTCAGTTCAGCTCAGTCACAGTTCAGTTCAGCTCAGTCACAGTTCAGTTCAGTTCAGTTCAGTCACAGTTCAGTTCAGTCACAGTTCAGTTCAGTTCAGCTCAGTCACAGTTCAGTTCAGTTCAGTTCAGTCACAGTTCAGTTCAGTTCAGCTCAGTCACAGTTCAGTTCAGTTCAGTCACAGTTCAGTTCATTTCAGTCACAGTTCAGTTCAGTTCAGCTCAGTCACAGTTCAGTTACAGTTCAGTTCAGTCACAGTTCAGTTCAGCTCAGTTATAGTTCAGTTCAGTCACAGTTCAGTTCAGCTCAGTTATAGTTCAGTTCAGTTAGTGTTCAGTTTGGTTCAGTTAAAGTTCAGTGCATTTCAGTTCAGTTCAGCTCAGTCACAGTTCAGTTCAGTTCATTTCAGTCACAGTTCAGTTCAGTTCATTTCAGTCACAGTTCAGTTCAGTTCAGCTCAGTCACAGTTCAGTTCAGCTCAGTCACAGTTCAGTTCAGTTCAGCTCAGTCACAGTTCAGTTCAGCTCAGTCACAGTTCAGTTCAGTTCAGTTCAGTCACAGTTCAGTTCAGTCACAGTTCAGTTCAGTTCAGCTCAGTCACAGTTCAGTTCAGTTCAGTTCAGTCACAGTTCAGTTCAGTCACAGTTCAGTTCAGTTCAGCTCAGTCACAGTTCAGTTCACACCTCCACAAACCCAACAGGTCGAGTCTTTTCAGAGGCAGGAGGCGTGTGGCCGCAGCAACGCGGGGTCTACCACGCTGTTCTGCATGGGCAGGTGTACAGAGAAGTCAGTGGGCGGAGCCTGGAGGCGCTGGCGGGGTGGGCGACCCCCCCTTTGAGGGATGGGCAGCTCGGAGTGGTGAGCAGGAAGAGGAGAAGAGAAGAAGTAGGGATGGATGAGAGCCTTCAGGGAGGAGAAACAACCAATCAGGGATCAGTTCTATTAATTACCTGGTCAGTTGACGAGCTACCAGTATTCCCAGTATTCACCTGTCTGGCAGAGCAGCGCTGCTTGGACGGGTACACCAGGAACCTGTACAGCAGGTCGACGGCCTGAGGACACGTGTCAGGGACGATCTCCTCCAATGGGATCGCTGGATTCTCCTTGAAGGTGATTTTATTGTAATCTGGCAACTCGACTATTTCCTGCAGAAGAGAAGAAAAAGGTTCTGGTTCTGGGCTCACCTGGGTTCCGATACCATCCAGAAGATGATCCTGAACCTCAACACACAGATGCTTGGAGTTGTCTCATGATGTTGAGTCTGAATGAGGGTCCTCAGGGATCCATTCTGGGTCCTGTTCTGGTCCCGGTTAGGAACCAACATGCTGAGGTCTATTGGACCCTCTCTAGAACCACTCCTCATCCACATCTTCTATCACATCTTATATATTTAGCTGTTTACCGTTAGCTTCCGCTATATTTTAAATGTGTTTAGCAGTTTAGCGTTAGCTTCTGCTAATTTTGTTTAATGTATTTAGCTGTTTAGCGTTAGTGCAGCTAAGATTTTTGTTTAGCGATTTAGTGGTTAGTGAACCTAACTTTTGGTTAGCTGTGCCCACCACTGGCAATAACTACGACTGATTTTAGTGCAAACATATTCTCCATTACAACCTTGGCGGCCATCTTGAAAAATAAAAAAATTATCAGTAAATATGATTTCTATGGGTCCAATTATGTATGATTTGACAGCAAAATTATTCATCTGTGATGCATATCGGCAGTTTTAGTGCAAAAATACATTGTCATTTACGACCATCTTGAATTTTTCAGTGGCTAAAGTTTTTTTTTTTTTTTTAAATCACCTCTACACCTGAACATCCTGCTGCAGCTGAGCTGCACCTGAGCTTCACCTCCACCATCTCAGCTTAGGATGATGGTCCAGAGGGGAGAGGGATCTCAGTCCTGACCCCTCCACCTACTCGCTCTCCTCCATTAACTTCTTGTTTCTGGATTGAGGTAAAGCTGAGCCTGATGCCCTGGTTCTGGCCCGAGGCTCTGTGGCCTCCTGGTTCTGGTTCTGTTCTACAGGGTGGTGGGTTTCTTACAGGCCAGCTCTCCCGGGTCGGCGTTCCCAGCACTCTGAGGACGCAGCACAGCTGTTCGATGTCGTTTTCTCCAGGAAACAGAGGAGAAGAGTTCAGCAGCTCTCCAAAGATGCAGCCCACCGCCCTGAAAGCCAGAGACCACGTCGGACCGCTGCTGCCCCCTGCTGCTCAGTTCTGAGCACTGCACGGTCCGGTTCATGGCGAACACACAGAACCAGGCAGCAGGAGAAGCCGCGGCAGAACGTCTTACCACAGGTCAACTCCCTCGTCGTATTTCCGAGCTCCGTACAGCAGCTCTGGAGCGCGATACCACCTGAGCACAGAAAGGAAAAACACTTCCTCTGGGTCTGGATATGGCAGCAGAACCGGTCCATATGGACCCAATAAAAACAAGAGCAGAGCCCAGGAGCAGGCAGATATCAGCTCATCTGCCTGCTCACCAGCTGATAAACATCTGCTGATATGAATGAGCAGCCTTCTGAGGGGCGGAGCGACCGCTGCTCACCTGGTGGCGACCTGGTGGCTGTAGAGCCGATCCCCCTGATCACTGAACAGCCTGGCCAGACCGAAGTCTGCCACCTTCAGGTGGCCCGAGGAGCTGATGAGGAGGTTGGCGGGCTTCAGGTCCTGCTCACACCCAGAGGAGGGACAGAACATCAAGAGGAAAGACAAAGAAACGAGTTCTTTAAACCACAGATCCTGAAAATCCTGAAGTTTGGTTTATTTCTCATCTTTGAGGATTAATTTGGTCAATTTAGAAAATAAATGAGAGATTTAAGGTTTAAACCGAAGATACCAGAGAGGGTCTCTGCAGCCAGATGGATGGATGGATGGATGGACGGATGGATGGACGGACGGATGGATGATGGCTGGATGGATGAACAGATGGATAATGGAGGGATGGACGGATGGATGGATGGATGGACGGATGGATGGATGGGTGGACGGATGGATGGACGGATGGATGGATGGATGAACAGATGGATAATGGAGGGATGGACGGATGGATGGATGGATGGATGGATGGATAATGGAGGGATAATGAAGGGATGGACAATGGACAGATGGATGGATGGATGGACGAATGTATGAACAGTTGGATGGACGGATGGATGATGGATGGATGAACAGTTGGATGGATGGACGGATGGATGGATGGATGGATGGATGAATAGTTGGATGGATGGATGAACAGATGGATGGATGAACAGTTGGATGGATGGATGAATGGATGAACAGATGGATGGATGAACAGTTGGATGGATGGACGGATGGATGGATGAACAGTTGGATGGATGGACGGATGGATGGATGGATGGATGGATGGATGAATAGTTGGATGGATGGATGAACAGATGGATGGATGAACAGTTGGATGGATGGATGAATAGTTGGATGGATGGATGAATGGATGAACAGATGGATGGATGAACAGTTGGATGGATGGACGGATGGATGGGTGAACAGTTAGATGGATGGATGAATAGTTGGATGGATGGATGAACAGATGGATGAACAGTTGGATGGATGAATGAATGGATGAAGAGATGGATGGATGAACAGTTGGATGGATGGATGAATAGTTGGATGGATGGATGAACAGATGGATGAACAGTTGGATGGATGAATGAATGGATGAAGAGATGGATGGATGAACAGTTGGATGGATGGACGGATGGATGGGTGAACAGTTAGATGGATGGATGGATGGATGGATGAACAGTTGGATGGATGGATGGATGGATGAATAGTTGGATGGATGGATGAATGGATGAACAGATGGATGGATGAACAGTTGGATGGATGGATGGATGGATGAACAGTTGGATGGATGTATGAATGGATGAACAGATGGATGGATGAATATTTGGATGGATGGATGAATGGATGAACAGTTGGATGGATGGATGGATGAATAGTTGGATGGATGGATGAATGGATGAACAGATGGATGGATGAACAGTTGGATGGATGGATGGATGGATGAACAGTTGGATGGATGTATGAATGGATGAACAGATGGATGGATTAATATTTGGATGGATGGATGAATGGATGAACAGTTGGATGGATGGATGGATGAACAGATTACATTTCAGCTCATTTTCTGCCTCTGAGCTTTTATTTTGAAATCCTCCAGCAGCTTCCTCCCTCTCAGCTGCTCTTGGTTCTGCTACGGATCAGGATCGGCGCTCCTGTTGCAGATCCCACTCACCCGGTGCATGATGTTGTTCTGGTGCAGGAAGGCCACGCCCTTCAGCAGCATCATCATGTAGCCTTTCACCTGAGCCGGGGTCAGAGGTCGCTGGTAGTTCCTGATGACCTCAGAGAGGTCGGACAGCATGAAGTCGAAGACCAGGACGAAGCCGGTGCCGTGAGGGAAGAAGTCTTTCAGCTTCACCACCTGATGAGACCAGACAGAACCTGGAGCATCAGCTCCCCCTGGCTGCCATCAGAAGGTAACACAGGAGTGTCCAACGTGTGGCCCAGGGGCCATTTGTGGCCATTTTGAGGCCATTTGTGGCCCTTGGACTGATGTTTTGCGTTTGTAAGTATTACATACAGTAAGTATTAAAGTATTTTAATAATCAAGCTTCTCTAATCAGTAGAACCACGTTTATCCAGAGATTTTTACTGAAAAGCCGACTTTTCTGCCCCCAAATCAGCTTTTATCTAATTTATTAAACTCGGCTGAATATAGCAGCGCTTTGAAAGGAAGTGGCCCAAACCATGTTCTGATAAGAATACATTTCTTCAATCAAGCCCAAAAGAAATTAAAAACTCGATGCCTTTCTTTTAGTACAGTAAATGTGCAAAATCATTTTTAAGTTTTGGATCTACAATGAACGACATTCCTTTTGTACAAAAATATAAATAAATAATAATAATAATAACACTCCCCCTGCTCTCTGCTACGCCACAGCTGGTTCACCACAGCATAGCCTGCTGCTAATGCTAAGGCTAGTTAGCATGGCCACCGATGGCGGCGGGTAAACAGTCTTCCTGGAACGGTGACCTGTTCCTCCACCATCAGCACATTTAGCAGCGCGAACACGAGGGTGATTGGCAGCGCTAAGCCCCTCCTCCTGGCTCTGATTGGTTGTTTCAGGTCGGGGGCGGAGCATTTCTTTAGACGGCAACAGTAAAAGTCACAGCTGCAGCTTTAATAATAATAATCGGACAACTTTATTTGCTTGATTTTATTTTTATTTCGTGAGAAAAAGTTTGGACACCCCTGGGGTAGGATTAATAAACCACTATGGATCTTCATCCAGCAGGGGGTGCTGTTGAGGAGTCTCTGAACAGCCCAGATAATGACAGGGATGACACCTCTGGATGCAGACTGTATGCTACTCTATGGGGTTTATGGTTCCGTTCAACCCCCAACGTGTTCACACGGTTCCAGAACATAATCATGATTGCCCTGCAGGCTGGATGACAGAACCAGAACCAGCAGCAGAAACAGTGTGGTCCATGACGCTCCTCAACACTCACATGCTGGTTGTCCTCGATCTCCTGCAGGGCCTTGATCTCCCTCAGAGCCTGGTTCGGGATGCCGTCCTCCAGCTTCCTCAGAGCCACCTTCTTCAGAGCCACCGTCTCTCCTGTCTGACAGAAGACACACAACAGAGTCCAGTTCTTCACCCAGTCCAGTTCCGATCCAACCAGAACCACACCAGAACCATCCCCCCCAGATACCTCTATGTGTTTGGCCTTGAAGACGATGCCATGAGCTCCTTCTCCGATCCGACCCAGGATGGTGTACTGCTCCATGTCTGCAGGACACGGTGGGTCCTCTCTGTGGGAGAAGAATAGCCAATCACGACCAACCTGAAGTCTCCCAAGCAGCCAATCAGGAGCAGCGATGGAGGAAGAACCTCATTCAGAAACGAATCAGTTTAAGAAGCTGAGTTTCCTCTCGGTTCAACTCAAACCTAATCAATCGTTCCTCTCACGATGACTTCAATAAAACCCGTTACTCTCATTCGGCTGCGCACAAAAAACAGAAAGAAACGCGCATTTGAACGGAAAACCCGCTTTGAAGATGACGTGTCGCCATGGTAACGGTGCGGCTAAGCTAGCTGTGTTTCGAAAACTGACAACGACACCTGGTTCTGTTCCTGACTGAGCAAAGACTCACACAAACCGACCATTAAACATGAAACCCAGAGGTAACAGGGGCATTGCCATGGTAACCGAACGGCTAAGTTAGCTGAGACACGAGAAGCCCTGAGCAGCTAATCCTCTGACGTCACACGGACCTTCCGCTATTGGTCAGAAACCACAGAAACTTAGTCACGTGGCGACGGCGTGACAACAACATAATAATTAATCTGTTAGACAGAATAATTAGAACTATTAGACATAATGAGGAGAAAGTAAATGAAGTAAATACAAATACAGAAAAATTCCACATGGAAGTGGATCCCAGTCAGAACCAGAACTTAGTGAAGGTGTGCAGAAGGAACAGCGCCTCCTAGAGTCTCACTATATTATGGTTGCAGAATTTGGTGCTTGTCCAGGAGTATGAAGAACCGGATCGTTCCTCATTTCTCAGACTTTTTGTTCTAATATATTAAATACGAAACAAAAATTAAAGCAAAAGTAAAAGTTTTCTCATCTGTTTTTGTTCACAAAAATGAAAAATGGTTCATATTCTTATTCAACATTTTCAATTTTAAAAGGAATATCAAATAACTTCCTGATGAACAATATGAACACAAAACTTTTGCAAAAAGGAGATGGATAGATTTCCTTCTATGGGATGTTGAAATTTATGAATTTTTTCAAAAATGTGCTTAGTTTCCAACTTAGAAAAAAAAAATAGATCAAAAACAATAACACTGGTATTTTTTGTGTGATTCTGTCATGGAATATCAATTTATCATATGTAAAAAAAAAAAACAAACAAAAAAACGGCTTAAACCAGCATTTATTAAATTCATATTCAAAACATTAGTTGATTCTTCATCATTCTAAGCCAGAACCATAGTGGCTCTGGAGCCGCAGGTTGTAGACCCCTGCTCTAGAACCATCACTGCTCCCAACAAACTTATTAAGTTTTCACATCCCTGTATGGTTTTTACACAATTTTTCCATTTCTTGTAAGTAGTCTTGTACTTTATTTTCTGCATGTCTTGTTTTTAATTATCGTACTCAGCTGAATCTGACTGCTATTTTCTTCTTTTATTTTCTTTTACTCTTTTATACCTTAGTGTGAATCTGCATGTTTCTATTTACCTTTAACTTCCAGCTGCTAGATCTGAATTAAAATTCAGTTCAAAAATACTTTATTTATTCCAAAAGGAAATTAAATAAATTAAGGGAAATTAAATAATTTATTTAATAATTAAATAATAATTAAATAATTGCCCCACAGAATTTCCCCTCTGTTAGACATGACTTGTAATGAAGTAATGGGCAATGAAGGCGATTTATTATTATTATTATTATTGTTATTATTATTATTGTTTTTATAATTTAGTTTCTCTGCGTTCCTGTCCTGATCACCAGCAGGGGGCGGTAGTTCACCGGAAGTCTTTTTTTTGCCAGTCACCAGGGGAAGAAAAGAGCAAGAGGAGCTTCCGGTGTACACTTTTGTGTTAGCAGGATGCTAACTGAGCGAACAGGAGGAGGGTTCGGGTTCTAGAAATTCTCTTATGAACCCGAGCATCACATCTGGATCAATTCCGGCAGAACATCATGGCTCCTCCTGCTGGTTCTGTTCAAGGTTTGGACCAGAAGGTTCTGCAGTATGAATCCTTCATCAACGACGTCCTGAGGAGAGACCTGCGGTAAGATCTTCTGTTTGGATGGTACTGGTACTGGTACCGGTACTGAGCACAGACAGAGACGTGTCTGGTTCATTCCAGCCTCGGACCGAACCGAACCGGACCGGAAGTTACCTTGACCTGATTTAAAGATCATTTTCTGGACTTCAGTGAAAACTGAGCATCAGGATGTGTTCCTGTCCTCCAGAACCTGGTGTAGAACCTGGTTCTAGAGGTCCAGGACGTCTGTGAAGGTGTTGATGAAACTCTGCTGGTGTTTGGCAGGAAGGTTCTGGAGCAGCGGGACCAGGTCTATGAGAAGATCTCCCAGTACCTGCAGCTGAAGAGCACCATCCAGAGTCTGGAGGTACCTGCACTGCCAACACAGATGCTCCATCAGGACAGACACATCACTCTGGCACAATTTTCCTTTCTCTCCTTTTAAAAAGTCTTTTCACGCTCCTCAACTTCTCCAGCAGGTGGCGCTGTGGTCATAACATCACACGGGTGTAGTAAACAGGGCAGCTTTCAGGAGTTGTTTCCTGCTGCTGGGATTATAATCTCACCCAGTTTTAATCCCAGGAGATGAAATGAAACTAGAATCTTCCTGAGATCAGAAGCTGCTGCTTAGTTTCAGTTTTTATTCTTTTTCTCACGATAAACATCATAAACATCCGATCAGCTTCTGATCTTTATCATTTATCAGGATTATTGATCTTTAATCTGGAGACTCGATCAAAGAAAGATCCGGAGCCAATTTTCAGACTTTACAAAGACATATTCTGGATCTTTATTTTTTTTTATATCTAATTTATATTGTCATAAAAAATGATTACTTAGAATTATACTTGAACGGATATTTGTATAATTTTTTCCACATTTATTTCTATTTTTGGACATTTTTTTTCCCAGATTCACACTTTGTGCACCTTTGAATGAACATTTAGCAGAAATGTAATATTTTCAAGGTTTGATGAAAATGTTGACACTTCTCATATGGGTGCTTACTTGTTTGTTTGTATTAGTGGTGGAACGCTATTAACATTTTCAGTCGAGTTAATAGCAGGGTCTGTAATTAATCAATCACATTTTAATCAGAAACCGGTGGGCCAAGAGAAGCAGCTTTATCACCCATCACTGCTTGCAAATGTTGCCTGTGCGTCAGATTTATGGGTGTACTGGAAACACAATACAATGGTTCCGGCCAGTTGTGCAAAAATTTATAACACATTAAATTCTATGTGACTAATTTTTTTTTAAAAACTAACGCCTTAAAGTCCCACGCCTAATTTTGATGTTTTTCTGTTTTGCTTTTCTTTTGTAAATTTTACTGGCAAACACCTTATTGTTCTATTTTCTTCATGTTTAAATAAAATACATGAAATATTAAAAATTCATAAGCATTATAGAAATATTCCTCCTATTCATATTGTTTTAGGTGTAGTTGTTAGCTGAGATAAAATCAGAACTTTCACTGCTTCGGTGACATCACAGTGACATCACGGCGTGTCCCTGCAGGACGCAGGCTCTCAGCAGCTGAAGGCCGACGTGGACCTGGGCTGTAGCTTCTTCGTCCAGGCTCGAGTGTGAGTTCCCGCCCCTTCCTGTGAAACTGAGTCATGTGATCCGGCCCGGATGGACACCGGCCCCTCCGGGTCTCGTGATCTCTAACGTTACAGATCCGGTTGCCACCCCACGGTTCTGGTCCTGGTTCTAACTCGTTCTTGTCTTCTTCTCAGCGACGACCCGTCCAGGATCTTCGTGGCGGTCGGGTTCGGGTTCTTCGTGGAGATGACGCACGATGAGGCTCTGCGCTTCATCGATAAGAAGACGAGTCAGCTGACACTGTAGGTTCACCGTCGCCATGGCAACCACTCTAGAGGGAAAAGATGCTGAGGATAAACTGGAAATTTAACTTCCTGAAACAAATTTCAACGTTTTATTGATTTGTTTTTTATTTTGTCTGAAATTTTTCAAACGATATTCATATTTAAAACAAATTCTGAAAGTTTAAAATTTTTTCTCCTGATGGAAATTTTATTTTAGAAATGGACATTTTTTTCCCTCTGGTTTTTATATTTCATTGAGTTATATTTTATTTATCATTCCAGATGTTTGAAATTATTTTTTTATATCTTGAGTCCTAAAATATTGTTTACAATTTTACTAAATCAAATCAAAATAAATTTTTTTATTTTTTAAATTTGTTTATTTACTTATTTTTTGTGCTTTTTTTTCAAGATGTTATTTAATGTTTTAGTATATTTACCAGCGTTTTAAAACATTTTTTTTATTTTGTTTACATTATTTTTTCTTTCTTTTGAACATTTTGATAAAAAAAAAAATTAAAACTGGAAAAAAAATTCTTCTGTGGATGGAGATGAAATGTTACTTTAAAGATTATAGAATATTTTTCTTTTGTCACATCAAATGTAAATATTGAATTAAATATATTTTACAATAATACAAATAGATTTGATGAAATCATTTGTTGCATTTTTCATGAATTAATAACTGAATATTCAGCAACATGTCAATATGTCAGATTCCTGCAGCTTCAGGGCTCAGTCAGGTTAGCTTGATGCTAACGGTATCCATTGCTACAGATGAGAGATGCTAGTCATGCTAACTCTGTGTTTGTTTGCAGCTTCACTGAGCAGCTCACCAAGGACTCCGCCAAAATAAAAGCCCATATCCGCATGGTGCTGGAGGTCAGTTTCTCCTGTTCTCAGTTCGGTTCTGATCACAGTCGCTTTAACAACCCTCTGGGTGCAGTGGGTCTTAAACCAGTACCAGTCCCAGTAGAAGCACTGTGTCTGTGCAGTTTCTCGTCTCTGTGTAGGTATGGCATCTGATTGGCTGCTCTCTTCTTCTTCTGCTCAGGGTCTGCGGGAGCTGCAGGGGCTGGAGGACCTCCCAGAGAGCCAGAGAAGAGACGTCTTCTAGGTTTTCCACATGATGGACATCTGCAGAAGTTTCAAGAAGTTTGATGAATGTCTGCTGCTGCTGCCCAGATCTGATTGGAGGAGGAGGAAGAAGAGGAGGAGGAGCCTCTTCATCAGGACAGGAAGTATCTCTGGACACACAGTGGGAATAACTTCTCAGATGTGGAAGGAAACGATGGTGACATCCACTTCCTGTTGTTGCTTACTTAGTTTAGTTTACTGGCGAACGGAGAAGCAGGTGAACTAAAGCTGAAGAAACACAAACATGAGAACATCCTGAACAGTTTCTCATGTTTTTGTTATGTTTTGGTTTTTGTGTTTTGTTTTGTTTTCTTTTTTATTGTTAATTTAATAAAGAATTAGAGAATATTGTTTTGGTTGATTTTTAGTTTTTCCTTTAGATTTTCTGTTTGTGATTTATGTCAGTTTAAAAATGTTTCTCTGTATTTGATCTTTTTTTTTATTCATTATAAATCTGTCATAAGGCCATTATCATATTTTGTGATTATTTACAGAAAGTTCACATGTTATGAAGTTTAATTTCATTTGAAGTACTTTCCAACACCAACAGATCTAGTTTTTAATCCAGAAATCCAGATTAATTATAACCATCTGATCTTGTAATTAAACCCTGCATGCAGATCCAGTTCTGGTCCAGTTCGGGTCCAGTTCAGGTCCACTTCAGGTCCAGCTGGACTCTCAGGAAACTCAGCTGATTGTTGGACATATCCTCTAATTAGTAAAAATATTACCTTTTTTCCAGAATTGCAGGTTTTTCCTTCTTTTAATCTTCAGATTGAGAATATTAGGAAGATATTTTATTAAACCTGATATTTCAGTAAATTTTCATAATTTGTAACATCTTTTTAAAGCCAATAATTTATAATTGTTCTGTAAAGGTCCAGCGGGTTGGATTCAGAACAGGACTGCGGTCCAACAGGAACACCACGCCGAGTCGACCTTCGGTCCAGTGCGACCGGGCTCAGCTGCTCTCACAGATGCTTGGCAACGTGGAGCTTGTTTCCATGGTAACTGCTTGCTGAATGAGGCTGAGAGCCTGTTGAGAGAGAAAGAAAGAAGCAGCTTTTATTTTCCCAGATAAATTAACATGAAAATGGGCTGAACCGGGTCAGACCAGAACTCGGCTCACATGAGACAGACTTGAATTAGTTTGGATCTTCTCCTTCTCCTCCTCATCACCGGAACATCTCAGCTGCTGCTCCCACCTGCCAGATATTCCATCCACTGCAGTTTTCTCTGTAGTTCACATGAATCTGGATTTTTGTGCTGCTTTTTATTCCGTTATTTCTGTCAAGAAATTCTGACCTTATCCAGATCTTTTCTGACTGGTTCTTGTCTTCTGGAGTAAAACACAGATTCATAGTCTTAGCTTTCGGCCATTTTTATTCAGTCTTCACACGCTTTGTTTAGATATGTTAATATTTATAGATTTTTTTCATGCAGATTGATTTCCTTCATTTTGAGCTACTTTTATTTTAAAGGGAACCATTCATTTCTTTATGTAGTTATTAATGTATTATTTCCGTTCTTGTGTCTCTGTTGATCATATTTTCCAGGGCTGTAGATTTTCTATAAACAGCAGAACAATCTTAAAGAATCTTGAAGAATTGTTTTATTTCCAGATTGATTTAATCTGGGCTCTTTTCCCGCTCTCCCGGGAATTTAACACTGTGAGATTTCTGCCTTTTCCACTGCCTTGCTCTGCGGCTCCTCGGCAGCAACAGCAGCTCCTGATGACGTATCCATCCTGTTGCCGCAGAAACAGCCGTGCATCAAGTGTCGTGTTCCTACCGGAAACTATATGAAATCGCAGGGACTTCCCTTCAAAGTAAAGGTCCGTGTCTTCCTGTCTGGGTGAGTCTGTGCTGCTCCTCAGGGTCAGAGTTCACTGAAGGAGCTGCTTGAACTGAAACCGATGTAGGTGCAAACATAATCCTGAACACCTTCCAGAAAAGAGGGAATCACCGTAGCAACCAGTGGGTCAGGTTTTTGGGGGTTTCTGGTTCTTATGTCGCTTAGCAGCTTCTTCTTCTTTTTTTAATCTGTCATGGCGAACCTCCAGACGGCATCATCTCAGCAACCGGGTCATCTCTGGTTAAATCTCTTTAGAACCAGACTAACATGAAGTGGAAACATGAGGAGTTTTAACTTGACATTGCACAATAAAGCTCAAACATGCACTCTTTTAGGATGTCTCTCCTGTTGTTTCTTCCCACTGTCGCCACAGGCTTCCTGAGGAGGAGGGATTGCTGCAACCTCAGTGTGATCAGCTGGGCCTCCAGCCTTTCACCAGTTGGCCTTAGAAACTGATTTTGGTTGTACTGTATAACTCTGTTATAACTTGGGGGTTGGTGCTCGTCTCTTGCTGTCTTTGGGCCAGGTTGATCACTTATTAAACTTACATAACTTACATGTATGTTTACATTTCTAAGATTTGTAGATCTGGTTTACAAATGGCTCCAGAATATGCTTTTCTCCCATTTAGTGTTCACTTTAAATAAATTCAAAACGAATGTTAATCACCTTATTCTGTTCTAGTTCCTCTTTACTCAGTTTAGAGAGTAACTTTATTCCTTCTATAATTATTCAGTAAAAATGCACTAATGTTTAATATTGTTCTGCATTTTTAGGATAAATCTGATTAATTTAAACACCTTCCTCTGTGATTATTTGGTTCTATTCAACTATTGTGATAATAATAATATTAGTTCTTAATCTAAATGTATGACCAGTTAGGTTAAAACGGCTCCTTCTGTAATTATTGAGTTTAAATCAGTCTTCAAGTGTCCTTTTGACGAAAAATCTGCATAAACTTAGGCAGCTTTTGATTTGAAAGTCTCCACCGGAAACCCCACTTTACCGCTGCTACCCTGACTGTGATGAGGAGTTATGAGGAGGCGTAAACAGGAACAAAGTGGGAAAACTCTGAGTTCGGTCGTTATTCTCGAACACGTCTGTCGAACCGCTGATTGGACCTTTTACGTTACTTTTCCTCCGTGTCGGAGGTGCGTGGACGGTCCCGGGAAACTCTGTGGATGTTTCTGGTTTGACGCAGACCGAGAGGCGGAAGGTGGGGAGAGGGGCAAATGAACTACAATCGACTAAGCTAGGCTAGGCTAATAGCTCTTTACTACAACAGCGGGACGGCTAGGCTAGGCTAACAGCTCCTCACTAGAGCAGCGGGAAGGCTAGGCTAACAGCTTCTGTTCTGACTGGACCTTGAACTTGCGGAAACTTTTATAAAACAAGTAGCAGCCTAAATTTTGAAGATATTCGCTTTTAGTTGCTGAGAAGATAAAATACTTTATTTTAATATCTTCTTGCTGTTAAAACAGTTGTTTTGTTGTGGTAGCAGGCTTTGTCCTCAGGTTTGTTAGCGGCAGAAAGACAGTTCTGCTCAGCCGGAGCGCGGATTCATCCAGAACTGCTTGGATTGGTGATCTCAGAGAGACTCCCTGGTTGTGGTGCTGCTTTCTGGACGCTGTGACTCCGAGAGGATAGCTAGCATGGAGGCTGCGGAGCCTGGCCGCGGCAACTTGGAGAGGTTACATAACGGCTGCAGGTCGGCAGATAAGCTGCTGAACGTCTCCTCCTCCGCCGCCTCCTCCTCCTCAGCTCGACTGTGACACTTCTGCACACAAACAGACCCACAACAGCAGCAGCAACGCAACACGAAGAAGAAGACGGCAGCAGCATGGAGGAGGTGTGAGCTGCTGGGCGGCAGGAGGCTGAAACCCGCATAGAAGATGGAGTCCAACCCGCTGATTAACGGTGAGAGCCGCAGCTTCGCGCGGTTTCTGTGCAGCTTGCAGGTTAGCAACAGGTGTGCGGAGCTGCCGAGGCCTCAGGTGGCTCACTGTGGTGTCTGTGCTGCATCCTGCAGCGCTCTGAGCAAAAACTGCTTCAGTCTGGTTGAGAAATGAAAGCCTGCGTTCACCTGGGTTAAAGAAATATGATATAATCTGGTTTAAAAACAGGAGATGCATTAATTTAAAAACTACACTATCATGGTTAAAAATGTTTTTATCTGGTTTATGAAAAGGGGATAAAACAGCATTTATCTAGTTTAATGGAGCCGGAGTTAAATTTCTTGAGCTGATTCTGGTTAATAAAGACTTTTAGAAAGATGCGTTTTATTTGTTTAGAGAAGAAAACTGTGTTAGTCTGGTTTAACCAAAGGAAACAAGACGCTGCAGTCATTTCTGACTCTGGATGGTTTTTTATGTAAAACAGTTGCAGCTCGAAGAAGATAAACAATAACAATCATTCTGGATCATATTATTGAAAGTTCAAACAAATCTATGTGAAGCAGTTTTGATCATCTGGGTCACTTTGATGTAGGGCTGCAAATAATGATTATTTTAGTTAGCGATTGAATATACTGATTATTCTGACAATTAATCGATTATACAGATTAAAAATGGCTCATTCTGCAGATTTTTCATTGAAGCCTTTTTATACAATAATATAAATTAAAAGATGCAAATAAACAAAATTCAATATTCTAAATAAAGTAAACATTTTATTACATAAAACGCAATAACATAGCAATTATTTAGTGAACGCTTTGTAGCAAAGGATGCATCTGCAGCGAAATAATCCTTCGAATATCAACATGTGAAAAGCTCAGCCTTTTCTGCTTGACTTAACGATGCGGTGTAGAGCTGATCTGTTGATTCATAACTGGATAGCAAAAGGTGCTTAATAAGAGATTTTTAATTTTTTTTTAATTTTATTTATTTATTATTTTTTTTTTTTGCAGAATTTGAAGCAGGTGAAGCTAAAACTGCCATTTGAGCAGTTCTGGGTAGAACAGATTCACAGGCATTTTTTTTTTTTTTTTTTTTTTTTTTTATTAATCTTAAATGCAAAGTATTTATATTTTGGTATAGTTTTGGCTTAATTCCTGCTCTTGGTGTGTTGTTCTTCCTGCTGTTGGCCTTTTTTTGAGTCTGTATGCTCCAGTTAACGATTAATCGATCACTAAATTAGCTGACGATTATTTCAATGATCGATTAATCGTTCAGCCCTGCTTTGATGCTGAAAAATAAAAACAGCAGCTTCCTTTCCTGCCGTCTCTCCGGACGGTTATTTGATGTGTTTTTCTTGTTATTCTCTGAGGTTGGATGAGATAAATGAAAACAAAAAGCTCTGATTGTTTTAGCGTAGAAACCTCCTGATGGCAGCTTTGGATCATTTGACTCATGGAAACGATAAAAAGCTGCAGGTTGTTCCTCTCCTCCCAGCAGCAGGTCGTTTACCTGCGAGCTGCTGTGATTGGTCGGCGAGGCTCTGTCCTCTGAGCCTCTTCTGGTTGATGACCTGATTGTTAACGTGAGGATGAAGACGACGTTTCTCTTCATCTTCGGTTCTACACACTAAGCCACTTGTTGTCGATAAGCAGACTGACAGTTTCGTGTCTGTGATGTAATATTAGGATGTTACCATGGCGACTCTGACGCACTGCATCATGCTGTGAGATAAGATGTGTGTCTGATGTCGACAGTCAGCTCCGCAAGTGTCAGAAGTGGCGGCGCCGTCAGGACCGGTTCCGGTCGGAACGTGAAGCCGGGTTTTCCTGGGTGAAGAGCGGTTCTGTGTTCTCTGGTGCTGTGGTCCGAGTGATTCAGAGGAAGCCGGCAGGTTAAACTGTGCCGGTTTGGTTCTGTTGTCAGATCAAGATCAGAACCGCTCCGGCGTATTCTCCTCCCAGAGCCCCAGCGGTCCTGGTTGTTGCTGTTTGGATCTGAAGTGCAGCCTCGGTCGGTGTGTTCAGAAACCGACCTGAACATCCTGGACCCGCAGATAAGCTGCTGCCTCCGTCTTCCTGCTGTGACCTTCTGTCTGCTCGGCTTGTCTTCGTGTGATTCTGTGGGAGATAAACCTGCAGACATGAGGTTCTGCTTTCCTCTGGTCTGATTCCTCAGCTCCGACCCAGCTGGACTGGTCCAGAACCTGAGCTTCAGTGTGCTGAATCGATCCAGCAACCATCAGCATCTTCCGCTCACATCTACCCACAGCAGGGTTAGCCAGCGTTGCCAGATCTCACCAGAAACAAGCAAGAACAGCCCAACTGGCAACCCGCGGGCTCGCTTGGAAGCGGCGTAAATGTTCACGTTTATTGTGCAACAGCAAAATTATACCCAACTCTTTTACAATAAAGATTTTGAATAATTTAAAATATTTAAATAATATACTTTTACACTCTAATCAAAAGAAAAGTGCATTTTGGATAAGGATCTGATGGAAGAAAAAAAGAGAATGTTTTTTTTGTTTTGTTTGCTTTTTTTTTTTTTTTTTTTTTTTTTTTTTTTTTTTTTTTTTTTTTTTTTTTTTTTTTTTTTTTTTTAGGGCCGAAAAAATTAGTCAAGTTAATCGTGATGAACTAATTCAGTCATCGATTAATCGTTAACTGGAGCATACAGAGTCAAAAAAGGCCAACTGCTGAAAGAGCAACACGCTCAGAGCAGGAATTAAATCAAAACTGTACAAAAAGTTCAAAATCAAGCAGAAGGACTGAGCCCAGAAGGATTTATGCTGCTGCAGACGCATCCTGTGCTACCAGTGATCAAGCGTTCACTCAAGGAATTCTGTTTTATTTCTAATGTTGCATAAAAAAGGCTTAAATGAAAAGTCTGCAGAATGTGTCAGTTTTTTCATCAGATTAATCGATAACTAAAATAATCGTTAGTTGCATCCGTAACAAAAACAGTGACGAGTCAAACAAATTTTTGTCATTAAAGCAACTAACAAGTCAATAGATTGAGATAAAAACAGATATAACTGAAATCAAATAGACAAATATCCTCTGTTTACCTAGTAATGTTTTCATACCATCAGTCAGAGGAGATGAAAATAATTTATTGATTAAAACAGTCCAGAAAAAAACTTCCTTTAGGAATTTTTGCAAGACATTGTTAAGAAAATGTGATTTTTTTTTTTAAATTAATTTATTTATTTATTTTTAATTAATCTAAAACTATTTTTGCTTTTTAAAAAGTTATTTTTACATGTGGACCTCAGCCAACCCCCAGGTTCTGAGTTAAGCGGTTCTGCAAACAGATTTTATGCATCACTCTATGTCCAGATGAGAATATTTGACAGTGTTTAAATAATGTAGTTATTAATGTTCATTTTAACGTTTGCATTACTGGACTGTTTGAGACGATATAGTGATCATTATAAATACCAGTCAGAACCATCTCTGCCAGCTTCTCGAGAACTGGCATGTTCTGTGTTCATTCAGATGTTTTTATGCTGGATCCTGTGTTTAAGTCAAGTCCAGTTTATTTGTGTTGAACATTTCAGCAACAAGGCAGCTCAAAGTGCTTTACATCATGAAAACACCAAACAGTCACCAGTTGTGAAACCAGCAACAAACATTATTGCTTCATTAAAAACATCAAAACACATCAAACAGATCAGTTAAGGAGGCAAAGTGCCAGTTTTTGTCTGTCTTAATATCAACCAGCAGTCCCAACCCCCCCCCCCCCCCCCCCCCCCCCCCCCGGTTAGTTAACCCTCCAACCCGTTTCTGCCACCATGTGTGACGGTTTTTTCATCTTTTATTGAAAAGACGGGTTTCTGGGACACCAGATAGTGCTGGTTTATCTCTTGCTCCTGTTTCGGCTGTTTTTGAGCCTGAACCAGCCTCCTGTTCTCATCTGAAGGAATTACTGCGCCATGTCATTCTGGTTCTACTGGACCTTACTGGGCCGCAGCCTTCGACACGGTGGACCGTTCTGTCCTCCTGTCTCGCTTGAAACTCTTTGTCGGTATCTGTGGCACCGCACTGAAGTGGCTAACTTCCTCCCTGACAGACAGAGCAGTCTCTGTCATGATGGATAACTTATCCTCCTCCAGTGCTCCTCTTTAGTGTGGGGTGCCACAGGGCTCCATTCTTGGCCCCCCTCTCTTTCCCCTTTTATATGCCGCCACTAGGAGCAGTCATGTCTGCACACAACTGTTAAGCAGATGACTTACAAATCTCTTTGTCTCTTAAACCCTGTCTGGCTAAAGCGGTTTTATCTTTTTTGGGCTGCTTAACAGCTGTTAAACAGTGGCTAAGTAGAAGCTTTTGGTTTGAAATCACCAAAAGACCGAATGTATTTTATTTGGTGACATTGCCACGACAGGTGTCAGTGCTCTGCCTTTGAAGTTAAATAAAACTGTCAGAAACCTGGGGGTAATATTTGACCAGGAGTTTAAATTTAATGAACAGATTGACTCTGTAGTCACATCCAGCTTTTATCGTCCACTAGCCAGAGTTCAATCTTTTTTAAATCGCACCGACTTAGAGAAGGCCGTTCACGCGTCTGTTAGTTCGAGACTCGATCGTTGTAATGGACTTGATGTTGGTGTCCCTCAGTTTTCCCTAAGACGACTTCAACCTGTCCAGAACGCGGCTGCCTGTCTTTTAACCAACACCTCTGGACGTGAGCACGTCACCCCCGTTTTATCCTCTTCACATCGGCTTCCTGTTCATTTTAGAACTGATTTTAAAAGGTTGTTGTTTGTTTAAAGCTCTTAATGGCCTTGGCCCGCCTTATTTATCCGAACTTTTAAGTCTTCCTGTCCATGGGAGATCCCTGAGGTCATTGAACCAACTTTTATTAGATGTCCCAAAGACCAGGCTGAAGCACTGGAGTGACTGGGCCTTTTCAGTGGCTGCACCCTGACTCTGGAACAACCTTCCAATAGATATTCGCCCCTCATTCGCCGGTCATCTTTAAGTCTAAGCTTAAGACTTATGTCTTTAGACCAGCTTTTAATACCAAGTAGCGCAGCGTTTTCCTTTATTTTTGTTGTTGTTTTGTGTTTTCTTTTTGTTGTGATGTGATTTTTACTGTAAAGTGCTCTGGTCACCTTAGTTGGTTGTTGTTAAGTGCTATATCAATCAATCAGTCAAATAAGTTTGTCAGTGTCTAATGTCTGTTGACGGTTCTGGATCAGTCGGTTCAGAACGACGCTGGTCTCATTCCTCCTGCTAGGCTCAGCCTCTACTGCTGTAAGCTCTGCAGCAGGAGTGGTTCTGGTGGAATTAACGGGTCTGAGACCTGCAGCTGGAGTGATGATCCTGGTCCAGTTAAAGTAGCCCAGAACTTGTTGGACAGTTCTGATCATACTCTTAAGTCCAACACTGCTACTGCTGTGCATTATCAGTTATGAAGAAACAAGCTCTGTTTTCTTGTCTCTGAAACCCGGCCATCAGCTCTGGTTCTGGATCACTTCATGTCTGACCTCCTCTTTGTGTTCCTCCAGCTTTGGACCCGTCCATCACGCTGTGGCAGTTCCTGCTGCACCTGCTAGAGGACCAGCGCCAGCGTCACCTGATCTCCTGGACTGGTGAGGACGGAGAGTTCAAGCTGCTCGATGCCGAGGAGGTCGCTCGACTCTGGGGGCTCCGCAAGAACAAGCACAACATGAACTATGATAAACTGAGCCGGGCGCTCCGATACTACTACGACAAGGTTCCTATTGCTTCCTTACCTGGTGTGACACCATGTGCAGTGCCTGCTGCTGGCAGGGCTGTGCTCGGAGAACACCGACCTTCATTTAGATCAGTGATGAGCAACAGTTTCCTTTTCTATGTTTCAGCCCTGAGTGACTCGTATGTCAGAGTTAGTGGTTCTGATGGGCCGGTACTAGAACTGCACAGAGTATCAGAACCAGAGCTGCAGGAAGCCTTGGACCGTTGGTCCAGAGTTCAGGTTTCAGATGAGTAGAGGAGGAGTTCAGGACGGAGCTTTTCAGTCGGTGTTCCTGCAGGTCTGATTGGCTCTTCAGGCTTAGAACCAGGTTGTAGTTCAGAACCAGAACCAGAACTTGCTCTGTGGTTGATGTCACTGTGGTCTTCTTTCAGAACATCATCAAGAAGGTGAGCGGTCAGAAGTTTGTCTATAAGTTTGTCAGTCAGCCCGACCCCTCCCTGCCAGACGGGACTCGTTGCGTCGAGGAGGTCCAGAAGAAAGACGCATGTGACCCAAACAGCCAGCTAAAAGGCCTGGGGGGCGTGGCTTCAGCCTGCCAATCAAAGGGCTTACCCCAGGTATGGCTTCCTGTCTGTGTTTTCCTTCCTGAAGTTGTCATGTGACCGAGTTCTCCTGATGGACCGCTCCATGTCGTCCCGCAGCGCTCGTCGCCCAGCAGCGCCCAGAAGAGCTCCCGGAACGACTACATGAAGTCCGGCCTCTACTCCACCTTCACCATCCAGTCCCTGCAGACCCCACCCAACCCTCGGCTCATGAAGTCGGAGCTCCTGCTGCAGCAAGACCCCGCCCCCAAGGCCGACCGCCTGTCCAGAGAGGTGAGTGAGTGTGGTCGGGTAGCGGTCCGTGCGGCCCTCATTTTCCTCCTGATGGGTTTCATTCATGACGTCGGGCTTCAGGCTGATTTATGAACATCTTCAACATCTCAGCAACCTTCTCCTTCTCAGATCTGCCTGCTGCCAGAGAATAAAATCTCCCCACCAGCTGTTGGCGCTGTGGACACCTCTCTCCAGGTGATCGTCACCCAGACGTCTCCCTGTCCCACTCCGGCTCTCAGCCCGCAGGTGGCAGCCAACTCCAGCAGCCAATCACAGGTCAGGAACCGTCTCTGCCTCTTTTTCTGTCATTTTTAGGTCTGAATGGAGAAGTTTAGTGTTTATATGAACAGATTAATGCTCTTAAAGCTGCAGTATGTCATTTTATGAAAATACGTTTTTTACATATTTGATTAAATTGTCATGGTGTCGTGACAGAAAAATATAAGACAGATAATCTGTGAAAAAATCCAGCTCCTGTGCCTCCTCCCAGTGCTCCCAGTACTAACTGCAGAAATCCACCAGTCAGAAACAACCAATCAGAGCCAGGAGGATGGGCTTAGCGCTGTCAATCACCCTCATGTACGCCCCCTCCCTCTCTGCTACACTACAGCTGGTTCACCACAACATAGCCTGCTGCTAATGCTAAGCTAGTTAGCATGGCCACCGATGACGACGGATAAACAGTTTTCCTGGAACGGTGAGTTGTTTCTCCACCATTAGCACATTTAGCAGCGTTAAGCCCCGCCTCCTGGCTCTGATTGGTTGTTTCAGGTCAGGGGCGGAGCATTTCTTTAGACCAATAGTAGCTCAGGGAGGAGGAGGAGGAGCTCCATCTTTACACAGATTATCTGCCTCAGACCAAACCTTCCCGACATGGAGACGGTTTGAACAAATATGGAAAAAAAACCCATTTTTGTAACAATAACAGTGCAGCTTTAATCCACTTTAGCACCTCAGCCTCAAAATGTCCGTTTTGCCAATTTTAGCCCTTGTTTTTTGCAGTGTGTCGTAGCAGACACACTGCAAAAAACACTAAATCTTACCGAGTATTTTTGGTCTGGTTTCAAGCGAAATAATCTGCCAGTGGAGCAAAGCATTTTCCCCATATTTTAAGTTAAAATGTCTTGTTCCTCTGGCAGATTATTTCACTTATAACTAGAACTTTTTCATCAATATTAAGGAATTATTGACTTAAAACCAGCTCCTATATCTGCTGAAAAGTTACTGTAAGTTAGTTTTGTGTGATTCCAAGTGTTTTCAAGCTGTTAGCCCTGGAAACCAGAGCAGAACTTCTTGGGGAGGTGCTGGGTTTTGGCAGTGTGAGCGAGCTTCCTGTCAGCAGGAGGGAAAGTACCGGAATCGTCGCACGTTTACTGCGAACTCTGTAGTTTAAACGACGCTGGGCTAAACGCGTTCAGCCGAACAGGCTCTGTTCATGTTCTGCTGCATGTGACCCAGCCGTGTGCCCAGTCAGACTGGGTCGGTTCTGGCTGACCTCACCCGCTCCCCCTGTCCTCCACAGAACCCCCCCGGGGCCCCTCTGGGCGACCCTCCCCAGATTTACCTCTCCAACGTCGGAGACCCGTCCTCCCTCGCTCCCCTCCTCCCTCTGGCTCCCGTCGGAGGCGGGACAGGAAGTTGTGTTCCGGCCCCCCACGGGCCCGTGGCCCCCCCGGCCCTCCTGCAGGACGACTGTGGGGGGGTCACCAACCCTGGTACCTTCCCCCCTCAGCCCCAGGCTGGACCGGCCCCGCCTCAGCCGCATCCTGTCTTCGTCATCATCAACCCGTCCCCCCCTCCTCCTCCTCAGCATCAGGCCCCGCCCCCTGCCCAGACCCCTCCCCCTGCGCGCCCTCCCCCCCCCATCGTCATCAAGGAGGAGAACCTGCCGTCAGGGGAGGAGCTGCTGGAGATGGTGACTCTGGAGCGGAAGCAGGCGGAGGAGGTGAGGAGATGAGATCGGAACCAGCAGGTTCTGGTTCTGTTGATGATAATCGGTCTGCTCTGCTGATCCATCCAGGTTCCTCAGCTCATCTGTGGCCCAGCAGAACCAGAACCCACCCTCGCTGTGGACGAGAGCTCGCCGCCTCCTGGGGTGGATGTTCAGCAGGAGGGAGGGGAGGAGGGCGGGGCCAAGGACTCTCCAACAGGTAACTTCCTGTTTCTCTCAGCTGCTGTGGTTCTTCATGTTGGATCAGAACCTGGATCAGAACCTGGATGAGCTGGTCCAGCAGTCGGTTCTGTTGCTTGTCCTGCTGATGCTTCTCTGCTTCCCCCGTCAGATCCCTCCGTTCCCCCGGTGACGTCCTCCTCTTCCTCGGCGGCGACCTCGCCGTCCGGCGCCGCCCCTCCCAAACCCAAGAAGCCACGGATCCTGGAGCTGCCGTCCTCCCCCTCCCTCCCCCCCGGCCTCTCCCTGGATAAGGTTCTGCTGCCGGGTCACGCGGTCCTGCTGCTTGTTTGGTGTCTCTGTCGGAGCTGTGATGTCACTTCCTGTTCCCCCTGCAGGTGAACGCGGCCGTCAACAGTCTGCTGGCGCCGGGCTCGGCCACCAACACGCTGACGCCGACCGTCATCACCTCCCACGCCCTGGTGAGCAGCCGCCGGTTCTGGTCCGAAACCAGCAGCCCAAATAACCCGACGCTTTATAACCTGTCAGACCCTTTCAGAGAAGGAAGGTTCTGACCTGGTTCTGGTTCTGGTTCTGGAGGGCCACCAGCTGCTGGACTCCATGTTCTGCTGATCCAGGATCAGACTGGGAGCTCCTGGTGTGCCTCCAGAACCTTGCTGAGGTTCTGACCCAACGTCCTCCATCTTCAGCTCCTTCACATGTTTGTCTCCTCCTCAGCTTCTCCTCCTCCTCTGAGTGAATGTCAGCGATGAGCTCAGATTTCCTTCCTCCACCACTAACCGTGTTTTCCTCCCATGATCCTCAGCGGCTGCTCTGGTGAGGCGTCGACATCAGCAGCGTCTTCGTCTCTGATGTTTCACATCCAGCTGCACCGACTGGAATCATCTCGTTTCATTGCTGGTCTTAGTTTCCTTTAAAGGTCCAGCAGGAGCTCAGAAAGTGCTCCTGGGTTGCCTCCTGTTTTCACTTCGACATCAGAGTCTCCGTTAAATCCCTCTTAAGCTCTCGGTGAGGAAATCGCCATGACGACAGAGATGCTGTGATGTGGTTTAATGTTTCTGAACAGGAAGTGACTTGGAGGGACTCGTCTCACGCTGGAACCCCAGCAGCTTCTGTAGGTTACTGGTTTTTCCCACTGACTGTAAACACACCACAGTCGTTGACCCGACTGACAGAAAGCTCGTAGAAGGTGTGTGAAGCCCGTGTGGTCCAGGAGCTTCTGAGATGTTCTGAGCTGTTCCTGTTTTGCAGACCCCCGTCCTGCTGACCCCCAGCGCTCTTCCCTCCACCATCCACTTCTGGAGCACGCTCAGTCCCATCGCCCCGCGCTCGCCGGCCAAGCTGTCCTTCCAGGTAAAGCCCCGCGCCGGCGCGGCGCCGCCCAGCCGCGCGGGCCAAGCTTCACGCTCCGCTTTCTGCTCCGATTCCTCAGCTGAGCGGTTCTGGCAGAGTCGGATCAGCTCTGCAGAACCCGGGCTGTTCTCCCTCTGGGTCGCTGGTTCCTGAGGCAGCTCGGTCCGCCGCAGGGTTCTGGCTCGGATGCTCCGCCATCTGGTCGCTGGTGCCGTTATTAAAGGTCCAGTTCACCCAAGCCACCAGCAGCATGCAGGTTCTGTCTCATCTCTCTGAGACTCGCGTAAAGACACGTTGGACATGTCCAGCCTGTGGACAGGCTGAGACTTGCCGTCGTCGTCGTTTTAACCTGCAGCTTCTCAACCTGAAGAGCCGTTTTCCTCTCAGGCCGGCCCAGTAGAACTCGTTCAGAACCGCCAGTGTCACACCACGGATGATTTGAGATAAATATCGACTATCAGAAATGCGCTGCCATTTTTAAAGACACGCCATTTTATTTCTGTTTTTAGGATTTAAAGTAAACATCAAATTTCGCAAAAAGAGGACGGATGTTTTCTGTGGTGTGGAAAATTATGT
Organism: Anableps anableps; assembly: GCA_014839685.1. Lineage (NCBI taxonomy): Eukaryota > Metazoa > Chordata > Actinopteri > Cyprinodontiformes > Anablepidae > Anableps > Anableps anableps. The sequence goes on along the minus strand of CM026071.1, from coordinate 38,752,338 downwards.
AAAAAATAAAAAAGCACCGAGATTCCAAGCAAAAACAAAAGACAAAAAAACCAGATCTGGAAACATCATTCGCACGTTTGGAGTCATTCTTTGTGGAAATTCAGTGCAGATATTTGGGGAATAAACTGAAAAATTGAAAATAAACCTGCATTTGTTAATAGGCCTGTCATCATAAATTTAGCTGGACATTAGATTGTCCCACAAGTTATTACGGTAAACAATAATGTTGTTTTTAGACCATTTTCAAGTAATATATTGATGATGGCATAATAATGCAAGTTCTTCCTCTCAAAGACTAATAAACTTTAAATCACTTAACATTATCACTATTTAATTTTCCATTTTATTTCCAGTCTTATTGTTTTATTAGTTTCCTTCAATTCATTTATTTTCTTTTAATATTTTACAATTTGTTTGTATTTATGTAGTAATATTTTTATCATCACTTTTATGTATTTTTTTCTTTTTTCCATATTCTGTATTTTATTTTTTTTTACTGTCACTTTTTTTCAATATATATTTTTTTCTGTTTTTCAATATTCTGTGTATATTTAGTACATTTATTTATCATCACTTTTTTTCAGTTCACAAGTTTTTCCATATTCTGTATCTATTTAGTAATTTTTTAAAGATATTTTAAATATCCAAAATAAAAAAAACAACAACCAAAAACAACAAATAAAACAGAAATAAAAAAAAACAAGCACAACCGAAACATAAATAAAATGGATTATGACTTTTCTGTAAACAAAGTTGCTCTTCAAAACATATTAATCATCAGAATGGAAATGATCAAGCTCATTTTAATTTATCATGCGATTAATTGATTCTTTGCTTTTATTGCAACAGGCCTGTTTATTTCTAAATATAAAAACATGAGCAGGTTCTTTTTCATGTTTAGCTAAAGAGCCGTTGTGGACGGTCCAAAGAGCCACTCAGGGCTCTGGAGCTGCAGGTTGCACCCCCTGCCTTAAACCGTCCAATCATTAGGTTAGATTAAATATAATCCCTAATATGTGGGGCTGTGGCGCCTCCTGCTGGAGCAGCTCTAGAAGACAGGAGGCCTTCCTCATAAAAATCTGCACCAGATGACCAAGTTTCATGATTTACCTCCCATAGCTTACTTTAATGGTTATTTTTAAATGTCAGTTTAACAACTGAACAGTTTTTAGTGAAAGTGATGAAAAGATTTTCTTTGAATGAAATGAAAAAAGTGAGATGAAATGAAAAGAAATCTTTTCTGATTGTTTTTGTTTATTTAAAAAACTTCAGAGACAAATTATTAAAATGTTGCTCTGGTCGGTTCAGGTTGAACACTAGGGGGCGCCGAAGGCTCAGAGCTCTCAAACGGCTTTCTAAAGCTGAAAACTTCTGAGTTTGTGAGGAAAAAAAATATATTTTGCTGCTCTATGACTTGCTTTTCTAAAAAAAAAAAAAAAAAAAAAAAAAAAAAAAAAAAAAAAAAAAAACAGCAACCTTGGATCTCATCATCCAGATGCTCCTCTAGGTCAAGGGTGTTCAGAGTGGGGCCCGGCCCCTGGACTGATTTTTTTTTTTTTTTTTTTTTTTTTTTTTTGGCGGCCCCTAACCACAATTCAAGAATAAATTGGGACAAAACTACAACTTTTAAATTAAAATCTACTTAGAAAAATATTACATGCGACACAAAGTGATCATCTTTTCCTGGCTTTCTGGTTTCCTTCTGTTGTCATGGTAACCAGGACCACATTTACTCTAAAGTCCAGCCTGGTGCACCCAGATCTGCTTTTAATTGCTGTATTAAACTCGACTGATTAAATGAAGACTGACCCAGATCCTGTTTTTTATTGCTGAGAAAAGATGAAATATTTTTCCAGTTTTCTTCAATCGAGCCCAGAATAATAACCAGACTGGATGCCTTCGTTTGGCAAGGAGAACATGCAAAAATCATTCCAAGTTTTGGACCTATGGTCCCGTTCCGACAAAAAAATCTAGAATAGAATAGAAATATCCTTTATTGTCCCACAATGGGGAAACTTATGTGCAATAAAAACAGAATAAAGAAGAAAAATACTGTACAGTCAGGCAAGATTTTAACATGAACACTGAGTAGTTATCAAAAATACTCCAGTCCACAGGAATGTGCAACTGAGTCAGTTAATTAAAAATGTACAACATGAGCAAAATGTCTGAGCATTAAAAATACAAACTATTTACAGTTAGTGACAAAAGATAAACGGCAAAGACGTACAGATGCTAGCATGGATATAAGCACTTATTGATGATGTGATTGTGTTTAATTAAAATAGTTCACCCCTAGTTCTATGCTGAGTAGGTTAATTAAAATCTCAGTTTTGGGTGAATTTTAGTTATTAAAAATGATATTTTTTTGGCCTGCTAGTTATTTTTTTTTTTGAACTGATGATTTTGGCCCGCGTGACAAAAACTTTGACCTCCCTGCCCTAGGTGGCGCTGTTTTAGTTTCACTGCAGGAAGCGTCGTCCACGTCTGGTTTCCTGTTTTAGCTTTTATAAATCCGTGAACTTTCCACCAAGACGACGGAAAACCGCAGTGAGGAAGAGGAGGGTCCGGCTGCGGTTCTGACCCGTTTCAGAACCAGAGATGTGATGAAGGTCTGAACAATGCTGCGAGACGTTTTAACCTCCGTCTGTGTTTCCTCTGCAGTTTCCGGCTAACGGCAGCAACCAGATCCACATCCCGGCGCTGAGCGTGGACGGACTCTCCACCCCCGTGGTTCTGTCCCCGGGGCCCCAAAAGCCCTGAGCCCGCCCCGCTGGGGCCCGATCTCAAGAGTCCCTCCTCTCCTGGATGTGGACCCAATCATGAGGTGTTTACACGGCGCCACCTGCTGGAGATCCAGATGATGATGATGACACCAGGCGCAGCCCTCGTCTTCGTCAGAGGTTCTCTCAGCGATGAAGGGGCGGCGTTGGGAGATCCGGTGCTGCTCTGGACTTAAAGCATCCAGAACCATCCAGAACCAAAAACTGAAGCCGGGTGGAGGTTAACTCATTGTTCTGTCACCGTGGCAACGGCAATCAGAGCCGGACCTGGTCTGCGAGGCAGGAGAAGAGGTTGGCGCAGCTGGAACTTCTGCCTTCAAAACACTGAAATCTGCAGAGTTGAGGTTTTTAACTGGTGGTTTATTCCCAGTCCTGGATTTTGCTGCACGTCTCGTTTTTTATCCCAAACGGCTCCAGCGAACGTTTCTGGTCCGACTTCGGTCTGATTAAAGACTTCACTTCGCTCTCATTGGCCGCCCGTAAGGCCGCGCCTTCCCTCGGACAGACCAATCAGAGAGGACCTTCTCTCCTTCCTCGTCCTCCCTGCAGGGGGCGCTCACATTCCTCCGCCTGGTTGTGCATCTTGTTATTATGGGCTGGATTTCAGATTTTAAAACCTGAACCTGTAAATATTTCTCTGCTTTTTGTTGCCGAATGCCTCGGACTCGGGTGTTGCCACAGGTCGGTCCTGCTGAGGCGGGTTCGGTCAGAACCGCCGAACAGTTTACCGTCTCAGGTGGCTAAAGTATGAAAGCACGACAGATGAACCGGGTCTGGTCACCACGGTAACGTGTTGATCCATAATGGATTTTACTCTTTTTTTTGGACCAGAACCCTGAGACCTGATCGGATCAGAACCTTTAACCCAGCTGCTGTAGAACGGACTCCGTTAGTTTCCAGGCTTTCCGTTAAGGTTCCGATGATCCGGTTGTTTATCGGAGAACCTTGAGGGGATCTCGCGGTGTCAGAATTTCCTGACACGGATGCTGTTTCACGGCCGGGAATCGGACCTTTTCCGTCCCGATCCCCTTTTCAGACGGAGTGGAGAACATTGGACCTAACGGAGAACTCCGACCGTTACCTTTAGGATCCACCGACTGCTGTGGTTCCGACAGGCCCGGCCTGGATTCAGGAAGGTTCTGCTGGGAAATCTGATTCCCAGTGGAAAAAATGACAGAAATTCAAAATTGTTTTATATACAAAAAAAAAATGTTTATTGAATCAGAGTAAAAATGTTTTTCAGGATGAAATATTCCTTTAAAGCTTCCTCTGATGATGATGATGATGGGTGGTGGGGGGGTTTCAGCTGGGGGTCTCAGATCTTCTCAACATGTTTCTGCTGAAGAATCGAGACCATCAGGAAGTCTGAAGGACAGGCTAGAGGAAAGCTTGTGGCAACATCCTGAACACACACTTCAATACGCACAGACTGTTGTTGTTAGCCGTGGTTGCCATGGCAACCTGACATGACTGTTGTTCAGCTTCAGCTTGATGTTCTTGTGGCTGCTGCTGTAAAAGTGTTTCTGTGCTTTCTGCGGGACACTGAGGCTGCCCACAGCTGGACCATCGCCCAGACACTCGGACCTTTCCCCGACGCACTCGGACCATCGCCCAGACACTCGGACCTTTCCCCGACGCACTCGGACCATCTCCCGACGCGCTCGGACCATCGCCCAGACACTCGGACCTTTCCCCGACGCACTCGGACCATCGCCCAGACACTCGGACCTTTCCCCGACGCACTCGGACCATCTCCCGACGCGCTCGGACCATCTCCCAGACACTCGGACCTTTCCCCGACGCGCTCGGACCATCTCCCGACGCGCTCGGACCATCGCCCAGACACTCGGACCTTTCCCCGACGCGCTCGGACCATCTCCCGACGCGCTCGGACCATCGCCCAGACACTCGGACCTTTCCCCGACGCGCTCGGACCATCTCCCGACGCGCTCGGACCATCGCCCAGACACTCGGACCTTTCCCCGACGCGCTCGGACCATCTCCCGACGCGCTCGGACCATCTCCCGACGCGCTCGGACCATCTCCCAGACACTCGGACCTTTCCCCGACGCGCTCGGACCATCTCCCGACGCGCTCGGACCATCGCCCAGACACTCGGACCTTTCCCCGACGCGCTCGGACCATCTCCCGACGCGCTCGGACCATCGCCCAGACACTCGGACCTTTCCCCGACGCGCTCGGACCATCTCCCGACGCGCTCGGACCATCGCCCAGACACTCGGACCTTTCCCCGACGCGCTCGGACCATCTCCCGACGCGCTCGGACCATCTCCCGACGCGCTCGGACCATCTCCCAGACACTCGGACCTTTCCCCGACGCGCTCGGACCATCTCCCGACGCGCTCGGACCATCGCCCAGACACTCGGACCATCTCCCGACGCACTCGGACCATCTCCCGACGCGCTCGGACCATCGCCCAGACACTCGGACCTTTCCCCGACGCGCTCGGACCATCTCCCGACGCGCTCGGACCATCTCCCGACGCGCTCGGACCATCTCCCAGACACTCGGACCATCTCCCGACGCACTCGGACCATCTCCCGACGCGCTCGGACCATCGCCCAGACACTCGGACCTTTCCCCCACGCGCTCGGACCATCTCCCGACGCGCTCGGACCATCTCCCAGACACTCGGACCATCTCCCGACGCACTCGGACCATCTCCCGACGCGCTCGGACCATCGCCCAGACACTCGGACCTTTCCCCGACGCGCTCGGACCATCTCCCAGACACTCGGACCATCTCCCGACGCACTCGGACCATCTCCCGACGCGCTCGGACCATCGCCCAGACACTCGGACCATTCCCCGACGCGCTCGGACCATCTCCCGACGCGCTCGGACCATCTCCCAGACACTCGGACCATCTCCCGACGCACTCGGACCATCTCCCGACGCGCTCGGACCATCGCCCAGACACTCGGACCTTTCCCCGACGCGCTCGGACCATCTCCCGACGCGCTCGGACCATCTCCCAGACACTCGGACCATCTCCCGACGCACTCGGACCATCTCCCGACGCGCTCGGACCATCGCCCAGACACTCGGACCTTTCCCCGACGCGCTCGGACCATCTCCCAGACAC